>JANAVB010002395.1:2636620-3041620 GCA_029216955.1 Iris pallida | reverse complement strand
ATATGGCTAATCAATTAAGTTTAACTAGTGATGTCACTAATATTCATGTAATCTCTATCAAGTTGCTACTTAAACTTAGCATTGTCCTAAATGGTCTATATCATATTGCTATGCTTGTATCATACTGCATCATATTGTTTTGTTTCGTCTAACATATATTTGTAGACATGCAGTAAGCATGATCAAGCCTTGACAAAGCAGGACACATGCAATGGAGAATTATTGATGGGCCAAAGACGGCGTCATACAAGAAGATTTCTCTGAACCGCCCAACGACCTATCCGGGGCCTCGCATCGGGGGTTCCGCTGCCCGGTCAGCGGACAGGGGTCGAGGGGGCAGCGCCCCCCGTCAGGGGTTCGGGGGCGAAGCTCCCGAAAGGTATTCAGATTTTCAGATCTGTTTATCTTTGGACGATTGCCGTCAAGGAAAAATACGTCTTCTATGTCAGGAGAAAGACGTCATCAAAAGGGCTATTGGTTTTCATATTTATTCTGTATTTTTCCTTTTATTTGAGTCTAGGAAAAATGTGAGATTGATCGGATCGGTACTGGCTTAGGTTTTGCTCAGTCCACAAACAAAAATAAGCCTACCTACGTATCCCAAAAATCCACAATTCCAAAAGGCCCAAAACTTATGCAAATTTGGTTTATTCCTTACTGTTTTGAACCAGCAGAACTCTGACAGAACTCTGACCGAGTTCGGTCCGAGTTCGGTCCAAGTTCGGCCCGAGTTCGGTCTGGGTTATTTGAAATACAGTTCCCTCCAAATCTGCATGCAACGTTCGTATGCGAAATCCTAGCATCCGAACTCTGTCCGAACTCTGTCCGAGTTCGGTCTCCCCAAAACACTATAAATAGAGTTGAGATTACCATTCATTTCAACAATCCAAATTTCATCTCTTCTCTTCTCTATCTAAAGTGTTCTGAGCTTTTACTTTCATATCTAAGCCTTTACGACTCTTAGCCAAGCCAGTACAGTTTCTGTTTAATCTAGAGTTTGGTGTTGAAGAGTTGTATCGAAGGTTGTATTCAGAAAACGTTCCAGTTTTCCAATTGCCTTCTGGAGTCGGTCGTGCGCTCGTCACCAAGCACGGTGTTGTGGAGTCGGTCGTGCGCTCGTCACCAAGCACGGTGTTGTGAAGTCGGTCGTGCACTTGTCGCCAAGCACGGTGTTGTAAGAGTTGCAAGCACTCAGTTAAAGCTTGTGTCATAGTGGATTAACATCGAGCAAGAGTACTCGAGACTGGATTAGTCCTCTCAGAGGGATACCAGTATACATCGCTGTGTCATTGAGTTTGAATTCTTAACTCTTACTTTACTGGATTTATTTACTGCCATAGTTATTGCTTAAAGTCTTTTATTGGTGATTATTTTCCGCTGCACACGTACACACTCTATTCACCCCCCCTCTAGAGGTGCTCAACGGTCCTACAATGGCGACATATTTTAATAATATGTCGTTGAACGTCGCTATTCCGCGACGTAATTTTTCTACTGTCGCTGAACGTCGCTATTCAGTGACGTTTTGCGATGTCAATAGAAGGGAGTCGCTATATTACATATTTAGCGACGTTTTTTTATTACGTCGCTAAACAACGTCGCTAATATAGCATATTTTAGTAGTGTTAGCGACGTTTATATGCGTCGCTAAAATTTAGCGACGTTCCTATACGTCGCTAAAAACGTCGCTAAGTTGCTGACGTGGCAAACAATCTGATGTCACCACATCGTCGCTAATGTGTCGCTAATCGGCGACCACAAGAAAACGTCGCAAATAACGTCGCTATTTAACGACGTTATGACCGTCGCTAATTTACGTCGCCATAGCAATATTTTGCGACGTTTTTTTCGATTAGCGACACGCTTTTTTCCGACGTTTCCAGATCGTCGCTAACTTAAATTAGCGACATTTTGGCCGAGATTAGCGACGTTGATAAACGTCGCTAATCTGACAAATTTTTGTAGTGTCAAGGACACAATTTATGCTGGATAAAGGCACAAATAAAACGTGTTCGTTTGTATTAATGGAAAAAAGTTGTCCAACGTACAAATATTTATGGACTTAGAAACGGTCAAAAATATGAAGAGGAGAAAAAAAATTTAGGGTCTCAGCCCGAACCCGAAGTGGCATTCGGCGCCCGCAGACATGGGCACGTACCCGCACCCGTTACGCGTGCCGAACCGAGCGGCGGCGACGGTGCGCGCGTGTGGCCCATAGGGCTATCCACGCAAGACTTTAATGAAGTGAAAGGGAGCAAAACAATATATGCACACTTGGATTTTTCACCCAACCTATGTGGGACTATATAAAATGGGAACATGAGCTTTTGGTTTTGTGTGTGAGTACAAACACACACAGCCAACAAAAATTTGGTGAATTTTTTCTCAACATTGCTGCATCAGGAGGAAATTTGAGTATCTAGGTATTCTCTAGAAGATCTTTTAGTCAAGTCCTCGTTGCAAAAATTAATGAGGGATAGGATGCAACAGACTTTTAAATTATACTCATTCACGGATTTAAAATTCTGGAAGCGGAGGTTTTGCCGGTCATGTTTTGTTTCTGGTAAGTAGATGAGACGCTGATGGTTAAAACATTCTTTAAGAGCTAGCAAGAGATGTCTCGGTCCTCTTCAGCGAGACACTTAGGGCCCGTTTGGTTTGCAGGATTGGACAACGTAATATAATTGGCATTACGTTGTCAATCTAACTCGGGTGTTTGGTTGGACAAAAAAAATTAGATGTAATGTAATCGCGATTACAAGTTTGATTACATTACATCAGTTTCTTCTAAACTCAATTACATCATAAAACCTATGTAATCGCAATTACATTACAACTTAAGCGGAAGGTTGGTATGCTATAATTTGGTCTTTTTGTTCGTTTTTTGTCATTTTTTGTTGTTTTTGTTTGATTTTTGTCGTTTTTGGTCATTTTTGTTCGTTTTTGCTCGTTTTTTGTCATTTTTGTTCGTTTTTGGTCATTTTTTGTTGTTTTTGTTTTTTTTTTTTCGTTTTTAGTCGTTTTTGTTCGTTTTTGTTCGTTTTTTTGTCTTTTTTGTGGTTTTTTGTTCGTTTTTGATCGTTCTTTGTCATTTTTGTTCGTTTTTGGTCGTTATTGTTGTTTTTGTTTTTTTTTTTTGTTTTTTTGGTCGTTTTTGTTCGTTTTTGTCGTTTTTGTTCGTTTTTGTGTTGTTTTTGTTTTTTTTTTCGTTTTTTTGTCGTTTTTGGTCGTTTTTTGTTGTTTTTTGTTTTTTTTTTTTTTCGTTTTTGGTCGTTTTGTTCGTTTTTTGTCGTTTTTGTTCGTTTTTTGTTGTTTTTTGTTGTTTTTTTGTTCGTTTTTTTTGTTGTTTTTTGTTTTTTTTTTGTTTGTTTTGTCCTTTTTTGTTGTTTTTGTCCTTTTTTGTCGTTTTTTGTTCGTTTTTTTGTCATTTTTGTTCGTTTTTTTGGTTTTTTTGTCGTTTTTGTCGTTTTTTTGTTGTTTTTGTCCTTTTGTCGTTTTTGTTGTTTTTTTTTTGTCATTTTGTTCGTTTTTTGTTGTTTTTGTTTTTTTTGTCGTTTTTGTCATTTTTTGTTGTTTTGGTCTTTGTTTTGTTCGTTTTTTGTCCTTTTTATCGTTTTTGTCGTTTTTTGTAATTTTTGTTCGTTTTTGTCGTTTTGTTCGATTTTTTGTCGTTTTTGTCCCTTTTTTTTTTTTTCGTTTTTTTGTCGTTTTTGTTCGTTTTTTGTCATTTTTGTTCGTTTTTTTTTGTCGTTTTTGTACTTTTTTTTTGTTGTTTTTGTCCCTTTTTTGTCGTTTTTGTTCGTTTTTTGTCATTTTTGTTCGTTTTTCGTTGTTTTGTTTGTTTTTTTGTCGTTTTTGTCCTTTTTTGTTGTTTTTGGTCTTTTTGTTCGTTTTTGGTCGTTTTTGTTCGTTTTTTGTTATTTTTGTTCATTTTTGGTTGTTTTTGTTTGTTTTCTTGTTCGTTTTTGTCCCTTTTTTGTTCGTTTCTGTCCTTTTTTGTTCGTTTTTGTCGTTTTTGTTCGTTTCTTGTTTTTTTTCGTTTTTATTGTTTTTGTTTGTTTTTTTTTTGTCGTTTTTGTCCTTTTTTTGTTGTTTTTGTCCGTTTTTTTGTCGTTTTTGTTCATTTTTTGTCGATTTTTTAACGTTTTTTTATCGTTTTTTGTCGATTTTGCACATTTTTGATCTTTTTTTTTGTCGTTTTTCTTTTTTATCGCTTTTTAATTTTTGGTTTTTTTCCTTCTGTTTTGTTCGTTTGTCATTTTTTGTATTTTTTATTTTTGGTCGTTTTTTTTTTCGTTTTTGGTCTTTTTTAGCAGAAAACAAACCATTTTTCCCTTATTTATTTTTAGTTTTTTTCTTTTTAAATTTTTAAAAAAATTTAGTGATCCACTTTTTAAATTTTATGTTGTATTTAAAAACATATTAAATTAGAAACTTAATTACATTACATGGTAAACCAAACATATGAATGCAATTGACATTACATTACATGGTTTGATTACATGCTTCAAACAAACATAGTAATGTAATTGTAATTCCATTACATTACAAACTCAATTACATTACAAATCCAATTCCATTACGATTACGATTACATTACAATGAACCAAACACAACCTTAGTCTGTAATGTGTCATGCATATGCTTGCGGATGGAAATTATGGAAGCCTTGCCTTGGCATCTTCATCTAATTTATCATGCATATGCTTGATTTGGAAGGCTGAAAAGGATAGATAAGGAGCCATTTTAAAACAATGCTGGTATATATAGTTGCTAATCTTAAATATGCAGAGCGGATGGGCACGAGTAGAGCTGAATGGAGAAGGATCCATCGTCTTTATAGTTTTGGTTGAACAATTAAGACGATCTGCTCCCTGGTCTATTATTATTTATTTTGCATAGAGTGTTACTGGCACTAGACATAGTTTCTTAATTATGTACAACACTGGCCCTGGGGTAAGCCGGACAAGACTTGGGACTTGGACAACACTTCTCTGCTGGGACAACCCTCCAGGTTAGGGGCGGATCCAGAAACTAAAATTGAGGTAAGCTACAATAGATTAGGGTGAGCTAATCTATATAAAAAAAATTCAAAAATAGAAAAACATAAGAAAAAAAGAGTAAATTTTTTCTAGCCCACCCCAGCTCATGGCTAGATCCGTCCATGCTCCAGGTTCAGCATGATCTCACCAAAGGTCAGGATCACGGATGACCAACAGGACCAGCTGACTCCAGGATCCATCAAGGCCGACCCTGTTTATGTAGGTAATGGAACATAGTAGTTAAGTGACAGATACTAATCATAGGTCACAGTTTACACGCCTGCTTTTTAAACCTCAACCATGGTTGGGCTTGAGATAGGTTGGAGCCTGAATAGATGGTTGATATCTATAAAGTTTGTGTTACTATATACTTGCTTTTCTGTGCACATGCTAGAAACTTTTTGGTTGTATGATGGGGATATGTACAGGTCAATAATAAGAATGTGCTATTTCTGAAGAGAAATGTGTGAACATCTCAGGCAGATAGCTGTTGGCTTGTGCTGATAGCTTGAGCAGACAAGTTGTTTTGAAACGATATCGATACAATTTAGTATGTCCCGGTTTGACACCGACCGATATGGATAATGACTGATACAGACATTGAAGATCTAATTTCCAGTCAATTCTGCAAAGAAAATTGAACGAAAAGACTAATCGATAAGAATGTGAATGCATAGTAAAATTGTAAAAGCAAGTAAGTGAAGAAAATTTAGCTATCGCAAGGAAACCAACCAGTAAAGGTGGCTATAGTCTCATTCAATTTGGAAACTACTATGAAACAACATAAAAAATACTTAAAATTATGCCTAAATGCCTAAAATATTTTTTCTAAATTTAATAATAATTATTTGTTTTTGGATACCAAAAAATTTCGATTCTCCGATTTGAAAATGTTGATACTACCGATACCGTGGATTCCGATACCGACACTACAAACCATGTAGAAACTTGAATTTGGTTGGTGATGGTGTTGATAACAGAACGATAATATGATCTTTCATAGTAATGCTCATCATCAATGTATAACGCATGAACGTTCAGTATCATCTGTTTCAAACTAATTAGAGCCGCTGAAATCCGTCCCGTAACCATGGAACCATGGGCTTTGATACCACTTGTTGGGAACACGGTGTGACCCGAACCGGAGTTGGCCCATTAGGTGCGATATTGAATTGGGCCCATATGCCTTAAAAGAGAATTCTGCCTGAACCAATTCCAATTATCTACACTGTTGGAGTGGGTGGGGTTCCCAACCTATGTGGAGAAGATCCCGGAGTGCGACGAGCGCCGTCCGATGTCGGAGAAGCTCGGGAGTAGTTGTTACTGCTGCTGCTGCCCCAAAGGGGGTTTCTGGACCAAGTCTGCCGAGTTCGGGCCGAACTCGGTCCCCGGCCGAGTTCTGGCCGAACTCGGTCTGGCCGTTCCAGGGTTTGGCCATCCAGTGCTGGTTGCCCCACACAGAGTTCTGGCCGAACTCTGTGTTGTCGGGGGCTGAAGCGGGATTCTGGATGAGTTTTCATCATTGGATCTAATCCGACGGTCCAGGTTTGTTGCGGGATTAGGGTATTAAGTTGAGATATCTCAACCCTAATCCCATAGCGCACATTGGTAACTTTTGGAGGCTATCCAAGTTTGAGAGAGAAAGGAGACAAGAGTGCCATTGCAACTTCGGAGAAGAAGGCGGAGGATTGAAGGTTGATATTCGGAGGAGATCGTGTTCGGGTAATCTCTACTCGTCGTTCTCGTTCTTCGTAGCCTTGTAATCGTTGTTCTTTTCTCTGAGTGTTGTGGGGATCCGATTTGGATCGGAGGAGTTTGTAGAGGGTGTAATTCTTCTATTCCATTAGTGGAGGCTTCTCAGGGTTGGACTCCGATCGTCCTGTGGTTTTTCCCGCAAGGGTTTTCCACGTCAAAAATTCTCTGTGTCTGCGTGATTGTTTTTGTGTGGTCGTTTTTGGGTTCGTGCGTTGTATTGCTCGGTCCTCTCGCAGGTACTCTCCGGTTTGGGGAAAGGTTTCCGCGCTTCTTTCCCATCAGAGTGGTATCAGAGCTTTGGGTTCAAAGGGTGTCAGGAGTTGACAGAGGAACCAGAGAGGAGAGATGGACGCGAAGCCGGTGCGCATGGTGAACCTTAATGGCACAAACTATCATTATTGGCGGAGCAAGATGAAGGATTTGCTATTTGTCAAGAAGCTGCATCTACCTGTGTTTGCAACCGAGAGGCCCAGTGATAAATCCGAGGAGGACTGGAAGTTCGAGCATATACAGGTGTGTGGGTACATACGGCAGTTTGTTGATGAGAACGTGTACAACCACGTTGCCAATATTGAGCACGCGAAGACGTTGTGGGATAAGCTGGAATCCTTGTATGCGAAGAAGACCGGGGTAAACAAGTTGTTCCTGATCCGAACGATGATGGGTCTGCGGTACAAGGATGGGGCGTCTATGACGGATCACTTGAGTGATTTCCAGGGCGTGGTTGACCAGCTATCTTCTATGGGAGTCAAGTTCGACGACGAAGTTCAGGGACTGTGGCTGCTGTGTACCTTGCCAGACTCGTGGGAGACCGTACGAGTATCTATGATCGCTTCTGCTCCAGAGGGCGTGGTCAGTCTGGAGTTTGCCAAGAGCGGGGTGTTGAATGAAGAGATACGAAGACGTTCTCAGGGCACTTCATCCACATCCCACCACTCAGAGGCACTTGTTTCAGAGAGCCGCGGAAGGGGCAAAAGCAGGGGTCCAGGTGGTGGCAGAGACAAGAGCAGGGGGAAGTCCAAGGGTCGGTACGAGGACTCAGAGTGTTATCATTGCGGTAAGAAGGGCCATATCAAGCGGAATTGTTTCGCTTGGAAGAAGGAGAAGAAGGGCGACAAGGGGAAGCAAGAAGAGAACACTACAGCGGTGGCCTCGGTGCATGGAGGCGATGTGATCGTCGTAGGTGATGAGGTCATTACTAACCTCGCCTGCGATAACAATTCTTGGCTGGTGGACTCAGGGGCTTCAGCACATGTATCTCACAATAGGGCACTGTTTTGCCACTTACACGACAGGCGACTGTGGCGTGTTGAAGATGGGCAACGGAGATGTGTCGAAGGCGGTTGCCGTTGGAGATGTGCATTTGAGAACGAAGACGGGTGCGGTTCTTGTTCTCAAAGATGTTCGTCATGTCCCTGATATCCGTTTCAACCTGGTGTCGGTTGGAAGGTTGGATGACGAGGGATTCTTCAGTCTCTTCGGGAATAGTCAGTGGAAGCTTTCCAGAGGTTCGATGGTGATTGCCAGAGGAAGCAAGAAGTCCGGTCTCTACTATATGGAGGGGAGCGCAGAGGGGGCACAGGAGGTAAACGCAGTCAGTGACGCGTCTACCGAGTTGTGGCACAGGCGGCTCGGCCATATCAGCGAGAAGGGGATGAGCTACTTGGTGAACAGGAAAGTGATTTCGGGGCTCAAGTCTACAAAGTTGGAGAAGTGCACGCACTGTTTGGCTGGGAAGCAAAGTAGGGTGTCTTTCCAGAGTCACCAAAGTTCGAGGAAGCCGGCGTTGCTCGAGTTGATTCACTCGGATGTCTGCGGTCCTATGAAGGTAAAATCTCTTGGTGGTGCTTCTTACTTTGTGACTTTTATTGATGACTGTTCCAGAAAGGTTTGGGTCTATGCCTTAAAGACCAAGGATCAGGTGCTGCCTACTTTCAAGGAGTTTCAGGCCTCCGTTGAAAGGGAGACGGGCAAGAAGTTGTTGTGTGTTCGGTCCGACAATGGCGGCGAATACATCGGTCCCTTTGATGCGTATTGCAGAGAGCAAGGGATACGACACCAGAAGACTCCGCCAAAGACACCTCAGCTCAATGGTGTAGCGGAGCGCATGAACAGGACACTGATGGAGAGGGTGCGGTGTTTGCTGTCAGAAGCAAACTTGCCGGGCAATTATTGGGGTGAGGGTCTTCTCATAGCTGCTTATATTATTAATTTGTCTCCTAGTGCTCCTTTGCAGGGTGATGTGCCTGATAAAGTATGGTACGGCAAAGAGCCGTCATACAATCACCTGCGGGCGTTTGATTGTAAAGCCTTCGTGCATGTACCGAAGGACGAGAGGACCAAACTTGAGCCGAAGACGAGGCGATGCGTCTTTGTCGGCTATGGTCGGGATGAGTTTGGCTATAGACTCTACGACCCAGTGGAAGAAAAGCTCTACAGAAGCAGGGACGTGGTGTTCGTCGAGGATCAGACCATGACCAACACTCAGGATTCCGAGACGCCTTCTGAGGCTGAAGAATTGCCTGAGTTAGAGTCATTTCGCTTCGAGCAGTTTTCAGAGGACATCGCAGAGGATCCAGTTATGGGGGAGCCGGTACATGGAGTTGCTCCCAACCTTGATCATCAGCCTGCTGATGGTGGTCAGGGTGTCCCTCAGGAGGATGAGCATGCCGGAGAGGTAGTTCCTGAAGGGGAGGAGGCTGTCGGTATACAGCCAGCACCAGTGGCTCCACGGAGAAGGAGCAACAGGGATCGTCGACCATCTACGAGATACTCGTCGGATGAGTATGTGCTATTGACTGACGGAGGAGAGCCCGAAAGTTTCGCAGAGGCTATGGAAGACGAACACAGGCAGGAGTGGATGGTGGCTATGCAGGAGGAGATGAGTTCCTTGCACACCAATTCTACTTATGATCTGGTGCGGTTGCCAAAGGGAAAGAAGGCTTTGAAAAATCGATGGGTGTTCAGAGTGAAGCAGACGGATGATGCTACTCGCCCTCGATACAAAGCGAGGCTGGTAGTCAAGGGCTACGGTCAGCGGAAAGGCGTGGATTATGATGAAATCTTTTCGCCTGTCGTCAAGCATTCGTCTATTCGGGTGGTGCTAGCATTAGCAGCCAGTTTTGACTTGGAGGTCGAGCAGATGGACGTGAAGACGGCGTTCCTCCACGGTGATCTTGAGGAGGAGTTGTACATGGAGCAGCCGGAGGGATTCTGTGAGAAGGGCAAGTCACATTTGGTCTGCCGGTTGAGGAAGAGCTTGTATGGTCTGAAGCAGGCTCCGAGGCAGTGGTACAGAAAGTTTGAGTCGTTTATGGGGGAGCATGGTTATGCACGGACGACGTCGGACCATTGTGCATTTATGAGGTATTTTGCCGATGATGATTTCATTATCTTATTGCTCTATGTTGATGATATGCTATTAGTGGGTCGGAATGCCACTAGGATAGCGGAGGTGAAGCGCCAACTGGGCGCGGCCTTCTCTATGAAGGATTTGGGCGCAGCGAAGACTATTCTTGGGATGGAGATCAGCCGAGAGAGAGAGTCCAAGCTGCTACACTTGTCCCAAAAGAAGTATATTCACCGGGTACTTCAGCGTTCCGGGATGGACGGGTCGAAGAAAGTGAGTTCCCCCCTCGCGGCTCACTTTAAGTTCACTGAGGAGCAGTGTCCATCTACCGAGAACGAAAAGGAAGATATGGAGCGGGTTCCATATGCTTCAGCTGTGGGAAGCCTTATGTATGCCATGGTGTGTACGAGGCCAGATATTGCTCATGCAGTTGGTACGGTTAGCAGGTATCTTTCGAATCCTGGAAGGGTACATTGGAGTGCGGTCAAGTGGATTCTACGATATCTTCAGGGCACTGCTGGTTGGAGACTTTCCTTTGGTGGTGACGAGCCGAAGCTGGTAGGGTATACTGATGCTGATATGGCTGGAGATGTAGACACGAGGCGGTCGACTTCGGGCTACGTGATGATGTTTGCGGGAGGAGCAGTGTCGTGGCAGTCGCGGTTGCAGAAGTGTGTTGCCTTGTCGACGACGGAGGCAGAATACATTGCGGCGACGGAGGCTTGCAAGGAGCTGTTGTGGATGAAGAAGCTGTTGCAGGAAATGGGACTGAAGCAAGAGCAGTATACTTTGCTTTGCGACAGTCAGAGTGCTATCCATCTTGTGAAGAATCAGACGTTTCATAGCCGGTCCAAGCACATCGAGACTCGGTATCACTGGATACGGGATGTGGTTGAAAAGAAGGACGCGGAGCTTGAGAAGGTGCATACAGATGACAACGGAGCTGATATGTTCACGAAGATTCTACCAAGGGGGAAGTTTGAGTACTGCAGGCAGATCGTCGGGATGACGACGTCCTCCCCATAGTTGTGAAGGGGGAGATTTGTTGGAGTGGGTGGGATTCCCAACCTATGTGGAGAAGATCCCGGAGTGCGACGAGCGCCGTCCGATGTCGGAGAAGCTCGGGAGTAGTTGTTACTGCTGCTGCTGCCCCAAAGGGGGTTTCTGGACCATGTCTGCCGAGTTCGGGCCGAACTCGGTCCCCGGCCGAGTTCTGGCCGAACTCGGTCTGGCCGTTCCAGGGTTTGGCCATCCAGTGCTGGTTGCCCCACACAGAGTTCTGGCCGAACTCTGTGTTGTCGGGGGCTGAAGCGAGATTCTGGATGAGTTTTCATCATTGGATCTAATCCGACGGTCCAGGTTTGTTGCGGGATTAGGGTATTAAGTTGAGATATCTCAACCCTAATCCCATAGCGCACATTGGTAACTTTTGGAGGCTATCCAAGTTTGAGAGAGAAAGGAGGCAAGAGTGCCATTGCAACTTCGGAGAAGAAGGCGGAGGATTGAAGGTTGATATTCGGAGGAGATCGTGTTCGGGTAATCTCTACTCGTCGTTCTCGTTCTTCGTAGCCTTGTAATCGTTGTTCTTTTCTCTGAGTGTTGTGGGGATCCGATTTGGATCGGAGGAGTTTGTAGAGGGTGTAATTCTTCTATTCCATTAGTGGAGGCTTCTCAGGGTTGGACTCCGATCGTCCCGTGGTTTTTCCCGCAAGGGTTTTCCACGTCAAAAATTCTCTGTGTCTGCGTGATTGTTTTTGTGTGGTCGTTTTTGGGTTCGTGCGTTGTATTGCTCGGTCCTCTCGCAGGTACTCTCCGGTTTGGGAAAAGGTTTCTCTGTGTGTCGGGGGGCTGAAGCGGATTTCAGGATGAGTTTTCATCATTGGATCTTATCCAACGGTCCAGGTTGGTTGCGGGATTAGGGAGATATATTGAGTTTTCTCAACCCTAATTCATTATCGTATTATCGCATTGGACAACACAAGTTTGAGAGAGAAGGAGGCAAGAGTGCCATTGCAACTTCAGAGAAGAAGACGGAGGATTGAAGGTCGTTTTCGAAGAAGATCGTGTTTCGGGTAATCTCTACTCGTCGTTCTCGTTCTTCGTAGCCTTGTGATCATTGTTCTTGTCTCTGAGTGTTGTGGGGATCCGATTTGGATCGGGAGGAGTTTGTAGAGGGTGTAATTCTTCTATTCCATTAGTGGAGGCTTCTCAGGGTTGGACTCCGATCGTCCCGTGGTTTTTCCCGCAAGGGTTTCCACGTCAAAAATTCTCTGTGTCTGCGTGATTGTTTTTGTGTGCTTGTTTTTGGGTTCGTGCGTTGTTTGCTCGGTCCTCTCGCAGGTACTCTCCGGTTTGGGGAAAGGTTTCCGCGCTTCTTTCCCAACATACACCTCGTGATCCTACCTCCTATCCGATGTAGGACTAAATTACCAACTCCATTGTTACCCTCATTTTTGAGCCTTCAACCGAAAACGAGATACAATCCAACACTTGACGCTTAGGAGTTCTGATGCAAAGATATTCGCAACCCTGAAATTTCTGCATAATCACCGAAGTAAGTTTGGTGTCGTTCATTCACTAAAGAAAGGTCCTATGAGATTTCGACTTCTTTTCTTTGCTTCAAGTGAGGACCTGGTCTGGACCTCCTCTGAGTTTCCGGGGATGGCAACAGACCTCAATTGGAGCTGGTCATTATTATCGGTAATTTCTAAAGGCACTCCACATTTTACTTCGGGACATTTCAGTTCTAGGACTGCCAAGTTGGCAGTCCTAACATAAAGTAGAACTGCCAACAAAGTTGACAGTCCTAAAAAATTTGAATATTAAGATAGACTGTCAACGAAATTGACAGTCCTCCTTAATATTAGGATGTCCTAATAGACTGTCCTGAAGTAAAATATGGAGTGCCTTTAGAAATTACCTCATTATCACTGAAAAAATATTGGAAAAGCCAGCATTGGTGTGAAATCGATCCACTACAGGAAAACAATATGGTCTTTTTTTTCTTCTCCACCTTTTTTTTTTTTTTTTCAGTTCCTCGTTTGTTCCATACTCTACCAGTCATCAGAATGGAAATGGTGACACCCCAACTGTGAATGGAAATGAATCGATGACGCTTGCTTCGACTATTATTTTCTTTCAGTGCTCAAGTTGTTGAGTTCCTTCTTTTTCTTTAACATATTGGACCCCATTTCTAAAAGGAGAGGCAACCAATCGTGGCTATTAATTTGTAGGTATTGGACACCATGACAACTTGATTATTTTGCAGTTGGTAGCAGTAAACTTTGTTCAAAATAGTTGCGACATTCTCCAAGGAAATGGGTCCCTGGAAGCAGGAGGTACAGAAATCGACCCATGGGACTATTTCCTATAAGATCTAGATCCTCTTTTAAGTTCTTTTCCTATCATAGAATATAATAATTGTTAACTAACTAAAGTTTTGTTATACCGAACTCATCTGGCTCTTGATGTCAGTGAGGAGAGGTATAATCTCCTTGACTAGGAGGACGATCAGGAAATCGAATGGCAGGGGAGGCGTGTGGGTGTGTGTGGCATGCAATACAGCGTACACAAAGTCATGTGCATTATGCCGGATATCGCAAAAAAAAGTTTTGTTATTGATTATTGAGTATTGCCTTTGAATTCTGATGCTAAGTGCCATCACCATTATATGTTAGTCAAACTTTTACTGGTTACTGCATCATCTTGAGAACAGTTTGTTTTAAGCTGATATCAGTGAAAGTAAAGCTTGGAACCTTTTACTCACTCCTACGAGGCAATTGATCATTGTCTTGTGAATGCTGTTTTTTTTTTTTTTTGCTTGGTGTCTTGTTATTACTATACATGAAGTCATCTTCATCGTCTTGATTTCGTTCCAGCTGTGCTTGTAGGATGATATCCTGAAAACATAAAATGGACTGATAGGACAAAAGGAGCAATATAATCTTAGTAGCAAAGAGGTTCTTACAACTAGAGAGAGAGAGAGAGAGGGAGTGGAACAAAATATATATTGAGATATTGAATAAGTATGGTACGTAGTTGAGATAGTGTTAGAAAGGGATTATATAGCTGATTGGCGCTAGTATTTTATTTTGTTTTATGTTGTGTTTTTTTATTATTATCAAACCTTAGTATTTTCTTTTCTATTCATTCTTTATATTTTTTTGTATTTTTTTTTTAATCTTTCCTTGTGTATAATTGATGACTACCTATAGGACAAATGATTCATGAAATCGTTAGCTCAAAAACTATACGCAGTTTACCTGGAGCTATTCTTGAGTTAAAACTAAGATTCCTAAAACTAAATGCACTATTATGTTTCAGTGCTTAAACTTGTGGTCATATATATGTATCAGACAGAGGTTAGAAACTATGTGTGGATCATTCTTACAAGGGTGGGCTAATTAGAGGTTAGAAACTATGTGTGGATATATGTATCGTCGATTTTATATCACCTTAGAGTTTAAGTCCTGACACTCCAATTTGAAAGTTTAGACCATGAATTTTTATTATTTGTTTTATTTTTTCCTTTATACTCTCTCTCTCTCTCTCTCTCTCTCTCTCTATATATATATATATATATATATATGTTCCAAAATCAGCCGGCTGGTTTTGTTAGAACCACCCTATGTTTTATGGATTTGATTAGAATTTGGTGGTTGAGATTAAAAGGTGTAGACTCCACCTTTTTAAGTTAATAATCTCAACCATTCAATTCCAATCCAACATACATAACATAGGTTGGTTCCATAATATAAAACCAGCGGGTTGGTTCTAGAGCACTCCTCTCTCTCTCTCTCTCTCTCTCTCTCTCTCTCTCTCTATATATATATATATATATATATATATATATATATATATATATATATATATATATATATATATATATATATATATATAATGCATTGACCTATATACCCACGATCCATTGAACATGCTTTATTGCTAGAGAGAATTGGCCATATAGAATATAGAAGAATCATTGGATAGGGCCTTGATACAGATCAGAAGAGCTGATACGGAAAATGCTACCAGACCTATTGACTTGCTTGGCCCGTTCTCGACCGTCCTTTGGACGACCGATGGCAGGAGAGAAAGATTCGACAGATTGAGATCGCTTTCACTCACTTAGAGCGTAGTGAGTCGAACTTCTATCACCTCCCGGCACGGTCGCCTTCGGGCGCCTCACTAGCTCTTGCAGAACCGCGGAGTGGGCGACCGTCCTTACACAGTGCCCCATTTTGGTAAGCCTCCAGTGTCTGGTTTAGGCGAGGCCTCGCACGGTCTGAAAGAATCCCTTAAGGTGCACACCCTGCCATAGTCGCGAGAATCTTTATAGTCGGTCGCAACTGTTGTCATAGTCAACGACGGTTGAAACTTCGACATACTTATTATAAGAAGTCAAAAGAACGACTTTCTGAGTCAACATAGCCAATGCTCTAACTGACATGCCATCTCTTAAGAACCTTGTTTTCTTTTTTTTTGCTTAATGAATATAGGCTCGCAATTCCACTTTGATCGTTATGGACTGGTACCAAGATCGAGTCCTAGGCAAGCCGACTTTTCACCCACAGTCACAATGAAAACCTTCTTTATTAGTAAGAAAGTTACACCACCAGTCATTCCGCGGGTCGCGGGCGAAAGAAATAGGTCCCGCTAGGCCACAACGTATAGAATGACGCTCTACTAAACGTCAAATAAAAGGAAAGGCGACCGGACGAAACGGTTTGTAGTGGAAGGTTGACGGGGCGTAATTGATCAAATCAATGAAGTTTGTCAGATCTTCGAATAACCAACTTACCTGTAAAAATAGATCATAATAGGTACTTTCGAGATACTCGGGGATTTGAACTGAATCGATCACCTGTAACGGACCCCAGGCCTTTGCATTCGCAAGAGTGGACCCCATGCTTTGGACGAAAGCCATGAGAGATCAAAAAACGCAGAACAAACCAGAAGCCATCGTTCAATGCGAAGAAGCCCCATTTCTTGGAAGTTTTCATTGCGGTGATAAGACCACCTTCGCTTAAATAAAGCAAGAAAGAGTTCAGCACCATCTGCCCTTTGATTCTCTGGCCGAGTTGGAATTGCATTTGAAGGGGGGAAGAAGTTTTTACAGAAGTAAGTGGGAATTGATAATAAACAGATGCCTACCGGAAAGCTCAATAGGGGCTGAGCTTGTTGTGCTTTTAGGGTTAATGCCAAATCTACCGTAGAGCAAATTCATAAGGATTTTGTACACATAGGCCATGGCATCATTACCTGACCTCCTTGCCTCTAACCTGCTCTCAAAGAGTGAGCTAACAAAGTTCTTAGTTCTGAATCCAAGCTTTCTCGCAATTCAGAGATTGATTGGTTGAACCGGTAGTCGAGCTGAGTGCTTGCCTACTACTTGTGCTGAGCAAGAATAGGCTTCATAGAGGAAAGAACGGGAGGCGTCGTCGGAATATGGAACGGTAGACGCAGAAAGAACTCCAGAAGTTCCCAGTCAACCATTTTCCCTTCTATGCGCTTCGGGGTTGCTTGCATTGCTTCTTGAACTTAAAGTTGTTCCCGTTGTTTCTCAGCTCAGTAATTAGAGCCTGCATTCGATTCGTTTTCAGTAAAAACGCAAGGACAACTCAAACCATCGGATGTTCTGTGATCATTATAGGGAAAAAAGGAAGTGCTTTCACAGTAAGGATAGTTTAACAAAGAAAGTAAGTAGAGCGAGACTCATGGGTGCCTCGTATGATAAGGAAGAGAGTTCATCCAAAGATGAAGACCTAGAAAGCCCTAGAGCTAGAGCTTGTTGAGAAGGTGGCTTTGAAGATGGTATAGGAAGTATTGAATAGGAATGAAACGGCAATAGCTCCTATATGAACTACTGGGGAGATCATAGCGGAGAAGTCGATACCTAACAAAAGAAGTAAACCAGAAGTGTCACGAAAGACTGGGATGGGAAACGAAAAGAAATGTACCAGATTTTTAGCACGGCTCCGCTCGCGATGACTCAAACGGGGCTCCGCGCTCTATCTGCTCTATCAGCTATCCGTTTGTTTGCACTACGCGCGACTTCAGTTGACAAAAGCGCCTTTTTTGCTTGACCTTCTTTTGTTTAGTGAACAGACTCCATCTTGCTGCGCCCTTTCCCTCTGTCAGAATCGCACTTGTCCACCACCTCACTAGAGTTCACTCTGACCACTCTCCTCTCCTCATCAATCACACCCCCAAGTCTAGATCCCCTTCCACTTTCAAGTTCCTTAGAATGTGGACACAACATGAGGACTTCCTCACATTTGTGTCTCATTCTTGGGGTCAACCTGTATTTGGAACATTCTTGGATACAAATCATTTCATTTCTATTTTTTGTACTAATTTTCTGGCCCGAAGCAATACAGAATCGCTCGATCACATCACTAATAATATAATATTAGCTTGATGAACTGAAGCCTCTGCAAAGAGAATTAGATCATCCGCAAAAAACAAGTGTGAAATCGAAGGGCTTTTTCTTTTGAATTTTGGGCTTGCTTTCAAGACTCACTTAACTGAAAAGACAGAGTGAAAATAAAGGACATCAAACTACAAGAGAAAGCACTTTCTGAAACCTAAACTGGACTGGACTCACCCGATCTCCCATTGCTCTTCGCTTTCTTCACTCCTTTCTTCTATCCTGGGAAAGGTCAACCGAACCCTTGGGACCTTCTTCAACCCCAGGATGTGATGAGTCGACATCGAGGTGCCACTGTGCCCCATTTTGGCAAGCCTCCAGTGTCTGGTTTAGGCGAGGCCTCACGCGGTCCGAAAGAATCCCATGCCCATACTATTGAACTATAGCCCCCCTCTAAGAGATGAACTCAACAGAGAAGAGGGGAGGAGGGCATATTTCTTGTTTACAAAAATAAAGCATAAAGTAGCAAGTTGTAGAGCTGGGTCTTCTGTTCCTCTTGTTTATCTTCAACTATCGCGCGGGATCGTGTCTTCCTTTTGTTTGCGATTTACTGAAAGGTGCCTTTAGTGCGATTCCTGAACAGGGAATCTTCGTTACTTGGCATGAAATGAACTAGCTGATCGAGGTGAGCAAAGTGAGGTTATGAAATAACCGGGAATCTTTTGCCAAAGTAGTGCTGTAGGTCTTAGCCAAATGAACGAAAGCGATGACGGGCTCGCTCGATTGTAGTAGGGATAGGATAACCACTGTTTAGACTGACGAGGGGACGGACAATTCAGCAAAGCATGACATGCTCTGATCCATTGAGGATTTATTGCTTTTCAGTTATTCTTTCTTTTTGTGCGATAGACAAAATTGAATCAAAGTTCTCCTTAAGTCTTTACATGGGATAATTGTCTACACCAGGATGGGGACACTGTTCGATCGATATTTGTGGAGTTGACGTCCCTTTCAAAATTTTCTCTAAACCATATCAACCATCATTATTTTGAGATCTGCTACAAAAAGGCTTTCTTCTCCCAATCGAGTCTTGCTTAGTCGTGAGCGCTCATCGGGCGAACCGAGTTGGTAAAGACACAGAGGTTACGAAGGAATGAGCCGTAAAGGTAGGCGAGCGACAGTGAGGTGTCCGATAGGGAGGTAAAGCAAGAAGTAGAAGTCATCAAAAAAAGATTTACAAAAGTATGCCAACAAAGCGTAACGGGCCCGTCAAGAAACAAAGAGAAGAGCTGCTAGGACGAAGATAAACTCGATAAGGGAAAGCTTGGTTCATGCGTGAGAGGGGGAGCGGAAGCGTCAAAGCAGGCTACTCCTGGAACGATCCTCATAGAGAATCCGTAGCCTACTGAACCTTCAACCAAGAGAACAGAGCTGAGCTTGAACCACTAGAGTATATTCCAGATGGATAGATACCTTTTGCTTGCAGGATCTATTCTTCTATTACCTCCCTAACGGTCATCTCATTTGGCTTGCCTTCGGGCGCCTTCTTTTTGATCTATTGCTTTGGATGAAAGGATGGCTACAAGGACTGACCCATGTCTCATGAAAAAAGAATGACAAATCCGGAATGAAGAATGTCTAGTTCTCCCTTTAAAATACCTCATATGGAGGTTCTCTCCTTTTATAAACAATTATGCCACGTTGATAGCTTCCCTCTCATGGGTTGTGTTAATGATAAAGATCTCTGGGGAAACCGCTAAAAATAGATTGAACATATGGGAGGGAAGAGAGATGACGAATTCTGCTTTCATTTCCCCCGTCTGGAGCACTGAGTTACTTCCCATGGAGAGCCTCAAGCATGCCAAAACAAGAACAAGCTAGTGTTAATCAGACTTCTCATCCTTATGGTACAGTGCCACCAACTTTGACAAGTAGTCTACGACAACTAAACAACCGCTAGTGAGGATTCCTCGATATAAATAAAAGTCGGGCCTGACGGTGGTCTTCTAATCCCTCTTTTCCCAAAGCAAGGCCTCTTGTTAGCAAATCCCACCCATCATCTCGGTCTGACGCGCTTTCTACCAATCTCCCATGGCGAACATTTATCTGCACGAAGCCGACCTATAGATAGAAAGAAAGAGAGAGGAAAGGAAAATGAAATAGGGTTAGTTTGAGATACGCAGATGTCCCGTGTGGAGAATGCCCCCCTGGAGGCACGACTTAGTCAGTTATTATCGCAGTTCAGAGTTGAAATATATAAGCCGCCACTTCTCTGAAAGCATGGTTTTTGCCTCACTCTGTCCTTCCTCCTTGGAGTGTGAATAGTATGGAAGCTAGAACACTCCTGATGAGAGTGATCTTCCCCCCCATTGAAAGTCGCGCTGGCACGTCACTCGGCTCCCCGGCTCACTTCGATTGCCAAAATTTGAGCAAAAAGACAAATAGGGCTTGCCTAACCATAGAAAAAAGTACTATACCACATAGGTCCCCCCATCTCGTGGCTAAGGTCCATTCTTGCATGTGAGGAGAAACAGGTAATTGGAGATACAAAGAAAGTTTAAGACAAACCACCACAAGGTCTGATGCAACAAAAGCAGTTCCTTCTCCAGATACGGGAAGCTTTCTCCAGATTCAGTTGATGATTCTCTTTCAGTGTAATCTCTGTTTGAAAGACCTTTCCGTTGTCAATTAGTCGCCTCAATTCCCTATTCTCTGATTGACGTATTTACTGCTCTTTCTTTCATAACAACGAAGATTTATCCCAACTAAGTAGCTCCTGACTTTTCCTTTCCCCCGGAAGTAGCTACAAATAAGGCAAAATCAGATAGATAGGGGGAGGGCGGAGTATCCCTCGGCACCATGTCTAATACGCCCTTCAAGAGCATTTAGTTGGAAAGTGGTTCAGCTAACTCTCACACCAGGCGCAGTTAAGCCCTGCGCCTATGGGATGAAGTGAATGTACTTCTCGATACAAGCCAGGCCAAGCTTTATCCTAAGCCTGATTCGTGGCCTTCTTAAGCCAAAAGAGGGCAGCAAAGAAGAGTTTCTACTCCGAAGAAAGGGATTCATTCAAAGCTCCAGCGGAACAATAGTCAAGAGAAGGTCGGCCCAGACAATCCACCCACCGTACCGGGGGATTGAAAATAAATGTCTGGTCTTGTTTCAATTGTAGTTCTTTGGTTGAGTTCGTTCTTTTATTCAGGGCTATTCACTGAGCAGGCCAACGAGTACCTTCTAGGGGTAAGCGTGACGTAGGCCTTTAGGTCGTGCCAAAACAAGAGGGCTTAACAGCTATTACCTTCCGGCACGGTCACCGCGGGGTGGTTCGACTTCGGCCCGGCTTTCTATCTGGCAAGCGCAGTATAGGAGCTCCTCGTCTTCCTTCATCTATTTTGAGGGGTTGTTCAAAACGAAAGGTCTTGAAGCTGTTTGCTTGTCGCCAAAGACGAAAGCTTCGCCTTTGGAAGTGCCAGTAGCGTAGGGCGACTGGGCCAGCCGAGCCCCTCTGACTGGGCTTTCTCCTGGATCGAAGCAGATCAGCTCGCCGAATTCGTCGATCGAATTCCCGGAACGTCGAATGAAAATAGGTGGCCGGGTTCTCTTTCAACAACCCTATTTATATGAGAGGCCCCGTCCCCTTTCCCCTATCCCCTCACCCTCACTTCGCTCGCCTTTCTTTTCTCGAGGCAGGAGGGAATGAAAGGCGAATCAAAGCTACAATATGACCCAGAAAAAGAGACTAACAGATGCTGAAGGTGAGATTTTTTGAAAGAATAAATCTCTATTTGATGGGGCTTCTTCCTATACCTATTAATTCTATTGGACCCAGAAATGAGACATTGGAAGAATCTTTTTGGTCTTCCAATATCAATAGGTTGATTGTTTCGCTCCTATATCTTCTAAAAGGGAAAAAGATTTCTGAGAGTTGTTTCATGGATCCGCAAGAGAGTACTTGGGTTCTCCTAATAAATAAAAAATGTATCATGCCTGAATCTAACCGGGGTTCACAGTTTTTTTGTTTGTGACTAGGGAAGCTTCTCGGTAAGCATTCCTTTAGCAAGTGCTAGGTAAGGTAGGGAGTACAGAATCAACTAGGGCTAACCTCTCTTTAGCCTATTTGCTTCTATGTAGAGCTCACTGGCTGGATTCTGTAATTCTAAATGAAGATTGAGCGCGGGGTCAGCACCCAGCCACAGGTTACCCTATGGCTACCTTGTTGGCGCGTGCCGAACGGTTTTCTGGCAAGACATTCCCGAAAGGCACGATTTTTTTGAGTCCTCGCCGGGACCCCCTAGAGATGAAGATGAATGAGCCGAACATGGTCAAGGTTGGCGATAGAGCGGACGACTCATGGAAGAATGGCAAGTGAAGTGATTCGCCAATAGAAAGAGCTTATTCACAAGTAACTAATTCGTAAACAATTTCTTTGTAAACAACCTCAAAATGCTTCGGGGAGTTGAAAATAAGCATAGATCCGAAGATTCCTGATTAGGTCAACCTTTCGAACTACTGCTGAATCCATGGGCAGGCAAGAGACACCCTATCGAAGACCTACCTGCTCTGCTTCCTATTGTAGAAACCTGGACCTGCCTCTTCCGCAGTAAAAACTATCCTCTCCAGTGGGACCCGCTGGGCCTTCCGGCGACCGACCAACCTATGACCGAAAAGAGAAAAAGTGCTTTCTCTTTTTCACATACACCGATAGAAAGGGTGACGATAGCAATCCCCTTGCCTCCCCGGCCGGAGAGCCTCCAGGATAGGATAAGGGGGGAGCTCAATATATACGAGTGTTATTCCGTAAAATAACTCGAATTTCAAATCATTCACTTGCTTCAACTACTCATTCCACTTGTAGCTTGATGGTGCAGCGGCGGGACCCGAAGTCTTAGAAAAAGGCAGAGAAAAGTAGCAGACTTATTATGGAGAAATCGCTCTCTTTCAATAAATTTTTATAAAAGGCAAACGACGATGGCATGGCATTCCGTAAAACGGAAGATTGTAAGGCATTTCTACGACATAATAAAAAAGAAGAATTAGATCTTGGAAATAATCGACTCCAGCTCATCATAAGCTTTGATTTTGACTCATATTCTACACCGGCCCTTCTCCTTTCCGGGTCTTGATTTGTAGCATCGTTTCCGACATAGTGGTCGATAGGGAAGAAAGAAATGAATGAATGTCCTTTTGGGAAAATGTAGAATAATACACCTACCGAGACGAAAGCCAAAGGTAGTCCTTCAAATATCGAGGTATGACTATAATCTAACTACTCGCTAGAACGATCTATCCTCTCCTACCTTAGGCATCGCAATCTTCATGACATCGGTCAAGACTTAGGTTATTTATAAGAAGACTAGCTTTCCTTCTTGCCATTATTCATCTTCTTAGGAGGGGAGAAAGTAACTAACTCAATTCCGTCTGCTTTTGTGAGTCAAGTCGTCCGCATATCTTTCTGATCTCCTTCTATTCATCATATTTTTTGTTTTGCCCAAGGTTGATGGTGTTGACTAATAAAGGAGAAGAAAAGAATTGAGTCAGTTCACAAAAGGAACCGAACTATCTCGCGACGTTCTAAACCCAACTCACGTACCACTTTCATCGGCGAACACCTTGCGACCTTCTTCAACCCCAGGATGTGATGAGTCGACATCGAGGTGCCAAACGACTCCGTCGATAAGAGCACTTGGGAGTCATCAGCCTGTTATCCCCGACGTACCTTTGATCCGTTGAGCGAGAGCCCTTCCACACGGGTTGGAGAAGGGCAATCACTCGTTCTTAAAACCAGCATTCTTAAGACCAAAGAGTCGGGCGGAAAAAGGGCAGAGATTCTAAGCGCAAGAATGGGCATCGCGAACAGGAGATTCTTCCATCGCAGCTTACTCTTTCTCGAGGCGATTCCTATTGGGATACCCTTTTATATATGCATTTCAATTCCTTGCCGTTAATGAAATCTATCTCGCCTGCGAGGGTTCCTGTGGAAGATCAAGTTGGTGAGCCGTGTGATGGGAAACCTTCCCGCACGGTTCGGAGAGCACTGAAGACGAATGAGAGGTTCACCACCACATCATTGCAAGGGGAGCTCGCTCGATGATTGGTACAAGAGAAGACTGTTTCACATTTCATAGTCTTTGATTTGGGTGCGTTTGCTACGTCTTTGCCCGACCAGTTAAGGACAAAGTTAGAAAAGAAGGCGCGTAGCACGGTGTATTGGGTATGGGCCTTTGATCTTCTTACCTCTCTTATAATCTTCTTGACTCATGATGGTCCCTCACTTTTTGGCGCCAAAAACCAGTCGGCCCGGCCAGGGCGATCCTTTTCTATTTGAGAAGTAGTAAAGGCTCTAGGTGTAAAGGATCATGAGAGTTCACTCGATCTGGCTCCCTTCTTCCGTTTGTTCGTTCTTCTTAAGTCCTAACAACGTCATGACATGCTCAATTATCTCTTAGTCTGGCTATGTTAGGTTCTTCAACCATTGTTGTAGCTCACCATATGTATTCCATGCCGCCCTATCCATACCTAGCTATTGACTATGGTACACAACTTTCGTTATTCACACATCACATGTGGATCGGCAGATTTTTATAGTTGGCGCTGCAGCACATGCAGCCATTCCCAAGTCTCCAAGTGGGCCCTCTTGGCCACCCACGACCTTGGCTTTTTAGAGAATCCTGCTTCTGTATCGTAGGACTTGTAGCTCAGCAGTCCACCGGGTAGGTTTTTTTTTATCCTTCCTGTTTTGAGTGTCTTCTTGGATAGTTATAGCGGCCCATAGGCACAAGATGTACCTTATAGGGGGAAGGGGATCGTCAACTGCCTGCCCATCAGTAGTGCACGGGGATTTTCGAGGGGGTAACTTCTCCTTCTTCTATATCTGTATCCGCTTCTTTGTCGATCCTATACTGCCCAATCTCATTTCCTTCGATTTTGTTTCTTACGAACCAAAAGACTCTGAAGTCGCAGCTAAAGCAAGAGGTCCTATATAAAACGAACAAAATAGCGTATATTAACGAGTGCCTGCGCTTCAAGTAAAGAAGAAGAGCGGCAAACAAGACACTGAGACACGCTGCGGTTGGCTCCTGCTTTCCTGTGTGTGTCTTCCTTCTCAACTGCCCTTTGAACAATGGAGCACCGAGGTAAGTTGTAGGAAGAAGCTTATGATTGAAGCCAGCCCACTGATTAAGCTGGATTCTGGGCCCTAATTCATTAATATCTTCTAGTGCACTGAACTGGAAAAGAGAATGAAAGATGGACTGGTTGCAATGCCTAAGCTGAAACGGTAAATCTCGACCTTGACCTCGAACAGGTCCTCAGCTTGAATACGGGCCAGGTAGTCTTCCTCCAAAGACGAGAAAGCGTATTGGTACTTATCGAGTATAGAATAGATCTGCTTCTCTTTGTTCTTACGAATAGAATTATTCCGTTATTTTCAACGGAACGGAAGAAATAGTAACCCTTTCTTATACAGAATACACTGAAAAGGTTTGAAAATGCAGTGCACCCAGGTAAATAAGGAACAAGATGAATACAGAAGTTAAACGAGCATCCCACACCCAAAAGGTACCCCACATAGGCCTTCCCAGAAGGGAAGTGGAGAAAGAAGAGTGTGCATAGAAACTATATTCATCAATCTTCGATCCGGGCCATTACCCGAATAATAATAAGAAAAGTCAATGAATTAGAGGGCATAAAGAAGCAAGTTGTAGAGCTGGGTCTTCTGTTCCTCTTGTTTATCTAGGAGGGACTTTACACCCTATCGATAAGTGAGGTTTTTTTGTCTACTTCGATCATTTGCAGGAATTCTCGTAGTTCATTGAGTTAAGGGAGGACCATTCGTGGGGGGTTATGGAAGAATTGGGTTCGATTCCCGTTATACGCGATGTGGCAAAAAAGACTGATTGAACGAGATATGCCATGCCTGCATTAAGATTTAAAACGTGTCGTCTACTTCCAGGAAATGTTCGGAACAAAGAACTTTCTCGAATACAACGCCGCATTCTCCGAAGATTGAGAAAAAAAGGAGATCCATGAAAATCAATCCTTTTTCTCTTAAAAAGAGTCGACGGACTCTTTTAGTTTTCTCGGGCACCAAGGCAGATTGCCTCTACGATCAGTGCCTGCTGCTCCTGGCGTAGTCTCTTTAGTCTTTCTTTTAGTTCCCGAATTCTTAGACGGCTTGCTGCCATTCGGGCTTCTTTTTTTTTGAATATCAAATGGGGGGCAGGGCAATAGAATCTTCTTGCGTAGGGGCCAACCGATCAATTCAGGCATCAAGATACGTTTCAAGCATGGGGCACTCGCATAAAAATGTCGGGCTGGCTGCTCTCGACAACGGGGTAGGAATGAGATTCATAATGAGATGCGGCCAACCTCCTGGAGAGAGCGATGTGCATAGACCGGGTGAGTAGGGATGCAGCTCCGTGGACCGCTCGTCAGGCCTGATAGGTGCGATTCCATCGCCTTCTCAAAGGAATCGTACGTGAGACTCTCGCGTCATACGGCTCCCATCGCCTTGCCCTTTATCGGAATAGAATGCGAAGAAAATGGACAAACCGTGAAAGTGGCATGAACCAGGATATCCTCGTAGAAAAAAAATGGCATTTTGGACTAAATTCCCGCTGCTGCTTTTGAAGAGCTAACCGTCTCATATCTTAACAAGGCTTCTCTTGGGAGAATGACTTCCTTTCAAGGCGCATAGCGTTAAGCCCTCCATATATCCTCGTAACGTCGAGTCTTTCAGTTGGCAAGGGCGTTAGCTTCTAATAAAGAAAATCATTCTCATTCTAATAAATTCTTATATAATAATCTAGAAGGACTATAATGAGGAGGACGACATACCAAATCGACATCTCGCTCACGCCTCCCGGTCGGCCCTATTTGCGACCAGGGAAGGGGCTCCCGGTGGGAATGTGAGAGCCTTCGCTATCGCTCATTACTTGTATTGTAGCCTCTGTAGTCGAGTCGGCCTGCCTCCTTTATTCGTTAAGCAGTAGCTTCCATGCTGCCAACAGACGTTAAGCTATTAAAACACACTACTTTGCGTCGACGGACTACTTATTGAAATCTTCTAGAAAGAGCCGACGGACTTTTCTAGTCTCCCCGGTGACCGCGGTTGACAGCCCGAACAATGAGCTCTTGCTGTTCTTCGAGGAGCGCCCTCTTCCTGTTTTCGAGAGAGCATATTTCATTCTGGAGAATATCTAAGAAATGCAAGAGGGGGAGAATTCTCATTCTATTTATTAGAATGAGACTGATTATTATATAAATTTATTAGAATGAGAATGATTTTCTTTATCCTCGTAGAAGGAAAATGGCATTTTGGACTAAATTCCCGGTTTGAAGGTGCAGATGAATTGAATGCGTTGTTTGCTCGAATGGCTTGTTTGCAGGTTTGACATTCTCTTTAGCAAAGAAGAAAGCACTACTTCATGGGAAGTTGCCAAAGGGAAGTCTAAGTCTCCTTAAGATAAGGCAGTTCACTCGTAAGGCCTCTCTTATCCTTCATCTTGTTCCTTATTTACCTGGGTGTACTGCGTTTTCAAAAGCTTCCTGTTGAACCGGCTCCTATTTCAATCCGTACTGGAACGATTGATATACCAATAATCAAGTCTTCAGTCAACTGGTAGAATACATCGCATCAACCTGGGATCGGTCAGTCCGCGACAAAGTCCTTTCCGCTTCGCGCCTCTTCTTCTTACTTATCTTATAGACCACTTCTAAGGAGCCAACTCCGCATCTAAGAAGGAGTCGATTGCAAATGGGTCGAGAAGATTCATTCACCTAGCCGGGATAGGACAGAGAGGGTATTTGACCTTGACCTGCCATGTCATCTCAGATATCGAATCGGTTTTGTTGCCTAGCATGGCTAACATGGTCGAAATGGTAATGATGTTTGAAACCGACTAGGCCCAAGATCAAGTAGAAGGAGGATCGGGAACCTGCACCGTAGCATCCCCTAAAGGCGTAACTGACAGGTTCTGTTCTATCTGCCCATCCGAGTAATCCCATACTTCACCATCAAGAAAGAAGAGTTTCTCTAAATCACTTTGGGTCAGCTCCGCCTTCAAGCATCCGAAATACATCGGGGTTGTAAATGACATAGCGTTCCTGATAGAAAATGACGACTCCTCCAGAAAACGAAGTTATTCAAGTTCTTTTTACCAAAGAAGTCCCGTTCTGACGGCCCCCATCTACTAAAAACTCAGATTTGATTTAATGCCCTAGGCCTTCTACTATTGATTAACTGCAGACAAGACCGGTCATTCCTTATCCGTAAAGTAGTAAATCCAGTCATTAATAAAGGCAATGACAATCAAGTCAAGCAGGAAAGTCATCAGGGAAGGCATAGGGCGAAGCGGGTAAGGATTTGGGGGGTTGTTTTGCTCCAGCATCGTTGAAGTAGCCTGATGCTGGATTTCTTCCCTGGCTTTGTCGGCCGCGTGAATGAGTGCGTTAATTGGGCTAAACGGAGAGACGAACCCCAGGTATTCCCATCAAGACTCCCAGCCTTTGACCATTCGGTTTGAGCCGAACATTCTTTTGAAAATGCTAACGAAGAAAAATGAGGCCTCCTCAGGAAACCAGCAGAAAGGCTCTCAAAAGCAGGCGCGTACCAAGCCAAGGGCTAGGGCTTTATCCGAACAAGGACTTCCGCTTTTTAGAGAATCCCGCTGTTGTGTCATAGGACTTGTAGCTCGACAGTCTACCGGGTAGGTTTCTTTATCCTTCCTGTTTGGAGTGTCTTCTTGGAGTGAAAATCACGTTGACCACTTTTACAGCTAGGGGAGCGTGAACCTTTTTCCAAATGAAAGCAAGGCGTGTCACGACCCGTGCCTAGTTTTCGGATGCGAGCTCGTGAGCAAGCCAGCTACGTATCGAGCGGACTCCAGCCCAACTCGAGTACGTATAAGCTGTCAAGGTCATAGTTTCATGGCTAATATGGTAATCTATAGTGTATCTCAATCCACAAAAATATATAAGACAAGAATGAACAATTATGGGTCATGGTCTGCAGCCCATTAGCATATTGTCCGATTAGACTCCAAAAATGATATGAGTCTATAAAATAAGAAGAATATATCATGGCATGGAATATAAAGCACGAGAGGGCAAGCAAATACCTGTATCCCTGTAGGTGTAATTACTACCATCATGAGCCGCTAACTAACTCCATGCAATCAGCTACCTAAAGAGATCATCAGGTCCTCAGAGGACATAGCAAGATACATATAAACATGTCTATCTAACAGTTTAATCATGCAATAATATAAAAAGAGTATAAAGAGGAACTAGACATGAGACTGACATGTGGCTACTGACAGGTAACTATGAACACGGATACAGGATCAACTATGCATAAATGAACTGCTGGAAGAACAAGAGATCAATGAAATACCAAACCCTCGCCCCGAATGTGGACTCGCTGGTCAATTTCAAGACAAGTCACCCTCGCCCCATATGTGGACTCGCAGGTGCAAACGATCAACCCTCGCCCCGTGTGTGGACTCACAGGTTGTAAGAAATCAAAATAAGAAATAGCAGTTCAATTACACATACTTGTAGACACGACTCAGTCAAGATACATGTGACGATACGGTACAACTCAGTCATGACATAGGTAAAGACGACTCTAGCATGAACCATAATATGGCCAAGCCTGGTGTAACTACGCTATCAAGTCAGGTAATACCGATATACAAGCAAGACAATAAACTTGTAAACATAGTATACAAAAAACATTCGAATCCATATCAAATAGTGTAAATAAATGAGAACATACTAAAAACAGAAGAACTATAAGCATAAAAATGAACTGTAGATGGAGGCAAGGTATCTTGCCTGGAGTTTGCACGCAGATCCACAGAATATAGTCAACTGGTACGCCATAAAGTACAAATCATCACAATTGTCTCCGAAAACTGAAACAGACATTGCCAACATTCTCAAAATAGTTAAATTAGCCAGGATTACCTGTCCTTAAGTCCAATTCTGGACATAGGGGCAAAACGGCCATTTTAGGCCAAAACGGTATCTGCCGTTGGACCCGTTTTGCTTCGAAAAGTGTGACAAAGTTAATGGTCTCTAAAGTCATCAAACTATATGTCTACGGATTTGTTTTGATGATACGAACCCAACCATATGTCCAATGTTGTATTTCGGCGGGCCGTGCACAAAATCACCCGTTGAGTCGGACCGTGGGGCCCGCAAAACGGCGATCCGATCACCTGTCTCAGAATCGGACCAAACTTAGCATACAGGACCAGAAAAATGATACGGTCCTATTGGCATAAGTTTTGTCTTGGTCTGACGAACGTGTACAAAGTAATTGAGAAATTTACAGAGAGACCGATACGGTGAATTTTGACGGATACGCATCAAATTTGTCGCGCACACGCGACCAATTCCAATTCCGTCAAAGCCCATACGTCTACAATATTCGTACGCGCCTTTCGATGCTTACGATATACGACCACATCGCCCGAATCGGCGGGACGTACGTCGTATCGATGAATTTTCTAGTTTTTAAAATAGATTTTTCTCAATATTGGGAAATCAATTTCTCGGCGCACAGTTATCAAAATTGATTTCTGTAAAAAGGGTTCTCTAGCCCTATATGTTGGCTATAAGGATATTCAATTAGATTCCTAAGTTTGTTACTGGTTCAACCGAAAATGGCCTTCCTATTCAGTATCCTCGTACTCAAAATAGGGCATATTCGATACTGATTTTTGTCGAGATTCGACTCGATTTCCATAGGGTTTCGATCATCTAGGTTCTAAATAAATTAAAGGGAGGTCAAGTCGAATATGTTGTGTGCATACCTGAATGAGTAGCTCGAAGAATGATCGAGTGATCTAGCAGGAAAATCATCGCGAAGTCAGCCCGATGCATAGCTGCTACTGCTGCTTTGCTCTATTTTTTCTGTGCCGTGGTCGGCTCCGACGACCCACGCTACCGTGCGCGGCCGTCCAGGGGTGCGCACCGGCGCCTAGGGCTGGGGGTGGGTATGGTGTTAGGGTTTTGATTTATCGCCTCCTCCCTCGAACTTTCTATATATATATATATATACATTTGGATATTCGGTTATGAACAGAGGGGAGTCGGGCTTTCGGCTCAGGCCTGGGCTCGGGATTAGCTGCTGTTGCCTGGTGCTATGGGGTTTGATTTGAGCCGGGCTTTGGGAGAGCTTGGGCTGGGCTCTGGAATGGCTTGGATGCTGCTATTATAAGCTCGGCTAAAATGGGAAGGAGCTCCCTATGATGGGCTGGGCCTGGCTGGGCCTGGCTTGCTATTAATGGTTTTCCTTTTTCTTTTTCTTTGTCTATTTCTTTTTATTTTTAATATGCCATATGTATATATATATATTTTATTTTTTTATTTATATATTTTTAATATGCCATATGTATATATATATATATATATATATATATATATATATATATATATATATATATATATATATATATATATATATATATATATATATATATATATTTATATATACACACACTTATATACATATATTTATATATACGTACACACACACACACACACACACACACACACACACACACACACACACATATATATATATATATATATATATATATTAAAAACCCTCCATTTTATTAATTAAGGCTCGAAAAGACGAAGCCGGAACAAGTACAAGGCGCAAAATGAGAAAGCCTATACAAGTATACCAAAAAACCAAAATGGCGGACAAAGCTACCCAAGCGACTGGGTTAGGGTAGGAGATAAGACCAGAAATCTCTCGGGATGTGGGGGCATAAGGTGCTCCGTTTACTGCATTGGCGGAACAATTCCCGTAAAAGTTGGTCGGCGGTGTATTGGTGACCTTCATAAATCGCTTTGTTGCGATTCTTCCAAATAACCCATGTCGCGGTCGCTGCTACGATCTGGTGACCATGGAAAGCAGATGCCTAAGATGCCGCAAGATCGTGGAAGCGCCCGCCGCTCGGCTCGATTCTGCATATCTGATTAAGGTTCCTCCAGATATGGCCAGAAAGATTCTCTTGACAGAAGATGTGGTCAATCGTCTCAGTCTGGCATTTGGAGCAGCAAGTGCAAGCGGACGCTAAACTAATCCCAATGGTATTGAGGATATCGTCTGTGGGTAGTTTCTTACGAATAGCTCTCCACATAAGGAAAGACCATTTCTTACGGATATAAGTATGCCAGTTGGGAGCGATGGTAGGATGCGGCGACCCAATCCCCTGGATGACTGTCCGCGCCGATCTGACCGAGAAAACCCCCAAAGCCTCGATCGACCACCATAACTCGTCGACAACGCAGCCGAGAGTCAACCCGCTATTACGTAATCTTTCCTCCACTTCACGACCGGACCAAACACGGACCCAGTCCCAGTCCCAGTCATTGCTTGTGGGATTCCACAAGTCTCTGATCCTGCTGTGCCTCGGGGTTTCCGTGATGTTGGGAATCAAGTTTTCCCTGACCCAACGCTCCAGGAATGGATCAGATTGACCATCCCCCAGTTAAAGTCTCATCAGTGGCTCAGCGAGATCGCGTCCGATGAGGATCCGACGCCACGTCGCCGAGGATCTGCTATTGTGGATGGCCACCGACGGGTGAATGTGCTTGAAGTACCTGACCTTCATAAATGTCGTCCATAAGTTGTTGCTCGTACGAAGTTTCCACCATAGCTTCATAGAGAAAGCTTTGTCGATATTGGAGAGTTTGGTGAAACCAAAGCCCCCTCAGCTGACGGACGAGCCATGGAGTCCCAGCTAGCCCAGTGATGCTTGTTTTGGCCGTTGCTATGCCCGCAGAAGAAGTCACAGAAGATCTGTTCGATCGTGGAGAGTACCTTCTTAGGCGGAGAGCACGTGGCAAGGGTGTGGATGGGGATGGAAGTCAGCACATGTTGGATGAGGATAATCTTGCCGCTCGGGGATAAGGTGGCGTTGTGCCAACCTTCTAGCTTCTTCCTGATTCTAGAAATCAAATCTTCAAAGATGCTACTATTGGATTTCCCGTATACCAGGGGAAAACCCAGATAGTGGAAAGGGGGTGAGCCACAGCGAAGGAGGTCAGGTTGGATAGATTAACCGCTTGCTCTCTTTTGATGTTGTGGTGGGCGTAGATAATACTCTTGGAGGGATTGATCTTCTGGCCAGAGCACCTCGAGTACCTCTACAGGGTATCGAGAACCACTTCCACCGCTCCAACGTCCCCGGATGAGAAGATGAGAATATCATCAGCAAAGGCCAAGTGGGTGATGATCGGACAACCACTAGCGGTATGATAGTGCTAAAAATTCGGAGTGCTAACCAAGTGGTTAAGGTTTCTACTTAACGCGTCGGCGGCAATGATAAAGATTATGGAGGATAGAGGGTCGCCTTGTCTAACTCCGCGACTAGATTTGAAAAATCTATCAGATTGACCATTGATAACCGTAGAAAACCATGAGTTACTGATGGATCTCCACACGATGTTGGTCCAGGTTTTCAAAAATTCGAAAGCTCTAAACACCCAAATCATAACTTGCCAATCCAGTCTATCATAAGCTTTCTCCATGTCGAGTTTGATGGCAATGTTGCCTCCCCTCGCTGGAAACTTTATGCAAGTGATTAACTCATGGGCCATCATAATATTATCCTGAATGTTTCTCCCATGAACAAAGCCGCTCTGCTCCTCGGAAATGATTTTGGGAAGAATGCCTGCCATTCTGGTAGCGATAATTTTAGAGATGATCTTGTTAGTGAAAGTGCACAGACTGATGGGTCGAAAGTCGCAAAAGGACTCCGGGTTAGCTTTCTTCGGGATGAGGATCAGCTTGGCGCTAGATATGGCTTTGGGGTAAGTAGCACCTTGGAAAAAAGCAGTCGCTGCTTTGGTGATGTCCTGCTTGATAATGTCCCAGCAGGTGCGAAAGAAGACTCCGGAGAAGTCGTCTGGGCCAGGTGCACTGTGCTCGTCCAGAGCCCACACCGCGTCTTTCACCTCCTGATCTGAAGGGTGGCGCTCCAGATGATCGTTGTCACTGTCATTGATGAGGTGGGGAATTTGGTCCAAAAAGGAGTCGTCTCTGGTGACCATCTCTTTGGAGAATAGCTTGGAGTAGAACTCTGCCGCAGCCTCTTAGATGCTCCATTGATCCGAGATGATATTCCCGTTGTTGTCAGCAATCTGGTGGATCGAGAGCTTCTGTCTGCGTCCATTGACGCAGGCATGGAAGTATTTCGAGTTTTTGTCCCCTTCGCTGTCCCAATTCAACCTCGCTTTCTGTTTCTTGAATTCGGTATTGACCTTGATCCTGAACTTGAGAATGGCTTTGGTGAGGTTGAGGGCGGTCCTGGCTTCAGGAGTGCGCACCTCGACGAACTTGGCTTCGGCGAGAGTAACATCATCCTCCGCCACCCTAACGGCTTGGAAAATGTCCCCGTATGCAAGTTTTCTCCAACTCGACAAGGCTTTTCTGGTTGCTTTAAGCTTGTTGCTCACCCGAGAAAGTGGGTCATGAGATTCGTCCCTATTCCAGGCTTCAGCAACGATGCCCAAAAATTGGGGGTGCTCGGTCCAGAAGTTGAGAAATCGGAAGTTTTTTTTGACCGAATTAGGATTGGTTTTAATGTCAACCAGAAGAGGGGCGTGGTCAGATTCTATGGTGTTGAGGTGGGATAGGTTGGTGGTGGTCCCCATGCCAAGCCAGTGAACATTAGTGAGGGCCCTATCCAGTCGGGAGTATTGACTGTTTTCCATAAATAAATTTATTTTATTTATTGTGTATCTGGAAAAATTACAACTGTAGGAATCCGATCTAGAAGACGATCGCTTTATCTCTTGGACTATGCAAAGAAGAAAAGCTCTCAAAATTTTAACAGTAAGTTAGATAACTATGTATCTGTACAATGAATGAGAAAGAGAACTCTATTTATAGAGTCAAAAAATAACTGAAAAGATAACTGTCTTCACAACCTGTGCCTAGTTGAAAATCACGCAGGATCTAACATACGCAAGGTTGTGAGCAGTTACTGGACGTGGCCTGTAACTGTTGGACACATGGCAATCATGCATGAGTCGTGTGCAAGTTACAGGACACGTGGGCGAGAGATCAGTGGCATGGCTGCCACGTACTCCAATTTGATAAAATCCACGCAGACTTGTTGAAGACGAAATCCACGCAGACTTGGGGCAGAAAGCTTCAAAATCTACGCAAATTTGGGGCAAGAATCTTCAGAATCCACGCAGGCTTGGGGCAAAAAGCTTCAAAATCCATGCAGACTTGGGGCAGAAAGCTTTAAAATCCACGCAAACTTGGGGCAAGAAGCTTCAGAATCCACGCAGGCTTGGGGCAAAAAGCTTCAAAATCCACGCAGACTTGGGGCAGAAAGCTTCAAAATCCACGCAGACGTGGGGCATGAAACTTCAGAATCCACGCAAACTTGAGACAAAAAGCTGAAAATACACGCAGACTTGAGGAAGGAACATATAAGTTCAAAATACACATAGACTTGAGCCAGAAGACTCAAAATATACGCAAGATTGAGGCAGAACTGCCAGCTGTCTTGATTCGACGTGCCTTGACTGACACAAAATCTCTGACAGTGATTGCTTTTGTCAGTCACAATAAATGACAAGAAGCTCTTTTGGTATGCCAACTTGGTGAAGGCTGAGTCTTGCTGAAGAAGATTTCAAAAGTCACGCAATAGTCAGCTGTGATCTCTCGAGTTCCGTGCATACGTGGCATACGAGAAGACATTCTTCGACTGTCGTACTGTCAGTCATAATGACAATCTGACAAAATGATGAGCTGTCTCTCAGCGTAACTTTTCAATATTGTCTTGATCAACTCAGCGTGATTTTTGGACTTTGTTTTGATCAACTCAGCGTGACTTTCATTTTTAAGGCCTACAAAACTCCCTTCAAAGTTTTCGAAAGTTGAAAAGACTTCAAAATTTCGAAATACTTTAAAAATATCCAAATGAATTTATTAAATGTCATGACGACTCTTCATTTTTTGAGACTGATTGAATTTAATTTATGGTGGAATATGAACCGCCGGCGAGCTCTTTTATATAAACGGGAAGAAAATTCAGCTTTGATATTCATCTTACGTCAACATGACTCCGAAGGAAGAAGCTGAAGAAGAAGCAAAAAAGTTGGGTTTCTGTGCATATGGCGACCCTACTCTCGGGGGTAAAGAACCGGAGCCTTTAGTTTTTGAGTTCAAAGATGACCCTACACAACTAGCCAAGAACTTCCTGAGCCACTTTGGTTTGGACGGCTCGTCTTCTTCCAATGGGCGCAGCCTCGCAGAGCAGCGTGAAACACTCAATGTTCTGTTATATCGTATGGGAGTCACTAGTGTAGAGGAATTGGGTGTCAAGCTCAGTCGCTTCGAAAAATAGAGCGTGTCTTTTCATGCTTCTGTTTTTTATAAAAAATGTTGCACTTCTTTTCCTATGTAAGGTCATCAGTGCCTCTTTATCTTTTGCTTTGAAAAATGTGGTACAACTTCATGCTGAGAACTAGTTTTACTCCGAACAGCGTGCACTAATGAAGAGCAGCGACACTCTTTGAATGTTTCAAATATTGTGCTATTTTCCAAAGTACACGTGACACTCATTCCGTAGTTATGAGCGCTTTTTACTCGGATCTTTCCAAAAATAGGCTTGTACTTTGACCCTATTTAAATGGATAGGTGGGTTTCACACATACTCATTCCTCTATTCTTCTTCTTCTAAGAATGACCTTTTTGCAAGATTCCATTCTCAACAGGAAAGCAATGCTTTCTGATGTTGCATTTTTGTGCACTATGTCATCAGACATTGGTTTGCCAATCTTTAGCGCCAAACCGTTTGATCTTGATGGTGAGTCCAACATAGTATGCGTACCACTTTTTACTGTTAAAAATAAGCTTTTGTTTCTGACTGAACAGGGTGCGCCTGTCTTTGCACGCCTAATGATAATGGCATTTCTGTTGATTAATTTCTTTTTCTTTGCTGTTTTCTGCAGGAGTTCGACTGAAAATTTTCTTCAGAACTGGCATTGGTGATTTGGATGCTGTGGAGAATATTCTTCTGACACCTACATCAGGGAGCTCATACGCTTTTGACGCGTAAATCAGACAACTCAGAACTCTTCGTGGGATAGAAGGGTCTTCCTCCAATGGTAGGAAGAGCCTTTATACACGGAGAGTTGGACGGTGGAGTCAACTCTACCCCGAGAAATCGGGTAGTAGAGTTCCTTTCACGGCAGAACTAGGAATTGTATCCCAATGTTGGATACATTCCTATCTCCTTTGAGAGGTCGCTCCCAATCCACCAATTGTGTTGGCAGCAACACGCCTTTGTGCTGCCCTACTCTGTGGTTCTCCTCTCGTCTGAGAGATAAGACCAGAGTTTGATTTCTGCTAGACAATCAGGATTTGCCACCAACAACGAACCCGCCAGAGAAGTTCAAAGAAGAAATAGATCTCCATTAGATTATTGTTGTGTACATAGAATGAAAATCCAAAATTGTAATAGATTTCCATTATGATTTGTAAGAAAGTCTAAGAAAATGTAATAGACTTTTTATGATGAAATGAGAGTGGAAATGATAATTCTTCTATGCTCAATGATTTATATTTATTTGCATGAATTGTGGACATGATAGATAATGAAATCTTCTTTTCTGATTTAGAGTACATAATATTATCAGAGATAATATGGACATGATAATATGTAGAAACTCAAAAGAAAATAGATTGATTTCTATGCAGAGGTCAAAAATAGAAAATGACAAATGAGCAAGTAGATTCGGCATTTATCCAGAAGTTATGAAAACGTGATAAGTAACGAATCCCTTCTTTTTGATAGATTGATAGAAGATTATGAACGGACGAATCGTCAGATGAATGTAATAAATGAACGAATGAACCGTCGGATGAATGTAATAAATGAACGGATGAACCGTCAAGCATTAATGAATGTGTGAACCGTCGGATGAATGTGACGCTTCATTATTTGAAGAACTTCTGCCTATAAATATAGCAGAATTCTGACAAGAACGAACACTTCTATTTTTCAACATAAAAATGTCATCTGAAGAAGCATCCAAGAAAGCTGGAATCGCCCTGAAGGTTTAGAAAGGCACTGAAGAACGTCCTGCTGATCCAGTTCAATCGAAGAAGGCAGAAGCAGGCGAAGGTTTGGCTGCACCCAAGCCACCTAGGAACATTCTGGACTTCCTGCTCGAACCAGGAAGGACTGAAGAAGAAGAAGCCATGAGGATGGCCGCTTGCAAGTTCCTCGTGGGTTCCAGCAAGGAGGTTCTCGGCTCTTTTGCTGACCGTATTTTTGAGAAGAACGGCAGTGGCCCGCATCCAAATGTAGAGAATGATGATAGTGATCTTCCTTAATATCATGTACCATCATTCATGATTAAAATAAAATGAAATTTTATTTATAAACATGAACTTGTCTGATGATTACAAACATTTATACATAATACTTTTTAAGGAATTTGCCATTAATAGGCATCATAACTTTTCGACCATCCAGTTCTGAGAGTTGATAAGCTCCATTTGAGAAAACTCTGCTTACGACATAGGGACCTTCCCACTTTGCGTCAAATTTGCCCTTGCTCATATGAGTCATAGTCATAGGACGTCTGACTGTTAGAACAAGTTCTCCTTTTTGATATGCTCGAACTCTGACTTTCTTATTAAAAGCTCTTGAGATTCTAGCTTGATAGAATTCAATATTCTGTTGAGCAGATAATCGTTTCTCATCCAGAGCTTCTAATTCCTGAAGTCGAAGACGATCATTATTCTCGACGGTGAGTTCATTAGCGATTGCTATCCTTAAAGAAGGAATTTGAATCTCTAATGGAAGAACAGCTTCGCATCCATACACCAGAGAGAAAGGTGTACATTTAGTAGCATTACGAACTGTAGTACGGTAAGCCCACAAACATTCACCGAGCTTCTCACTCCAATTACGTTTGTTAGTAGAGACAAACTTCTTTAAGAGTTTGATGATAGTCTTGTTGAAAGCTTCTGCTAATCCGTTAGCTGCCGGATTATATGCGGTAGAAGCCATATTATTGATCCGATGATCGTCACAGAATCGAGTAAACTTCTGACTGACGAACTGTGGTCCGTTATCATGAATAATACGTCGAGGAACACCAAATCTGTAGATGACGTGGTGTTTGATAAAGCTGATGACATTGGACGTCTTAACTTCAGATAAAGGAATGGCTTCGGCCCATTTGGAGAAATAATCGGTTATTGCGAGAATAAACCGATGACCTTTTGATGAAGGCGGATTGATCGGACCAATAATGTCCATGCCCCAAGCTTCGAAGGGCTATGATGCTGCTGTCGGATGTAGAAATTCTGAGGGTTGATGAATAAAATCCGTATGGATTTGACAAGCTTTACACTTCCTTGCATACTCGATGGCATCTGATACCATAGTGGGCCAATAATAACCCATACGTCGAATACGGTCCTGAAGTTTTGGTCCAGGCTGATGTGCTCCACAAATTCCATCATGTGCTTCATGAATGATTTGTTGAGCCTCATCACCGGCAACACATCGAAGAAGTAGACCGTCATAAGCTCGACGATATAAGGTTTTTGTAGTATAATTGTAATAGAATCTGAGTGACCTTCGTCTAATAGATGCTGCCTCACTCAGATTATCTGGAAGAATGTCATATAATACAAAATCTAAGAAAGAAAGTCTCCAATCTTTATCTGTATTTTGATTCTCGGCTGAATTACTGAAGATAAATTCCATGCTAGAATCAGATAAAGATGATATAGATTTACGACTAAATCCAAATCCTCTTGTTGCATTGACATCATGAGATATTGATTCTTCAATGTCGACTGGAAGTCCTAGAGTCAAATTGTTTTCGAGATGAAATAATTCTCGATTGCGAACAACAATCATTTGCTGACGTCTGATTGGAATAGCTAACACCGTCGCAAGATTAGCAAGAGCATCAGCTTCGGTGTTACACGCTCGCCTAACATGCTCAATGAAGAACTCTTTAAATAAAGAAGCCATAGATATAGCCGATCTATAATAGGGAAGATCTTGATGGCGAACCTCATAAGTGCCCCTTATCTGATTGACAATGAGTTTAGAGTCTCCGTACGCCTCCAAATATTGAATATTCTGATGTTTAGCGAGTTGAAGACCAATAAGCAGTGCATTGTACTCAGCTACATTGTTTGAACATGGCTGATCGAGAGAATAAGCTCTTTGGATAGCAAGGCCTTCTGGTGACACAAGAACAATTCCAACTCCAGCGACAATATCACCATTAGGACCTATTCTTGATGCTCCATCAAAGAATAGACGCCAGGTAGGATCTTCTTCAGCAATTTGGTTTGAATCTAGAACTTTATCTGGGATTTCATCATAGAGTTTTAAATTTTCTGAAATTGAATGAGCAGCCAGAAAATCAGCTAAAGCTTCTCCTTTGACTGACTTCTGAGGAATATAGTGCATATCATACTGAGCAAGTAAGATTCCCCAATTAGCCAATCGAGAATTCAAAACACTGGGTTTTTTCATCATGACCCGTATAGGATTGATCCTGGAGATGACATGAATGGTCTGGCCAATGATATAATGTCGTGTCTTTTGGACAGCGAACATCAAGGCTAGATATTCTTTTTCGACCGGTGAATATCGAGGTTCAGCTCCGGTCATAGTACGACTGAGATAGTAAATGGCTTGTTCATGACCATTTTTATTCTTTTGAGCAAGCAATGCACCCAATGAATGACTCATTGCTCGGGTATATAGGAGGAATGGAATTCCTGAGACGGGAGGTACCAATACTGGAGGGCTCATCAAATATTATTTTATATCATCGAATGCTTTCTGACATTCATCATTCCAGACGAAAGAAACATCTTTCTTCATGAGTTTATTGAATGGTCTACAGCGTCCTAAAAGATTAGAGATGAATCTCCTGATATAAGCGATCCTTCCTTGAAATCCTCGTAGCTCTTTTAAGGTGCGTGGAGGATGCATCTCTTGGATGGCTTTGATCTTCTCGGGATCGACGTGTATACCTTTAGAGGTAATGACGAAGCCGAGAAATTTACCACTAGAGATGCCTAAGAAGGACTTAGTAGGATTCATCTTTAATTGATGCTTACGCATTAGATCAAATATAGTCTTCAAATCTTGGATATGATCCTCCTTTTGTCGACTTTTGACTGCAATATCATCAACGTAGCATTCGACTGTTTTCCCGCAAATGTTCACGGAATATAGTGCTTATTGCTCTTTGATAAGTTGCTCCTACATTCTTGAAACCGAATGGCATCACTGTATAACAGTATGTACCGATCGGCGTTCTAAAAAAAGTATGCTTCTCGTCATCTGGAAACATTTTAATCTGATTGTACCCAGAATACCCGTCCATGAATGACATCCGTTTAAACCCACAGGTATTATCGATCATAACATCAGTGATTGGTGAAGGGAATTCGTCTTTAGGACATGCCGCATTGAGATCGCGGAAGTCTATGCATACTCTGATCTTGCCAGTCTTTTTAAGAACATGAACTATATTAGCCACCCAATCGGAATGTTGTTCCTCTCTAATAAACCCAGAGGCCATGAGTTTATTAACTTCAGCTTCAATTGCATCCATGATGTCTGGACGAAATTATCGCTGTTGTTGTTTGACCGGTTTAGCATTTGGCAAGATATTGAGCTTGTGAGTTGCGATTTGTGGATCAAGTCCTGGCATATCTTCATAACTCCTAGCGAAGACATCGATGTAGTCACGAATGAGTTTAATCATATCTTGCTTATCAGTTTCTGAAAGACTTTCACTGATGAATATTGGTTTGGGAGATCCCTCTTCACCAACATCTATTTGAACAAGTTTATCTTCAGTCGGAGGTTTCTTTTGCTCGAATCGGAACTCCCATTGATTATCTAACCTTTGGGCCCATTGTTCTGATTCAGGTGAGATTTCAAACTCATCTTCGTCTTCATCACTTTCTTCAGAACGGTCAATGGAGACCATGTTGGAAGACAGAATGTTGCAGTAGAAATCACTGATACTCGTATCGGAATCCCAAGAGGTAGTACTAGAAGAATCAGACCTCTTATCTTCGTCAGATTCGGGATCTTCATGAAAAATATTGATAAAAGGAATAGGAGCAGCATATCCCAATCCGTATTTCGTCCTCCCATATTTCAGAGGAGGAATACGAACATGCATTTTTCTTCCTTTTCCACTATTGAGGCCAGTTCTGAAGTCATAGCCCATATTTTTAATGATGTCTTTAGATTGCTGACTATAACGACGTAGTTGTAATCTTCCAGTATCATCATTTTTGTCATCTTCAGGGTTAGAAGGATGTTGAGGCCCTTTGTAAAAGACTATTGGGATGTCTCCTGGCTTTCTGCTGGGAACTAGAAAGTATGAAGTTTGTATAGATTCTAAGGATACATCTGTATGAAAATTCTGTACAACTCCTATGGTTATTGTGCTCAAGTCATCTAACAAATGTAAATAACTATGAACATAATTACACACATCAATATACTGCAAAGATGGAGGATTTTTATTAAACTTAAAAGCAGCACTATTTACATTGGGAGAAGGCTGAGCCTTAGAGATCTTAGCCAAATCAATGACTAAAGGGGGAGAAGAAGAATGAGAAGAAGTTTTGTTTCGATTAAGATCGATCACAAATGGCTCAGAAGAGGTGAGATCCCTTGAAATCTGAGATGGAAGAGTAGATCGCCCTCCAATTGGGATGACCAGAGTATCCTGTTTTATATGTGAAGATACAGAAACTGTAGTACGCCCACTGACAGGAATGATCAGTGTATCTTGAGTAGACGACTGAGGTAATGGAGAAATCCGTCCACTCACTGGAATGATGAAAGAACCTTCTCCGGAGGGTTTGGGGGATTGTTGCTGAGTAGTTCGACCTTTAACAGGGATTATTAAAGTCTCACTTTGTGAATCCTCTTTCTCTATAGTTTGTATCACCCTTGTATACTCTTCTTTATACATCCGAGAATCATTGAAATAGGCTTCAACCCCATGGAAAGGGTTTATATCAGCAACTTCTTTTTGGACTCTTCCATTGCTGTCAATGTATTTAAAACACTGATGAAGAGTAGAAGGCACCACATTATTTTCATGAAGAAATGGCCTCCCCAGAAGAAGATTGTAAGATTCCACGATCTCGATCACATAGAAAGTGACTTTGGATCTGAAATCGCCTATCTGAAGTTTCAGATGAATCTTTCCCAAAGGCTCGCTTATGCTTTGATTGAATCCCGAGATAGTAGTAACTGTCTTGGAAAGCTTGTGAAGAAGGATTTTTAGTTCATCCAACAGACTCTTTGGCATTATGCTTACAGCAGACCCTGGATCAATAAAGATACGATCTATCTTCATCGTATCGATATAACCGGTATAGTAGAGAGACCGATCATGTCGATTATCCTCCAGTAGCATGTCGTCTTGTGTAAAGGTGATATTTGGGATAATCTCCAGTACACTGTTACAATGTAAGCAAGTGGCAGGTTCTACATCTGGCTTCTTTAACTGTGCAAGACAAGAGTCTGCCTGAAGAAGTGCTTCGCTTAACGTCTCCCGAGTCTCTTTGGAAAGACGTAGAAGTTCAAAGAGGGACATTCTAGCTGGAGTATTAACAAGTTGAGCTAAAATATCGAAGTTATAAGGCTTCTGAAGTCCAAGAGGAAGGGACTTATTGATTGGTTTATCAAACCGAGCCTGTTGTTTGCCTTTCTCAAGAGCTGTAGGCTTAGAAAGAGCAGGTTCAACCGGTACAGTTGAAGGAATAGGTGCAGTGGATGATTCTTCTTCAAAAGGAACATTAGGAGCATCTTTATCAGTAGGAGGGATATCAGGAGTATCCTCAGAATTCTTGGGATAATCCTTTAGATAAGATTTCCCTGTTCGAGTAGCACCAGCAAGTGCTTCTTCTTTGTCTTTTGGCTCTGTGTCAGGATTATATCCGAAAGAAGTCATATGACATGACTTAATCTTTCGAGCCTTCTTGGACTTTTGGGAAGTAGTCTTTTGAAGAGGAGGAAATTCAAAATCTGCCACTAAATCAGGATGAATCTACATGATTTCTCCTGTTTCCATAGTAATTGGCACTAATCCTTCAGATTATGGAGGAGGAATATTCACTATATCAAGAGTCACCTTGGGAATAGGAACGATCCCGCTTTCAAGGAGTTGAGGAAGGAAGTCTCCAAATTGCATAGAGACGACATTGGAGGTGACGGTTTTCTCTTTTGGAGTAAGGGAGATACCTCCAGATTTAATCATTTCTTGGATCTTTCCTTTCAGTACATAACATGTACGAATTGTATGACCCAACATTCTGTGGTATGGACAGTATTTAGGATGATCCATCTTTCCAGCTTCATCAGGTTTCTTAATTTTAGGTAATTGTATTTTATTACCTTTCAGCAGACATTCAAAAATACCAAGGACATCGTCGTCGTCAAAAGAGTATTCTTCTTTAGGGCGTGGTGCTCTTGGTTGTTGAGTTGTAGAGGCAGGAGGAGTTTGAACATTTGAAGCATCTTTGCTCTGAAGATTAACTTCAAGGGTTTCTTTTCCCTTACGAGTATTGGATTTAGCATTATTGTTAGTACCTTGACCTGTTTCTTTGGGAGTCATCTGCACTCCTAAACCTTTAAAGGATTCAGCATAAATTTCTGCGGCCTTGGCACTAACTATGAAGGAAGGCCAGTCTTAAAATTGAGTAGATCCTGTCCACATGCTGATGATGGGCAATAGATTTGATTTGCATGTGTCGATGGTGACAGCATCAGGAGTTCCAAGAGGCATCTTCAGAGCTTCTTTTCGAAACCGTTCAATAAAATCCTCTGTAGTTTCATTATTTTTCTGCTTGATTCTAATAAGAGCAGACATAGTCATGTCATTGAGCCCTTCATTGAACCATTCAAGAAACATTTGTTTGAAACCGGCAAATGAGGTAATACACCCATCGGGGAGACTTCTATACCATTCATAAGCCGTTCCCTTGAGATATCCAACAAACACCCGAGTAAGAAGGGCGTCACTTGGTTGCAGTTGGTCAGTCATCACTTCAAAGTGATTAATAAACTGACTTGGAGAGGTGGTTCCATCATAGAATGATATAGTAGGAGGCTTGTATTTAGGAGGATACGATACTTGCTTCCATTCTATCAGATAAGGTTGCTTGATGTCTAACCTTTGTAAACCATCCTTCTGTTTGAATGCCTCGAATTGAGTTTTGAGATTCTTCAATTCTTCAGAGACAACTCCGAAAGATTGTGGAGTTGTAGCTTGTAGAGAATAGTTGGGAGGAGGAACAGCATTATAAATACTACCCCCAGCTCCAGAGAGACTAGGATTTGGTCGAGCTGGTCCAGGAGTATTAGATTGTACTGCTGGAGGAACTTGTACTGGACTTACACCAGTGTCAATTGGTATAGCATCTGGTACAGTCTGTTGATTTTGCAACTGAGCTGTCATGAGTTCATACATCGACTTTATAGTATCAGCCATGGATTTCATTTGCTGTTCCAAAGAAGCAATCCTTTGTTCTTGAGGAGTCAAGGAAGAAGAAGGTTCATCAGTATTCCCATCAACCATATAAGTCGTGACTGTACGAGGGATTATTGATGAACTGGTGGATATTGTTTGTTCTGAATCATTGCTTTGTGCATCAAAGTCAATTATAGGAGAACTACCCCCAGTAGGAAGAGGTGGAAAGTTAGATTCTCCGAGAAATTCAGAATCATCTTCAGAGATCAAAGTTCTTTGACTAGAGGCCAGGACTCTTGCTCTTGTGCCTCTATATACTCCATCTGGACTATCAGCTCTACCCCCAGTATCACGAGAGGTCATGTTGACAGAAGCAAACAAAGGCTCATCTTCATCAGGCATAGGTTCACACTGAATCCGATTGAAGACATATTGTCGTTTTGTTTGACATCTGCATTGCATTGTGACTCTCGGCTGGAAGTCACATTCATGATCAACATAGTCCTGAACCATTGATTGACATCTGCATTAAATTATGACTCTTGGCTGGAAGTCACATTCAGCATGATCCATTGTCATAGAATTATTCCTTCTCTTCTGTTGAAGGTATTCTCGTAAATCTGTTTGTGACGACTGAGGTACGTCAGAGAACACTCTTTGTGTATTTTTAGGAATATATTTCTGGTTCTTGGGTCTTGATGGCTCTTGATTATATAAGGAGTGATTAATATGAGCCACATAATTTCTAGCATACTCTGCATCCGGATCCTTTAATTTTGTTCTCGATTGGTGTGGTTTCTTAACACCAGAAGTGCTTCCCAAACGGGTTTGATTGAGTTTTGTTCTTAGATCAGTTGGAGGAAACACATTGGTTTTTGAAACTTGGAGTTTTCCTTCCATTGATCTGGATATTTGCAGAGAAGGAAGAGTTGAACCACCCCCTTGATTAGGAGTTGGTAACAGACCCTCTTTTCTAGACAGATTCTGTGCCCAATTCGAAGAAGTCGTAGAAGAAGACATTAAGAAATGTTTCTTCTTAGACTTGTTCAAGTTTTGAGACATAGAATGTCTAGAAGGAAGAGTAGTCAAAAGACCATCTCCTCTTCTTTCACTAACAAAATTGTCAGTCAAAGCTGTTCCTGAAGTAAAAACTACAGGAGCAGAAGAAACAACTAAAGAGTTATTTCTTTTCGAAGGGACTTTGTGTGGAAGACCACCCCTAGTTCTAGTAGAACTTGGCAAAGAAGAAGAAACAGCTAAAGAGCTATTCTTCTTAGATGATGTATATGGAATACACGCTGGAACATATTTGGCTAAGGAGCCAGTGCTGTCAGCGTGACTTCTGGGATTGAGATTACACGCTGGAACAGACTTGGCTAAGGAGCCAGTACTGCCAGCGTGACTTTTGGGATTGAAATTACACGCTGGAACAGACTTGGTTAAGGAGCCAGTACTGTCAGCATGACTTTTGAATGCTGTCGTCTTTGAGCACACAAGAGTGTGCGTGCTTGCAGTAGAGTCTTTGCCAGTGTTAGGAGTAGACACTGTGGCAGAGACTTCACCATTGGCTACCAACTGATTCTGAGGGACATAGACAGAGCGTCCCCTCGACTTGGCAGTGGTGATGGAGGCTGAAGTGGGCTTGCCACCCTTAGCCCGCTGTATTTCTTCGTAGGCGAGTTGATCAAATTGGATCGATATCACCTTTTTCGTCGAGCCGACTGACGAAGTGTCGCATTGAGTTGTTGCCATCTCAGAAGAGGAGATGGATTTCCCCAGCAGAGTTGCCAATTTGTTTTCCATAATTAAATTCACTTTATTTATTGTGTATCTGGGAAAATTACAACTGTAGGAATCCGATCTAGAAGACGATCGCTTTATCCCTTGGACTATGCGAAGAAGAAAAGCTCTCAAAATTTTGACAGTAAGTTAGATAACTATGTATCTGTACAATGAATGAGAAAAAGAACTCTATTTATAGAGTCAAAAAATAACTGAAAAGATAACTATCTTCACAACCTGTGCCTAGTTGAAAATCACGCAGGATCTAACATACGCAAGGTTGTGAGCAGTTACTGGACGTGGCCTGTAACTGTTGGACACATGGCAATCATGCATGAGTCGTGTGCAAGTAACAGGACACGCGGGCGAGAGATCAGTGGCATGGCTGCCACGTACTCTAATTTGATGAAATCCACACAGACTTGTTGAAGACGAAATCCACGCAGACTTGGGGCAGAAAGCTTCAAAATCTACGCAAACTTGGGGCAAGAATCTTCAGAATCCACGTAGGCTTGGGGCAAAAAGCTTCAAAATCCACGCAGACTTGGGGCAGAAAGCTTCAAAATCCACGCAAACTTGGGGCAAGAAGCTTCAGAATCCACGCAGGCTTGGGGCAAAAAGCTTTAAAATCCACGCAGACTTGGGGCAGAAAGCTTCAAAATCCACGCAGACGTGGGACATGAAACTTCAGAATCCACGCAAACTTGAGACAAAAAGCTCAAAATACACGCAGACTTGAGGAAGGAACATATAAGTTCAAAATACACGCAGACTTGAGCCAGAAGACTCAAAATATACGCAAGATTGAGGCAGAACTGCCAGCTGTCTTGATTCGACGTGCCTTGACTGACACAAAATCTCTGACAGTGATTGCTTTTGTCAGTCGCAATAAATGACAAGAAGTTCTTTTGGTACGCCAACTTGGTGAAGGCTGAGTCTTGCTGAAGAAGATTTCAAAAGTCACGCAATAGTCGGCTGTGATCTCTCGAGTTTCGTGCATACATGGCATACGAGAAGACATTCTTCGACTGTCGTACTGTCAGTCATAATGACACTCTGACAAAATGATGAGCTGTCTCTCAGCGTAACTTTTCAATATTGTCTTGATCAACTCAGCATGATTTTTGGACTTTGTTTTGATCAACTCAGCGTGACTTTCATTTTTAAGGCCTACATTGACGCCAATCACCTTCCTACATATTGCACCAGGTGAAAGCATTGCCGTTGAACTGGAGGGGAGAGAGATGAGCATCGAAGATGAAGCTGTTGAAGTCTAGCATTGTCGAAGGATGTGGGGGGCGACCACCAATTTTCTCTTCTCTGCAGGTTATTGTATTGAAGTCCCCAATGCAAAGCCAGGGGGTGTCGATGTTATGGTGATGGATATCAAGGAGGTCGGTCCAGAGATGCTTTCGATCAACGATGTCACAGCTGCCATGAACTACTGAGATGATGACGCATTTAGGGAGCGTGGGGTGTTCGAGCCAATATGAGAGAGCTTGCCCGGAATCCTGAATGGTCCCAAAGTTGGTATCCTCCGAGCCAAGGATCCAGATATCGTGGCTACTGGCAATCGCCGAAGGGAGGTTAAGCTGAAGCTGAATAGATTTTAGTCTTTTGGGGGGAATTTTGGGTTCAAGGATAATGAGGATGTCGATCTTGTAGATTTTTCGAAGGCTGGTAACTCTCCTTAAAGTAGGTTTGTTTTCCAGTCCACGAACATTCCAGGATAGGATGTTTAACATTAATGAGATTGTGGGGGTAATTTTTTGTTCCGCCTGGAGGCGAATCTGGTACAGATGGTGGTAGTTTCGGCAGCCCCTTTCTTTCCTACAATTTTGTTAGGGAGCGCTGCTGCTGTTGTCAGGTGTGGAAGGTCAAAACTGGATGTCTTGCTGGGCTGGAAGAGGGAACTGTCGGAGGGATCGACCAAGTCTCTAGCGGAGTCCAGGGCGGGTTCCTCATTAGGGATGGCCAGGGATTCGCTCGTGTTACTAAATAGAGTAACAGCAAGCTGAAGAGGATAGCCTGCTGCTTGAACCTGTAATCCGCGCTGAGCCTGATCCGGTCCAAGGATCGCGAGGGCCGCTTCGATAGCACCTTCTTCGTTGTGGGGTTGGTCTGCAGGAGCCGAGATAGTGATCGTCTCGGCATCCTCCGAGGCTGGAGGTGTTTCTGTGAGGGCGTAAGCATCTTGGATAAGGGCACTTTTCGATGGTAGGTCCTCATCTTTTGACCCTAGGACGTTGAACTGGTTGGATAAGGCGAGGGATCGGGTTTTGAAGGGAATCATGGCCTTGCTGGGGGATCCGCTATGTCCTTGCTTGCCCTCACTGGAGCCGAATCTTGTATGTGAGTTCGGACGAGGTAATAGCGGGGATCTGGGCGATCTCTCCCCTATATCCATGTTATCGTTCCGAGCAGGTTTCTTCTTGAGTTCTGGATGAAGACGATGGAAATGCTTTGGGAGATGTCTACGCAGCTTGCAATGGTTGCAGAACAAGATGTGGTTGTCGTAGATGATTTCTTGGGTATGAGTCTGGTTGTCCAGCTCAATGTTAATGAAATTGGGTGGTTCAGAGGAGAGATCGAGTTCAACACAGATTTTGGCATAGTGAGCCTTAGTTAGATTGCTGGTTTCTAGTGCTGTGGCTACGAACGTCCCGAAGGAGTTGGCAATCCGCCACAGGACTGAAGGAACGAAGGAGATGAGGGACAGATTAGGCAGGGTCACCCAAGCGGCGACCATGGCAGAGTCAACTTTTGTATTAAAGTCTGCTGACCACTTGATGATCTTCATCTGGTGGGAGTCGACCCTGCAGGTGCCCTTGGACCATACCGAGCTGTGATCAATGTCCAAAGAAAGGTGAAGAAGGGTGTGTCTGGGGTCGAGGGGTGCCACTCTGTAGTTTGCAGAGAGTTTCCAAGTGGCAATCACCTCCTGCACCCTGGCGAGTTTGGGGCATCCTGAGGAGAATTTGAGAACAAAAGTGTGGGGGAATGATGATGATAGTGATGTCAATTCTGTGGTAGAAAAGGGCACTGACAGCACTGGGGAGTCTTGAGGATACTCTATATCAGGGAGATTGACATCTGGGACAAGCATGGCCGTCCTGGATGCAAGGTCTGGATGAAGCGTGGCCGCGTAGGAAAGCGGAGCTGCTCCTACCACGGGAAGGAACTGGTTGCCGCTAGGGGCGAACGAAGACTCAATCCGGGGCCCTAATGACCCGGGGATCGGGGTCCCTAAGCCGGAAGGGGCCGAACCAGCATGAGGGGGTTCCGGACCGCGTCGAGGGTGGGGGTCGATGCTGACTGAGGGAAGAGGGCGACCAGATGGAGACCGGTGCGACCGGAAGGGGATCAGCAAGGTCTCCGACGGGAAGACTCATAAAGCTGGGGTCGACTGATTCGAGCTGAGCCGATGAGGGGACGGGGAGTGCCTTGGCCTGCAAGGAGGGCGCGACAAGCCTCTGACGGGGATGACTGACATCGGAGGGGGAAACGAGTGGGCCACTAGGTCGAAGGGGTGGACGTCCGTACGGGATGGGTGCGGAGCGTCCAGGGTGGGTGCTGCAGCGATATGATCTGGGTGATGGACGGGCCCACTAAACGATACTGAAGGCGGAGGAAGTCCCATGGGTCCGCAGAGGGATTGCGGAGATGGATCTGCGTAGAGATACGGAGCTGCGTAAAGTTGCGGTATGGCGACTGTTCCCAATACAACTCGAGCAGAAGGATCTGAGGAAGAGATCGGGTGGGCCCCATTGGATGAGGCGGCCTGAAACTGGCGAGAGGGAGCAACGTAAAAGGAGAAGTTCGGAGACTGGCGGGAGGGGACAGCGTAAAAGGAGGATTCCAGAGAAAGGCGGGAGGGGTCGGCGTAAAAAGAGGAGTCCTGAAAATGGCGGAAGGGGGCTGCAAAATAAGAGGAGCAATCCCGGTAGGGCCCGATGAGAGGGGAATACTGAGCCGCGGAAAGGAGGGGGTCAGCGGAATTGAAGAGCCCTTGGTGGGGCCCGCAGTGAGCGTAAAAAGAGGTAACCTGTGATAGGCGGAAGGGGCTACGTAATAAGCGGAACGCTCCAGGTGGGGCCCAGTGGGCGAGAATTGCTGAGCAGCGTAAAGGATGGGGTCAGCGGAAGTGTGAAGGCTATGGTGGGGCCCACCGAGAGAGTAATTCTAAAAAGGAGGAGAAGGTGCTGCGTAAAAATAGCTTGCTCCACTTACTCCTGACCGTGGGTCAAGGGAATAAAGTGGTGGGACCAGCTCGGCAGGGGACTGGCCTGCAGCCAAACCGAGGGTTCCAGAGTTGGGATTCCCGAAGCCTGCGCATGTCACTTCCCGTTCCTAGAATACGTATTCTTAATACATGTACTGCTTTAATATATTTATTTAATAATTATCATGTATTATTCTGTAATTAAACCCCTTTAATTTTATGTTAATTAATTTCCTGTAATTTTATTTCTGTATTTTATTTCCTGCTTTTATACTCTGTTTTAGCTATGCTTTGGGTTCGACTTGGATTGGATTAAGTATGTTGGTCCATCATGAACCGAAACAAACCCCCACCTACCACCACCTCTTCATTTAAAGTCCCACTCCCTTTCTCTCTCTTCATTACTTCACCATTACTCTTCTTCTTCCTCATAAACAAACCCCCACCTACCAGTCGCCTAGGCAAGTGCCAACTTGCTTCGTAATGGATCTCTATTTTTGTTGTTCCATTATCTTCCTCTCAGGATTTTTAGATACTTTAGTACTTAGCATTTTCAATTTCCATGGCTCATTTCTTATAAATCTAAGTTTAATGCATTTTTGGATTCTTAGGTTTTGATCTAGTAACTTTGTTATTCTTCAAGTTTTGATGGTTCCATGTTGTAGAAAATTTCGTTCTACCCCATTTTGACCTATGGAAGTCCAGTTTTGGACTTGGAATGAAGGAATTAGGGAGCTCGGAAGCAATGGCTTCCCATGGTTCTCCTTCTCAGAAAAGTGGAGAAAAAGAACAGTGCTTGATCACATGAGTTTTCATGCGGCAAGTCTTCCTTGGCCGCATGAGCGCTGTCATTTTAGCCGCATGGGCTTATTCAGCCGCATGAGCTTAGTCAGCCGCATGGACTTAATCGACCGCATGGCGCTGTTCAGCTGCCTGGCTGAGCCTGAACCCGCAGCCGCATGAGACTTGTGATTCTGAGCCACATGACGCTCATTATCCCGCAGCCGCATGGACCTTAATTATTCCGAGATGCATAAGGTAAACTTTTAGCCGCATGCCGCTGATCATTCTCAGCCGCATGGCGCTGCGTGATTTCCCAGCCGTATATAGGCTTGTACCTATTCAGCCGCATGGAATTTTTTCTAGCCGTATGGGCGCATGTTGCCTGTAGCCGTATGAGACTAGTCTGTCCCGGCCGCATGGAATCACCCTTGTCCAGCCGCATGTAACCCATTCATTCCTGGCCGTATGAATCAATAATTTCCCAGCCGCATGAATGCTAACCATAATGCCTTTTTGGCTGATTCTTGTTTCAAATTAACATTGATTGACATTTATTACCATTGATTGATTAACTTGGCATTTATTAACATTAATTATTGTATTGACATTAATAAACAGGGATTGTTATCTTGATTTAGTAAATTGATCATGCGTTCCTAATTGGAACTAAGAGGCTGGCTAGTCGTCTTACTGAATTAAATAAATAAGACACGTTCATATCATGAACTATTGTAATCGACTGGCTGATCATGAATATTGATCAAGGATTATGACGTAGAGCTTCAGTATCATCCAGGCAAGGCTAATGTGGTAGCAGACGCTCTTAGCAGGAGAGGCGGCACATTTATGTTAACAACCCAGAAGCATATCTTAAAAGACCTTCAGGAGATGGGTATCGAAGTTATACTTCCTAGTGATGAAGGAGTTCTAACAAGTCTACAAGTTCAATCTGACTTGGTAGACAGGATCAAGGCAGCTCAGGCACAGGACCCAAGGATTCAGAAGCTTAGCGCAGAATGTGAGTCAGGACTCAGAAAGGAGATGCAAATTCATGAAGATGGTACCCTTAGGTTTGGATCACGCCTATGTGTGCCTAGTAGAGATATTAGACAGGAAGTTATGGCATAAGCTCACAGTTCTCAGTATTCTATACACCCTGGAGGGACTAAGATGTACCAAGATATCAAGCAGCACTTCTGGTGGAACGGAATGAAGAGGAAGATAGCTAGATTTATTTCCCGTTGCTTGGTATGTCAGCAAGTGAAGGCAGAACAGCAGAGGCCAGCTGGGTTATTGCAACCGTTTCCTATTCCGGAATGGAAGTGGGAACACATCATAATGGACTTTGTGACCGGTTTACCGAGATCACCAAGTGGTAAAGATGCTACTTGGGTGATAGTGGACCGGCTTACAAAGGTAACACACTTTCTTTCCTTCAGAGTAGGGCAATCTACAGAAAAGTTGGCAGAGTTGTATATGCAATAGATTGTCAGGCAGCATGGAGTCCCTATCAGTATTGTGTCAGACAGAGATACCCGTTTCACATCACATTTCAGGAAGAGCTTACATCATAGTCTGGGCACCAAGTTAAGATTTAGCACGGCTTACCATCCACAGACGGACGGACAATCAGAAAAGACAATTCAGACTTTGGAAGATATGTTGCGAGCTTGCACCCTAGATTTTAGGGGATCTTGGGAGAGCCACCTGCACTTAGTTGAGTTTTCATATAACAACATTTATCAAGCCAGTATCCAGATGGCGCCATTCGAAGCTCTATATGGTAAGAAGTGTAGGTCGCCACTAGTATGGGATGATATCGGGGAGAGGAAGATGCTAGGCCCAGAAATGATTGTCCAGACAGTTGAATTGGTTAAGGGAATTAGAGAGCGACTTCGAGTTGCGCAAGATCGACATCGTCATTGGGCGGACCAGCATCGTAGGCCGCTAGAATTTTCTGTTGGGGACTACGTGTTCCTACGGATCTCACCTACCCGTGGGGTCATTAGATTTGGCGTTCGCGGGAAGTTGAGTCCGCGATACGTAGGACCATTCGTTATCCTTGATAGGGTAGGCGATGTTGCTTATCGTTTGTCCCTTCCACCTTCGTTACGAGAGGTGCATGACGTGTTTCATGTATCTCAGCTGCAAAGGTATGTATCGGACTCAAGCCATATCCTTGATCATTCTGAGCTGGTTGTTGGTACCAACTTGTCTTACGAGGAGCAGCCGGTGTCCATTTTGGACCGAAGAGAGAAGATACTCAAGAACCTAACAATTAGCCTTGTCCAGGTTGCTTGGGGTCATTACTCATTAGGAGAGTCAACGTGGGAACGTGAGGATGATATCCGATCACGGTATCCATATCTGTTTGACTCACAAGGTATATTTCTTTCCGTGTACCTTGATTGTCTTAACCCCTCATGCTTGTCACCCTATGCGTAGAACTACTTGATATCGTAGATTGTTAATATAGATATGTTATCTGCTAGTTAACATTGAAGAATGATTGCTTGCTCAAGTTTCTTGTACCTAGATTAGCTTAGTTTTGATATTCCTATCCTGCTTTGATTTGAAATTCTGAGGACGGAATTTTTCTAAGGAGGGTAGAGATGTCACTTCCCGCTACCAGAATACGTATTCTTAATACATGTACTGCTTTAATATATTTATTTAATAATTATCATGTATTATTCTGTAATTAAACCCTTTTAATTTTATGTTAATTAATTTTCTGCAATTTTATTTTTGTATTTTATTTTCTGCTTTTATACTCTGTTTTAGCTATGCTTTGGGTTTGGCTTGGATTGGATTAAGTATGTTGGTTCATCATGAACCGAAACAAACCCCCACCTACCACCACCTCTTCATTTAAAGCCCCACTCCCTTTCTCTCTCTTCATTACTTCACCATTACTCTTCTTCTTCCTCATAAACAAACGCCCACCTACCAGCCGCCTAGGCAAGTTCCAACTTGCTTCTTAATGGATCTCCATTTTTGTTGTTCCATTATCTTCCTCTCAGGATTTTTAGATACTTTAGTACTTAGCATTTTCAATTTCCATGGCTCATTTCTTGTAAATCTAAGTTTAATGCATTTTCAGATTCTTATGTTTTGATCTAGTAACTTTGTTATTCTTCAAGTTTTGATAATTCCATATTGTAGAGAATTTTGTTCTACCCCATTTTGACCTATGGAAGTTCAGTTTTGGGCTTAGAATGAAGGAATTAGGGAGCTCGGAAGCAATGGCTTCCCATGGTTCTCCTTCTCAGAAAAGTGGAGAAGAAGAATAGTGCTTGACCACATGAGTTTTCATGCGGCAAGTCTCCCTTGGCCGCATGAGTGCTGTCATTTTAGCTGCATGGGCTTATTCAGCCGCATGGGCTTATTCAGCCGCATGGGCTTATTCAGCCGCATGAGCTTAGTCAGCCGCATGGACTTAATCGACCGCATGGCGCTGTTCAGCTGCCTGGCTGAGCCTGAACCAGCAGCCGCATGAGGCTTGTGATTCTGAGCCGCATGACGCTCATTATCCCGCAGCCGCATGGACCTTAATTATTCCCAGACGCATAAGGTAAACTTTCAGCCGCATGGCGCTGATCATTCTCAGCCGCATGGCGCTGCATGATTTCCCAGCCGCATATAGGCTTGTACCTATTCAGCCACATGGAATTTGCCCTTGCCGCATGGGCGCATGTTGCCCGTAGCCGCATGAGACTAGTCTGTCCCGGCCGTATGGAATCACCCTTGCCCAGTCGCATATAACCCATTCATTCCCGGCCGCATGAATCAATAATTTTCCAACCGCATGAATGCTAGCCATAATGTCTTTTTGGCTGATTCTTGTTTCAAATTAATATTGATTAACATTGATTGACATTTATTACCATTGATTGATTGACTTAGCATTTATTAACATTAATTATTGTCTTGACATTAATAAACAGGGATTGTTATCTTGATTTAGTAAATTGATCATGCGTTCCTAATTGGAACTAAGAGGCTGGCTAGTCGTCTTATTGAATTAAATAAATGAGACACGTTCATATCATGCACTATTTTAATCGACTGGCTGATCCTGAATATTGGCATACAGACACATACAGGTTTCAATTTATTTTACAAAAGCAGCATGTGTACTTTATGGTCAAGGCATGATTATTCCGTGGTTAGTTTTGATTGTTGCATTACGCTATGTAAGACCTACAACCTAATCGTATGGGTATCGTTGTAGAGTTGTGCATATCATACCCCGTACGAAAGTACTCATTCTGAATGACCATGATCCACGGCATGGGACTTCACTCAACGTAGAGACTATTAAGTTAAATAAAATAATGATTGCATGGAGAGAATGGATTCCCGAGTTCTTATATGGCAGCCCTCTTGGGACTATTAAGTGCCCGACAGGCCGGCTGGTTCCCACAGGTACTGCAAATCTGCCACACGGGCAGGGAGCGGTATCTGCTTATATTATTTAATTGTACATGGTATACTAACGACGAGCGTCCCGCTGGGACTCGTCTAAATACATGATTGGCGTAATTGATTGACTGGATAGACTAGCCTTGCTTGCATATAGTAAGAACTGAGGAATCTTTTATTGCATAATTCTAGGATAACTTGGAACTCACCGTAGCAAGCCGTAGTAGTTGCATGGCCATTTAAATTAATTTTTTTGTGTACTGTACCTACTCTGTTGCCTAACTGAGATGATCAGAATGTCAGGACATGACGGGCCAACTTTTGTCCTTGTTTGGTTGGGAGGTTGGTTTGAAGTGTCGTGATGTTATGTGAATCCTAGTCGATAGCAGAGATCTATTATCATATTCTCTTCTTACTGGCTTCATTCCTCATATCGTGCTTCCTTGCGGTACTTGCTATTAGAGGTCTAACCTCTCTGGTTTTGCATGGCCAGATTTAGAGCCGGTCCCCGAGGATCCAGCTTACTTCTACCTCCAAGATGGTCAATACTAGAGGGATGATCGCAGGAGGACTCGAGTGGGTTCCTTACTTCCCCGCTCATTTTGTTAAATACTTTATACTTTGCCGTTTGGCACTGACATGTTAGTCGGATTGTCTTGTACCTACTTTTGCATAATTGTAACTAAGTCAGGCTGCAGCTGATAACAATTGTGTACACTTACTACATCATCTGGCTGTATTTTGTAAAGCCAGATATCAAGAACATTTTGACTGAGCGTTTGGGACGCCTTACTGCTTTATCTCACATGTTCTCTATTTCTGTTTCTTGTTTGAATAATTGAGACAATAGATGTGAAGTGACCATAGTGAGACTTTTATGTAGTAGGCACCCCCTCGTCTTATTAGACAGCATTGATCGTATTATACGGTATTCATCTACCCGTAATACGTAGCTGGCTGAGTCATTCCCCCGCTCTCCAGTATTCTGGTTCTGGGAAGTGACAGCGCAGCAGGTGGGCTTCCAACCCGATGCCAAAGCAGTTGTGTGTCCCAAAGCCTGCACAGCAGGTGGGCATCCAACTGAATTTGAATTTTGAAAACCTGGGGGGAATGGAGGGTGGGATTCCACTGTCGTGGGGCACGCGACTTCGGGGTGGGCGACTGCGGACGGTGCGGATGGAAATGCCAGCAGGAAACGGGAGGGGGGTGAGAAGGCGGGGGTGGGGGGTGGTGGAGGCTGATGCGGCGAGGCGAAGCTCCCAAGAAGACCGCCCGAAAGAGCGAGGGGGGCAGTGGAGAGCTGGGCGGCCGGTGAACTGATCGTCTGAGCGGGGGGCGCCGGTGGCTGGCTTGAGGGGGCGGAGGAGCGGAGGGGAAATGACACGGTGGGCAGAGGAGGTTGGGGTGGAAGGGGCGGAGCCGGAGCTCCCAAGACTGCGAGAAGATCGGCGGGGGGACAAGCCATGGGCGGCGGTCACCGACCTAGGCGGGGGCTTTGGCATCGGTGGGGAAGGAGACATGGGAGAGGGAGAGGGGACCTGGACCTAACATGCTGAACAAAATTTATATCGTATAGGCCATATATATATATATATATATAAAATATATATATATATATATATTTTTTATATAAAATATATATATATATATATATATATATATAAAATATATATATATATATATATATATATATATATATATATATTATATGTGTGCATGTATAATGGAGAAAGGACTATTTATTGATGTATCAGGCGCAAAATTCCGAAGCCTATATAAGTAAACGCGCCTCGCGCGAACCAGAAAAGAGAAGGCGAAAAGAGAATGCTGCCCACAAAATGGCTACAAATCGGGAATCGAAGGGTAAGACGCCGATAGTCAGGGACTACCAGGAGATCGTCCCAAACTTACAAACAACGTCGCCCAAAAAAGGCCTAGATTTGGAGTTCGAGTTTCGACCAGAATGTTCTTGGACTGTGGGAGCACCCGATGCTCCTTTTGCGGCATTGGCGGATGACTTCTCTGATTAGCTGGTCGGGTGTGTATTGGTGCCCTTCGTATCTAGCCTTGTTGCGGTTCTTCCAAATAGCCCACGTGGCAGCCGCTGCGACGATCTGGTGGCCATGGGAAGCTGACCCCCAGGAGACCGCGAGATCGTAGAAGCGTCCCCCACTAGGCTGCATGCTGAAGAGCTGGTTAAGTTTCCTCCAGATACTGCTAGACAGGTTACCCTGGCAAAAGATATGGTCTATGGACTCAGTCTGACGTTCAGAGCAGCACGTGCACGCTGAAGCTAAGCTGATTCCGATGGAGTTGAGGATATCGTCGGTGGGCAGTTTCTGTCTGATGACTCTCCACATCAGGAACGACCACTTCTTCGGAATGCAGGATTGCCAATAGAACGCGCTTGAATGGTACGGACTGCCGGAACCTGAATGGCCGCTCTCGGAGATCGCACCGAGAATACCCCCGAAGCTTCGAAGGCCCACCTCAGCGCGTCGGCCTCGCTGCCGATACTCAAACCGCACTGACGGATGATATCAGCCGAGCCTTGACCGGACCAATCCCTGATTTTATTCCAGTCCCAGTCGTCTGTGGAAGGGTTCCACAGGTCTTTAATCCTAGTATCTCTCGGGGTCTCCACGTGGCATAGGATCATACTGTCCCCCACCCATCGCTCCAAGAATGGATCAGAGTCGCCTGCCCCCAATTGGAGTCTTATCGCGGGCTCCGCTAGGTCACGCCCGATAAGGATACGACGCCAAGCCGCTGAGGATCTGCTGTTGGAAGTGGCCATAGCGGGGTGGGAGTGCTTGAAGTATCTGGCCTTCAGAAACCTGGTCCATAGGTTGTTGTTGGTGCAAAATTTCCACCATAATTTCATCGAGAAAGCTTTGACGATGTGAGAGAGTTTGGGAAACCCCAACCCCCCCTCGGTTGTAGGATGAGCCATGGAATCCCAGCTAGCCCAGTGATGCTTGTCTTGTCCGTTGCTGTGCCCCCAAAAGAAATAACAGAAGATCTGTTCGATGGAGGAGAGGACCTTTATGGGTGGGGAGCAAGCGGCCAGGGTGTGTATAGGGATGGATGTGAGCACGTGGTTGATGAGGATTATCTTACCGCCAGGGGAAAGAGTAGCGTTATGCCACCCAGCAAGTTTCTTACTGATTTTAGTGGTCAAGTACTCAAAGATGCCGGAGTTGGACTTCCCATACACAAGAGGGCAGCCAAGATAGTTGAACGGAGGGTGGTTAACAGAGAAGGATGTTAAGTGGGAGAGGTTTCTGGTGTGATCTCTCTTGATGTTATGGTGGGCATAGATGACGCTCTTGGAGGGATTGATCTTCTGGCCAGAGCATTTAGAGTACCTCTGAAGTGTGTTGTGGACCACCTCTACCGCTCTTTCGTCCCCGGATGAAAAGATGAGTAGGTCGTCTGCGAAGGCCAGATGGGTGATGACAGGGCATCCACTGGAAGTATGATAGTGGTGGAAGTGCGGGGTGTTGACCATGTTGTTAAGGTTCCTGCTCAGGGCATCAGCTGCGATGATGAAGACGGTGGATGATAGAGGGTCGCCCTGTCTAACCCCTCGCTCTGATTTGAAAAACCCTTCCACTTGGCCGTTGATGATAGAGAACCAAGAGTTGCTGATAGATCTCCATACGATGTTGGTCCAATTTTCTGAGAATCCAAATGCCCTGAATACCCAGATCATGAATTGCCAATCCAGTCTGTCGTAGGCTTTTTCCATGTCAATCTTGATAGCGATATTGCCTCCTCTCACCGGGAATTTCATGCATGTGATGAGCTCTTGGGCCAGCATAATATTGTCTTGGATGTTTCTCCCCCGGATAAATCCGCTTTGCTCCTCGGAAATGATCTTAGGGAGTATACCTACCATCCTGGTTGAGATGATCTTGGAGATGATCTTGTTGGTGAATGTGCAGAGGCTGATGGGGCAAAAGTCACAAAATATTTTCGGGTTATCTTTTTTGGGGATAAGGATCAGCTTGGCGCCAGAGATGGCTCTGGGGTAAGTGGCTCCCTCGAAGGATGCGATAGCCACTTCGGTAATGTCGTAACTGATGATGTCCCAACACGTACGAAAGAATACTCCCGAAAACCCGTCCGGGCCCGGAGCACTATGCTCATTCAGCGCCCACACGACCTCTTTTACTTCCTGAGTGGTGGGGGGTCTCTCTAACTGGGCGTTGTCGTCCGCATTAATAAGAAGGGGTATTTGTTCGAGGAATGGGTTGTCTTTGTGGACCGTCTCTTTGGAGAAAAGTTTGGAATAGAAATCTGTGGCCTCTGCTTGGATGCTATTTTGATCTGTCCTGATGGTCCTATTGTCATCGGCGATGTGGTGAATCGATAGCTTCTGTCTGCGGCCATTAACGCAAGCATGAAAATATTTGGAGTTTTTATCCCCTTCGCTGTCCCATTTCAACCTCGCTTTCTGCTTCCAGAAGTCAGTCTCAACTTTGATCCTAAATTTGAACATTGCCTTGGTGAGATTCAGAGCTTTCCTAGCCACAATAGAGCAGTCCGCTGCGAACTTGGCTTCAGCGCAGGTAACATCATCCTCTGCGATCCGGACAGCTTGGAAAATATCCCCGTACGCCTGTTTGCTCCAATAGGATAGAGCTCTCCTGGTTGCTTTGAGTTTGTTGCTGACCCGAGATAGGGGGTTGGGGGAGTCGTCGCTGCTCCACGCTTCTGCCACGATGCCCAAGAATTGTGGGTGCTCAGTCCAGAAGTCAAGGAATTGGAAGTTTTTTTTTAAATGGATTAGTATTGTGATTAATTTCAACCAGCAGAGGGGCGTGGTCAGATTCTGAAGAATTGAGGTAGGATAGGTTGGTTTTAAGCCCCATTCCGTGCCAGAATGCGTTCGTGAGGCCTCTGTCCAGCCGGGAGTATTGACAATAATCGCCTTCCTGTATGTTTCACCAGGTAAAGGCGTTGCTTGTGAACTGGAGGGAAGCAAGATGGGCGTTGAATATGAAGTTGTTGAAGTCTTGCATGGCCGGCAGGGGAGGAGGGCGCCCCCCGATCTTCTCTTCTCTACAGGTAATCGCGTTAAAGTCACCTATACAGAGCCATGGAGTGTTGCTGTGAAGGAGGTGGATGTCAAGAAGGTCGTTCCAAAGGTGTTTCCGCTTTGCTATATCGCAGCTGCCGTGAACGGCTGAGATAATGGCGCGCTCTGGGATCATGGGGTGTTCGAACCAGCAGGAGAGGGTCTGCTTGGCGTCCTGGATGACACCGATGTTGACGTCCTTTGTGCAGAGGATCCAAATGTCGTGTCTTCCGGCAATGGCCGTAGGGAGGCCCAGCTGCAGCTAGATAGATTTGAGTCTTTTGGAGGGGATTTTAGGTTCAAGAATAATGAGGATGTCGATCTTGTGGATTTTTCGCAGGCTGGTTATTCTCCTAAGCGTAGGTTTGTTCGCCAGACCGCGAATATTCCAGGATAGGATGTTAAGCATTAATGGTTTTGAGGGAGAGATTTTTGTTCCGCCTGGCGGCGGATCTGGTTTGGATAGTAGTTGTTTCGGCATGTTCTTGATTGACTTTAGCCCCAGAAGTGGGTGCTCCTGCCTTAGTCGGAGTGGGAGGGTCACTAGTAGCATGCTCTTGAGAATCCGGGTGGAGGCCGACTGGTTCACTTGCTGAGTCGCTAGTAGCTTGCTCGTGTGAGTTCGTGGGGGGACCAACTGGTTCACCTGCTGAGTCCTGGCAAGGCTTCTCGGGAGGTATAATTATAGAATCGCTGGTACTTCCTATCCTCAGGATATATATATATATATATATATATATATATATATATATATATATATATATATATATATATATATGCACACATAAATTAAAAAATATATATATATATATATATGCACACATAAAAAAAAATATATATATATATATACATGCACACATATATAATATATATTTATATATATATATACACATACACACATATATAATCTATTTATTTACTCTATATATCTAAAACTATATATATCTATACATATATACGTATATTTATATATGTACAAATATATATATATATATATATATATATATATATATATATATATATATATATATATATATATATGTATATATATATATATATATATATATATATATATATATATATATATATAAATAAAAAATATATATATATATATATATATATTTTAATATATATATATTTTAATATATATATATATATATATATATATATATATATATATATATATATAATATATATATATATATTTATATATATATATATATATATATATATATATATATATATATATATATATATATATATATATATAAATATATATATATATATATATATATATATATATATATATATATATATATATATATATAATACATGCACACATAAAAAAAAAAATATATATATATATACATGCACACATATATAATATATATTTATATATATATATATATATATACACATACACACATATATAATCTATTATTTACTCTATATATCTAAAACTATATATATCTATGCATATATACGTATATTTATATATGTACAAAAAAATATATATACATATATACGAATATTTATACATATACATATACATATATTATATGTATATATACATATAAAAAAAATATATATACATATATATATATTCACACACATATAACCAATAATAATAAAATAGTATTATTTAATAATAACCTCAGTAATATTGATAATAAAATAATAATAATACTAGTAATAACAAAATTCAATAAACCAGTAATGGTGTATATACCATTACGTACAGTCTAATGACCCCAAAATGTACAATGATCTACTTTATACAGATATCATTGAATGTCAAATAATGATATTTATAACATTTAATTAACGAATATTTAGAAAATATTCGTTAGCTCGTTAAAACGAAATACAACACACTCATACCAACATACAACAACACGAATGTCGCTGGACGTACCGCATGACTACATGGGCTTGGCTTATTTTGGGTCCAATCTTGACTAGTTCGGTACAACCGGGTTCCCTAAAACTCAATAATATAATTAATAAATAAGTAAATCTTCGGTAAGGGTTAAGTCGCAACTTGGCCTGCTTTTCCTAGTTTAGACACTCTTATGGCTGGGTCTTTCTTGGCATGGCTAATACACTAGTCAAGGCACGCCACTGCACTATCCGTGCCATGATTCCTGGTCGTCTGGTACTTCAAAACTCAAGCATGGCTAAAATCATCTACCGTAATAATTAACTAAATAATCATTTGTAAAATTCTAAAATCACTATTTAAATCAAATAAATAATAATAAAATATTTCAAAAAATCTTCCGGGAAGGGAAGCTACAAGGCGACCATGCCGGAAGATAATGGAAGGAAGTAATCTCGTTTTTGCCTCATCTGATAACGAAGAAGAATTGGCTCGAGTCCGAGAAGCATACTTATGCGACATGAAGGTCCTATCCCAAGATTGCAGCATTTTTTGGAATTTCCTGAAGGGGATCCGGGTTTTCCCTGACTACGTCAGCCTTAGGTCTCGAAGGATTTGCTTGGGGAGAGTAAGGGAACAAAATTCTCCAAGGTGGGATCGACAGTGAAACAAATAAAAAGATGGACCTACTAATCTCTAAATAACGGGTTTGACTTTGCCTTTAAGTGTTCTGGTAGCCGTTAAGGCTGGACGAATACTTAATGAAATTAAGACTGTTAATCTAGAAACAAAAATATGACAACCGAGACCGCTGGCCGATACCTAGGATAGCGGACAAGTGAGTACAGGAACAGACCCGTAGTATAGAAAGAGGGAAATTAGCATGTAGGTCTCAACGAGCCTTACCAGAGCGCAAAAAGGGACCGGACCCATAAACAAGAGATGGCCTTTTCTTTTGCTTGAGAATGTAACCTCGTCCACCGCATCTCAAGTCCTACTTTCTCTTTCTTCGTTGATTGATTTCATCTCCTATCATTTAGTGTCTTTAGGCGCATTTCCTGCATTGCCATTTTAATGTGTATCCTCTAATTATTCAGCTCACTCCGCTCGTCTTCCATTTTTGATAACATACCAAGGGCTTACCTTTCCAATCACTAAGAAAAAAGAAAGACTGTGAAATGAGAAAATCAAAGCTCCCTCCGGTCGCCTATGATTTTCTCGGCCCAAAGGGAGTTTACTCGACCCATTCTCCGCGGGCATCGCGATAAGTCCTCTGTCCTACTACAGGTTCCGTGACAACCTTTACCAAGTCCGAACGATTGTCGACTACCAGATCCGCTGGTCTGCTATATTTACCCTATCCCACAAGCATAAATCTTCGGTGCAAAATATAATCCCAAAGTACCCCAAAGACTCCACTGATAAAGTAAACACAAATCCACCCTTATTTGTCATGTTCAGACATCTGCTGACTGTTATAAGACAATTTTGCCTGCCATTGCAAAGTGTCCCAACACTTCTTTAAATAAGATCTTCCTCCCCTGCCCGTGAATCCCTTATCTTTCTTTCCATTCCAGTAGTCTTATGCGGTCTGGTCTGTCCATTAGTGAATCTCTAGGGCATCTTTGATTTAGTAGAAAGCCAGGTTCAAGGTCGGATTCGTCATGAGGTATTTCCTTAGTGATATATATATATATATATATATATATATATATATATATATATATATATATATATCATTGTTTATATATATATATATATATATATATATATATATATATATATATATATATATATATATATATTTTTTATATATATATATATATATATATATATATATATATATATATATATATATATATATATGTAGAAATGAATAATGGGATGATTTTATTGATGGGCTACTACTTGCTACTTATAGAGGTTCCAACTCCTCTTCATACTACATATTCCAATATGGGACTAAAGTCCCTTATTGGTTCTCAACACTCCCCCTTAAAATGGGCGATAGATATTAATCATCCCCAGCTTGTTACATAGCTTTGACAGACTCAATGAACTAAGACCTTTAGTCAGTTAGTCTGCAACTTGTTCTTTTGAGCGAATATGGTCAATCTTCAGTATCCCTTGTTCCAGCTTCTTCTTGATGAAGAATTGATCAATCTCGATGTGCTTCGTTCTATCGTGCTGAACTGGATTATATGCTATACTTATTGCAGCTTGACTATCACTCAGAAGATGTAAGGGTGCTCCCTTATCCAGCTTCAACTCTGTCAGCAGTGCTTTCACCTACAGTAACTCTGACACTCCTAGAGCCATTGCTCTGTATTCTGCTTCAGCTGACGATCGTGCTACCACTGACTGTTTCTTGCTTCTCAATGAGACTAGATTTCCTCCTACAAAGACACAGTATCCCGTGGTAGACCTTCTGTCGTCTATGCAACTCGCCCAGTCTGTATCGCAGCATCCCTCAACTTCTATGCGTCCATTCTTCTTGAACCATAGCCTTTTTCCTGGCATCCCTTTTAGATATCTCAAGATCTGAAATACTGCTTCCATATGACCCGTTCTTGGATCATGCATGTAGCGACTCACTACACTTATTGCAAATAAGATATCAGGACAAGTATGCCCCAGATAAATCAATCTTCCTACAAGTCTTTGATACCTTTCACGATCAACTGGGTCTCCTGCTTCTGCTCCAAACTTACACTTCTGGTCAATTGGTGTGACTGCTGCTTTGCATCCAGCATCCATGTCTCCTTTAGCATCTAGTGCATATTTTCTTTGTGAGAGAATAATTTCTTGTTCGCCGTCACACACCTCGATACCCAGAAAGTACCTCATCGCTCCTAAATCCTTCACCTCAAACTCCTTCACGAGTTTTGATTTCATCTTAGTGATCTCGACCTCATCATCACATGTGATTACTATATCATCCACATATACAACAAGTATAGTAATGTGGCCTCTTGCATGCTGAAGAAAGACTGTATGATCTACATTTGTTTGATGGTATCCCATGCCAGTAACAGCCTTTCTGAATTTGTCGAACCAGGCTCGAGGAGATTGCTTGAGCCCGTATAGCGACTTCTTTACTTTACACACTTTTTCACGCGACGTCCCTCCGTCTGATTCTGTCGCGTAGCATCCCGGCGGGAGCTCCATGTACACTTCTTCTTGCAGGTCCCTGTGGAGAAAGGCATTCTTCACATCTAATTGGTATAGCTTCCATCCATAGTTTGCTGCAATGGAGACCAAAGTTCTTACCGTGCTCATTTTTGCTACTGGGGAAAACGTCTCATCATAGTCGATGTCATATGATTATATGTATCTTTTTGCAACCAACCTCGCCTTGTACTGCTCTATTTTTCCTTCTGGAGTCTCCTTCACTGTGTATACCCATTTGCATCCTATAGTTTTCTTCCCTTTGGATAATGGAACCAGCTTCCATGTCCTATTTTTCTCTAGTGCCCCAAGTTCTTCCATCATTGCAGCTTTCCACCTTGAATCTTTCTTTGCTTTCTCTAAACACTTAGGCAAAGAAGTAGAGTCTAACGATACAATGAAGGCTCGATAATTCAGAGAAATGTTAGAATAAGACAAGAAATTGACAATGTCATGTTCATAATCATCATAACGACTAGGAGCCTTACCCACATTGATGTGAGAAGATCTCCTTAAGGGAGCAATAGGTGGTGGAGAGATCATACCATCTAAGTCAGAGAGATCCGTATCAGAATCAGAGTGATTCAGTACGGGGGCAACATCTTCAAGAGTTGGGGCAGGAGTAGACGAGGGACTTGGTACAGTAGGCAATAGGCATGACACAGTCCTGGACTTCTGTTGTCTCCTTCTGTAGACTTGGAGCTCCTTTTTTCTTGTCTTCCCCTGTGTAACATATGTATCTTCTTCTCCATTCTTCGTATCAGAGTCACTGCTATCTTTCTCTTTCGTCCAATATTCCACGATCGGGCACGGGACCGATCTGACTACCACATTTGGACTTATTATCTCCCCCTCACGTCTAACACTCTCTGTGTTAGGTGTGTCACCAAACGTTGAACCTGCATCCGAACCATAGTATGGTTCCAGTTCTCTGAATTTAACGTCCATGCTTACAAACATCTTCCACTCAACTGGGCTCCAACATATATATCCCTTCTGAGTCGCTATGTACCCGACAAATACACACTTAACCGCTCTAGAATCCAGTTTGCCAACTCCTGGCCTATTATCTTGGAGAAAACACACACACCCAAATACTTTCGGGGGAACAGTGTATGTAGTTGCACTAGTAAGCATCTCTAACGGTGTCTTCCAGTCCAATACCTGAGAATGTATTCGGTTGATGAGATAAGAGACCGTCAATACAGCCTGCCCCCATAAGTGTTTTAGGATATTCATAGCCAGCATCATCGTCCGTGTGACCTCCAACAGGTGTCTGTTCTTCCGTTCGGCCACACCATTTTGTGCTGGTGTATAGGCACATTAGATTTGATGTAGTATTCCTTGAGTGGATAAATACTCAGCAGACCGCTTATTTGTGTACTCCGTCCAATTGTCAGACCGGAAACACTTAATTTTAGCCCTATATTGTGTTATCACCCGGCGATGGAAATTCTGAAAAGCTTCAAAGACGTCGCTTTTGTTCTTCATAAGGTAGACCCATGTCACACGGGTATAACAGTCAATAAAAGTGACGAACCATCAAAATCCGTTAATACTTGTTGTAGGACAAGGACCCCATACATCCGAACATATCATATAAAAAACATCGAAACTTTTATTTCCAGAGCTCACATAGGAGCTTCTGGTATATTTGTCCAACTCACATGCATTACAAACTAACTTCTCTTTATTAGCCCTTTGATATAAGGACGGATACATTCGACTAATAAATTTAAAAGAAGAATGCCCGACATGCTGGTGTGGAGTAATATTTGTCTTCTACACTGCGACATGAAGCGTCTGGTTGTGCGATTGCGACCAGAGCTACCAGTGCTGTGTCCAGTCCGGTCCTGTCCAAGTACCATAGCCCCTTATGCCATGTGCCAGTTCCTAGTCGTCGTCCTGTCTCCTTCTCCTAAAAAATTATCGTAGGAATGTTAAAGGAAATAGTACAGTTAAGATTAAGGATAATGGTACTAATAGAGATAAGATTGACAGAAAAAGACGAAGCATGTAAGACATTGGTGAGAGTGAGGGAAGGGGTGCATGCAACAGTGCCTTTACCTATTACAGGTCTGGAGGTACCATCAGCAGTCTGAATGCTCTCCGGCGTCGGTAGGTGAGTATAGTCCTAGAACTCACCGTGGGATCCCGTGACATGGCGAGATGCCCCAGAGTCCATAGTCCAAACTAGATGATGGTCAGATACAAGAGCATGTGCAGGTATACCTGTATTGGCTTGGCAAAGCAAGTGATGTGATTCCCCGAGGTAGATGATGCCGCATAAGGGTCGAGAATGTCGTCCGATCCCTGCTTCGGGCTGCGTAACCTCGCGAGAAACTCCCTCTCAAGAGGGGTTATTTCAGCCAGTTGCTTTTCTCCTTCTTCTTCCGCCAGATTTGCTTTGTGTCCTTCAAAAGAATTTTCCCTTCGATCAGCATATCCTCCTCTACCACCAAGACGTACTCCATGGTCTCGTCCGCGATCAATCGACTGACTTCGCAGGGGTTTCGGACAAAATTTGATGTATTGCCCGGAGTCACCACAGTTGTGACAAATACCGCCCGCAGAGGAAGGCGGATTGAAGACGACAAGAGCAGACTTTTCAACAGCGGCTTGCTCCCCCTGGAAGTAGCCCTTGTTGGGCATCAACTTCAATCGAGCTTCTTCCTGTGCCATGGAGGCTATAGCCCTTTCTAAGTTTGGAAGCTGGGGTTGGGCTAGGAGTACATTCCTTATCTGCTCAAATGCCGGGTTGAGCCCCTTCAAAAACTTCATCATTCGCTGCCGAAGAATATACTCCAGGAACGCCTAAAAATACTTCGCAAATGCAAGTTTAACCCATGCATCTTCCATCCCAAGAGGATCATAGTGATCCAGATCAGACCAGTACTTCTTCAACAGGGCTACATACTCAGAGATGGTACGTTCGTCTTGGGTCACTGTCACCCCCAGTTTTCAGGAACAGGGGTATTTTGGTCATTTTTCATTTTTGAATATTTTTGGAATTTATTTATTTATTCATGATATTGTTTTGGGGTTATTTGAGTCGGGTTCGAATTTTAACTCAATCCGACTTGTATCGGGGACCCGGGGTAGCTTAGATTCTAGTTGGGACCCAGAGTTTAGCTAGGCATGGCCCAATAAATTCTACAAATTGGTCCAATACATTTAGACTAGTCCCACATGACTTAATTGGTCCATTTGGGAATTTTAACTTGACCCTTTTAACCCCAATTTCTTTCATGACCTAAAATTGACCTAAGAAGACTTAGGAGGGCATTTTAGGTAATTTCCTAATGCCCAAAGGCCCCTATACCTGGCCGGCCATGGGGAGAGCCTTCTCTCTCTTCACTTCACATTTTCCATTCTCATTTCTCCCCCTTCATGAGTTCTTTCCCAACCCTAACCCTAAACTCTTGAGTTCACCTCCATTTCTTCTCATTTCTTCTCCAAATTCACTCAAACCTTCAAGGAGAAGGAGTCTACTTGGAGTAGAGAGCAAGGAGGAAGGAGGAGTGTCCAAATTTCTTGGGACTTTGTGTCCAACTTGATTTTCTTGGGATTTAACCTTGGGATCTAACTCTCAAGAGGTAAATTCTTCTCTATTTCCTTCTTTCCTTGTATTTATGCATTTTTGGAACCCATAGGACCCACCCCATTTAAGAACCTATTTTAGGATTGTTGTAGAGATTTTACGGAGACCTATTTTGTGTTTGAACTTATCATTTTGGGAGTTTTTAGATTTTGGACTGATTTTAGGAATTTTTATATGTATGTATATATGTATATATATTATGTGTTGTGTGAATGATTTTATTAGTGTTTAATCTCAGATTTTTATATTGTTCTTAATGTGTTCTTCATGGTATCTTAGTATCATAATCTATTTATCTATATATATGTATATATCATTTGTTATATATATATTGGCTCTCTAATTTATATATAAATTTGTGTCTCATTTATGTGTATGGGGGTATGAGAGATTTCGAGCAACGGGAAAGGGATGAGGGAATGTTGGATTTAAGTGTGTGTATGTGTTTGTATTAGAAATTAGAGGGATCGAGAGAGGATTTGAGTGAATAATAGAGTTAGAGAGAGTGAGTGAATTAGAGTATAGATGGAGGGTTTTGTTGTTGTAAACAGCAGCTTGTAGGGGGGGATCAGCCCCATTGGGCAACCCCCATAGCAGCCTAAACCTGTCCATATGGCTGTCCCAATCCAGCCCATAAGCTATCACAAACCTGTCCCAAGCAGCATATTAGTAACCCCAAGACAGTCCCATTTTCCAGCCCTTGTTCAGTCCTCATTTGCCCAATTTCCAGGCCATTTGTTCAGCCTATACAGTCCCATGTATAAGACCATCTAGGACAGCCATTGGCCCCCTAAAACCGCCCACAAACCTGTCCTAAAACCTGTCCTAGAAGCCCCCATTTCAGTCCCTAAAACCAGCCTAATCCAGTCCCTTATTTCAGTCCCAAAATAGTCCTTAATCAGTCCTAAACCAGCCCTATAACATCCTGTGTCCAGCCCATATTTCAGCCTTTAGTAGCAGCCATTTAGAGCCCCAAAACCTGTCCTTATTAGCCCTGAAATTAGCCTAAACAGTCCCTCAAATTAGCCCTACAAACTAGCCTATAGTAGTCCCAATTCAGCCCACATTTGGCCTTAGTTTCAGCCCCATATCAACCATTTCAGGCACTATTTAGTCCCCTAAATTGTTGGCCTATATGCACACTTAAACCCCCATGTAACAGTCCATAATGGACAGCCCATTGACACTACCAAATCAGTCCTAAAATTTGCCTATATGTGTATGTGTGTGTGAGTCTAGATATGGGTATATAAGTGAGCCTATATATATAGCTAATATCCTATAGGTGTGAGCATGTGTGTGAGACTATAGGAGAGCCTATATGTGAACCTATAGGTATGAGCCTAAGTGTGGTACCATATGCGAGTTAGTGAGTGGGTGTTGGTGTGTGGGTGTTTAGTTAGATGTGAGAATGGTATAAGGGTAAGGTAATGTTGAATAATCAACATGTGTCCTAAGATGGACTAGATATCTAGGAAACCTATATTTGTTGGTAGGTAAACCCTAGATAGGATAGTATCTAGCTACCCTAAGGAGCCTAGGCTAGTAACTTGGGTATTAGCAGGGTTTTCTTTGTAATGTGCAAGGTATCGGGATTACCTTGGTAAGGGTAATGTAGGTAATACCTAGAAACTAAGGTATTTGAGTTTAGAGATTAAGATATGGTTAGAACTTGGTTCCCTTGGTTGGTAATGGTCAGAAATAGTGTTCTTAGAGTAGTTTTGACTTCGGTTGACCATTTTGATCAAAAGTCAACAAAAGTCAACCGAGAGTCAAACTTAGTCTATAAGTGACTAGATTTGACCGAAACCAAACCAGAGTTGACCAGTTGACTAAAAGTCAATAGTTGGTCAACATTTGACTAGTTTGACCTAGGGTTGATCCAGGATTGACTCAGTGTTGACCAGAGTTGATCAGATTTGACTTTTTGACCAAAAGTCAACTGTAAGTCAACCCTTGACCCAGATTGACCTAGTTTGACTTGGATTGACTTCCTGTGACCTTGTTTGACCTTGGTTGTCCTAGTGTGAGCTAGTTTAGCTTGGTGTTACTTGGTTTGACATAGTTTTGAATTATACTTGCTTATCATGATTAGATTAGCTTTTCTTTTATTATTAAACCCTGTTGGACTCATGGCATCTCATCTATAGGTCTGTGATTACTCTGAGCATCTGTTCACCTTATCAGCTCAGGACCACAGGCGAGTACATTTACTGATAGTTTTTATTGTCTTGATATCTGCTATATCCGATTCAGTTGCAGTGTCTTGATTTTCAGACACGATAGTTCACGGACTAGTATATGTCGGATCCTGTCATGAGATGTTGTTCCCGGATTACTTGGTATATTGGTACAAGACTTGACTTATTACTTGTACTTGTATAGACATAGACTTGGGAGTGGGCTGATCAACTACTTTTAAATCCCGTGTCATGACGTGTTATGTCCGGATCCTTTATACTATTCGGGGATGCGGAGTTATTAGTGGTTGTGTAATCAAATCCCCACTTGTTCTTCACACTTGTACTCGTCACTTGTCCATAGCTACTTGTTCATAACTTTCCATGGTGACCGGCCTTATTCTTCACACTGGTACTGGTTACTTGTTCATAGCCGGTCAGATGGAAAGCCTGAACATATTTTTCCCAAGTCGATCACATAACGCACTAATAATTCAAGGCACCTTTTATATTTATTTATCATAGGAGGCTAAGTTCTGTTCGGGAGAAGGGTTACAACCCCGGTCCTTGTTTGGTTTAAGGGTTATAATTCGGCTTCCGAATGGTTCCCAAGTCATCCTATATATATACATATTGTCATCCTATTCAGTACTCACATCTTGATATATATATTTTCTGTTAATTTTTTTTTGTATTTCATTACACTGTCTCTTATAGAATTTGTTAATTCATATGGAACTGCTGTTGGTGTTTGTACTTGCTCATTTTCCTGACAGGATACCGTTGATATATTATGAATGATTCTCAGGCAGATTGCCTAACCTATTATGGGGTCGAGTCAGATGGAGTAGACCTGGACCGTGGCTTGTTAGTAGAGCCACTAGACTTTGCTCACCCAGAGTAGTGTAGCTTAGTTAGGTTTGCCTGGTCTGCGAGCCAGCTAGTACATTTCAGACTGTAGTAGTTTATACTATATTTCTGTGACTATGTGGTGTTGTGTATAGCTCTGGACTTGTGTGGATCTCGAACTTAATTCCTGCTTTCATCTATCATATTTCCTTTCCATGCTATCTACCTTAGTTTTACCTTGTGATTGAGACTGTATTGCTACGTCACCTCCATTCGGAGTGTATATACTGTGCAGGTACTTTATACTATTTTAGTCGTAGTATTTTACAGACCCTATATACAGCGTTCTACCGCCGATTCTGCGGGATAGGCTGGACGTAACCACGTGCTCGTGCCCCTCATCAGGGTGCAGATCGTGACATATTTTTGTGGTGGCCCATGTAGGTCTGAGTCGCAATTAGTGCAATCTCAAAATAGTGCTCGACTTAGAGTGCTAATTACAAGCCTGCGACTAGGACATAGGATCTAGGGTATGATAGGAGTTACTCAATCACATTTTAGGAAAATTCTGATTTTTTGATTATCATGACAACTCCTCTTGCATTTGAATTCAATCGTCCTCCTTTGATAATAACTTATCTTGTGCCATATTGATCTCTTGGGTTCAATTTGTCTTCAGGATGACAGTGACTCGTTCTCAGGTAGCAGGGCCTAGTACAGTTCCAGAGAGGTCCGATCCAGTAGGACTTCCACCTCCGGCTATGGGAGTAGCAGTCGAGAGAGCAGTAGCCTCAGTTCCTGCCCTTCAGGCGGGAGCAGCAGCGACGGTTCCAGGCGGTCTTCCACCTCCATCAGTGAGACCGTCCATAGTCATTCCTGATACTCTTCCACCGTCGCCTCCGCTACCGACTGATACTCAGCAGATGATGGCCCTTCTGCAGCAGATATTGCAGACCCAGAGAGCACAGGCCGAGGCACAGCAGCATCAGACCGATGCATCCTACCGCCAGACGGAGGTGTTGCGACAGAGCATGGAGAACTCACACCAGCTGGCGATGGCAGCAGTAGAGAGGGTTGTACTGGGTACAGTTCAGGGTGCCACAGTTCAGCAGCAGGATCAGGGGGGGCCTGGCACACACCTAGACTTCAAGAAGATAAAACCGAAGGAGTTCAAGGGTACCGAGGGTATCCTGTACGCGGATGACTAGTTGGAGGATGTCCAGCGGAGCCTGGAGTTGGCAGAGGTCCCGAGAGGGCTTTAGGTGACGTCTGCAGCGAGCCAGTTTTTCGATATAGTGCTGACTTTGTTTCGTACGGATCCTCGTGCGTCGGTGACGGGTTTGACTTGGGAGAGCTTCAGGAAGCTCTTTAAGGAGAAGTTCTACCCAGATGTGGCCTTGACAGCTCTGGAGGCCCAGTTCGTCGTATTGGAGTAGGGGAACTCGTCGGTGGACAAGTATGCTGCAGAGTTCTTTCGTCTTAGTAGGTTTGTATCGGGTCTGATCCAGAATGAGTGGTATAAGTCCCACAAGTTCCGGAGGGGTCTTATCCATGCAGTACGCACTCGTACCTCTGGGCGACATGACGCGACCTTCGAGCAGATCCTGATGGAGATGCAGATTACAGAGGAGGACTTTGGCCTCAAGCCGAAGAGGGGCAGCGACGTTCTTGGAGCGAGCTCGAGTACGGGGCCGGCGAAGCGCCCTCACTTCCAGCAGAGGCAGTTCCAGCAGTAGCCTCAGTTACAGTTTCAGCAGGCACCAGCGCGTACCCAGCAGTACCAGGGACAGGGCCAGAGGCAGGCCATCCAGTGTGCCTTCTGCATGAAGATAGGGCACACCCAGGAGGTTTGTAGGATGAGGCTGGGAGTTTGTTTATTCTGTGGCGCTCCAGATCACCAGATGAAGAACTGTGCTGCCCGTGCAGCCAGACAGGCAGGCCAGGACAGAGTGCGGCAGGCTAGAGGAGGCCAGCAGGGGCGAGCTTTCGCCATGGCAGTTGAGTCCACTCAGGAAGCAGAAGAGCAGATAGCAGGTTCCAATCTTTCAATCTCATTTCCGCATTTGCCTTCTTATAAATCGTTTTAAAATTCGATTCCATCTGTTCCTTGATCGTTTGATAAAATTTGTCCTTGTGATGTGATATTCTTTTGAGATAAGTCGTATGGGCTAGGTCGCCTCGATTATGAGATTTAGAATCCTCTAGGGTCATGCTAGCAGGCAGAGTGAGGACATATAGTCGGATTATGGACATATTTCTCGGGTGTAGGAATTTAAGGTTTTCGCTGCCAAGCCAGCGGTAATGCAAAAATTTTAACTACCATAATTCTAGAGGTATGTACCTTTGTAACACCCAGTTTTCCAGAAGAGGATAATTTTGAAATTTTGTAATTATAATTATTATTTAATGATATTTATTTCATATTATGATTTTTAGTGATTTTTAATTATTTTTAAACTATTTAAATTCATGACTTGTGATTTTCGGTGTTTTGCTAGTAAAACAGTAGAGACTGCCTACCCTAGAGCCTAGCCATGTGATTAGGGTATTTTTGACATTTTTAAGGTTATTTGAATTTATTAGAATTTATGGGAATTTTTAGAATTTATTTTGGAATTGTTTGAATGATGGTTGACTAGTGTTGACTAGGAGACTAACCTAGGTCATGACCACTTGGTTAGGTTAAGTAACCTTAGATTGACCTAAGTTAGTGAGGTTTAACTCATTGGAACTTGTTTCGAGAGATTAAGAATTGATTAGGCTAGAATGGCTTATGACTTCATAAGTCATGACTAATGACTTGAGCCTTAAAGCCCATAGGCCCACACCATGTAGCCAAACCCTAACCCTAATCAGCCCATGGCTGGTCATATTGATCCCCCCCTCTATTTAAATTCTTCTCAAAGTTAGGGCTAGCCTCCATTAGGATTTTTGGCAAGTTTTAGAAAGAGGTAAGTCCCCATCTTCATTAAATCCTAGAAAATCCATTTCAACTCATTTTTCCCTAAAACCAATTGTAATGGGTTCTAATTTTACTCCTCTTGTTGTTAGTATCAAGAAATCTCAGCTTGGGAGCAAATTGGAGGAGTTGGCTATCAAGAAGAACACCTCCTTATGGAGCTTTTTGAGGATTTTGACACATATAGGTAACTTTCAATCCCCTCCATAGAATTCTAATTTTATTGCATATCTAGGGAGCCCTAGGTCTAACCTAACTGTAGGAATAGGAAGTCCTAAAATTCGTGTCCATTTCGTGTCCTTTTTGGACACGTATCAGTGTCACATAGGAAGTGTTTGATGAAATGCCCCAATGGGCATTTCGTATGATTTTTAGGAACATGTTTGAATAGGAAATTAGGTTTAGGTGTCGCTTACACGTTTCTGGTGTCTTTGTGTCATTTTCGTGTCGTATCGAGTCTACACGGACACGCGAACACAGGGTCGCGCACGCGCGTGCACAGGCACTGTGCATGCCCTGCTGTTCGGGCGCGATTGCGACACGGACACGCGACGTGGACACTTGATACTTGACACACACCGAGGGGTAATATCCGCTACCCCGTGTGTCAAGTTGCACGAGCTCTCGTGTCGTGTCGGACACGTACGAACGCGCGCACGGGGAATGTACTGTGCGCACGGCTGTCGTTTTTGTACGGTGATACGCGTGTCGTATCACGCACACACGCGACGTGGACACGTGGCAGGGTGTCCTAGCCCTAGCCCTACACTTGGTCGACCCTTGGACACAACCACGTAGGTTGTGTCATGTCGTGTCGTGTGCACGGACACTGTGAACACGTGCACGACGATTGGTCTGTTATTGTACTGTTTTGAATTTTGTTTTGATTGGACACGTTTGTGTCCACGTGGGTGGACACAAACTCGTGTGGGACACGTACACAATATGTTTAAGCATTACCAACCATTGGTTTAGCTTTTTAATTTGATTTTAATGATCAATTCTCGATTACCCTATAATCTCTGATATCCTATATTTCAGCCTATTGTTCACTGATTTGCAGATTTTAAAATGTGAGTTTGTCATTGATTTTTAACCTGAACAACACTATTAATTGCATGAATTGTAAGCTCTGATATGTACTCCTACATGATTTCTAATGGTGAGTCAAATTTGGGATTGTTTGGATGTGGTTTGGGCTCAAAACTGAGAATGCAAAGAAGGAACTGAAAACTGGGATTGGGGGGGAACTGTTTTACTGAGATTTTAGGGTCTTATGGCCTGTGTTAAAATGAGTTCCAACCTGGGTTTGTTTTGAGACCAAAACTGAGATTTGGGTTCCTATAAAGGGCTGGATTATTTGGTCCTTCAATGTGAGGACTGAAAAACTGATATTTGAGAATTATTAAACTGATTTTGGGGTTTGTGTTGAACTGGAAATGAGTATTGTTTGAACTGAAATGATGTGGTTTAAATTTCAGATTTCATTTGTATGTATATAATTCACTGATTTTCAAATGTGATATCACAGTTTAATTCCAGAATTTGCATAGTATACACTTCACTGATTTTTACTTTTCCTACATGTCACACACAATTATCACTCACTGTTTTCCCCATTCCCTGTTTCAGTATTCACTCTCCTCACACACTCTCAAGTCACATACACACATGCCTCACTTGTAACACACACACACAATTACACACACATGTTATGTATCACTCTCCTCACACACACACACATTCCTCACTCACTCTCTACACACACACACATATACTCTCTCCCTCTCCATATTTCCTATTTTTCCTAAATGTAGGTTTATGTATAAAGTATGTATACATATATAATATATGTAATGTATACCTATATGTATATATGTTGAGCCTATATATATATATATATATATATATATATATATATATATATATATATATATATATATATGATGTTTCCTAATAATTGCACTATAACCTATGTAATGTACATATATAGGTAATATGTAGGAATGCAATATAAATGTATATCTATATATATATAACCTTGTGATGCATACATTAGGTAGCCTATAGCCTATAGCTATGGCTCATTGCCTAAGGGTATGTGTGTATGCCAACTAACATGTGTAGTTGGTCTGGATAGCCTAGTAGTGTTGTGTACTAGCTAGTGTAGGTTGAGTGACCTAGTATAGACTAATGTAGACTAGTATAGACTAGTTTGACCTAGTTTAGACTTGTTAGACCTAGTTTGACCATAGTTGACCAATTTTGACTTCTAGGGTTGACCAGAGTTGTCCAAGAGTTGACTTTGGCCTAGATTGACCTAGAATCATGTAGAATGTATAGTAGGACTTCATTATATCATTTTAGACTTGTTGTGACCTGTGCTGTTCTGATTAGGAGCCAAACACCTCTCCTCGGACAGTACATTTCATCCGGACACTCAGATACAGGCGAGTACATTCTCTGATCATTTCATATCCTGCTTAGAATTATTTTCCTGCATTAATTTACTTTACTTGATACTGTCACGTTGGTCACACGGATTAGTACAATATGGATCCCTCCCTGAGATGTTATCCCTTCAGGGAGCATCGGGGTACTCTATGTTCTGTGTGTTTCACTTACATGGCGTATCACTATGCTTCTTTGGTTCTTTGATCACTTGTGACATATACTCTTATGATCACAGAGACTTCTTTGAATCCTTATCCCATTTATTGGGTTTCCCAGAATCCCCATTTATGGGACTACTATGTACCACCCTTTAGGGGCTTATCACCCTTTGGGGGCTTATCACCCTTTGGGGGCTTACCACCCTTCGGGGGCTGTTACATAGAATCATAACATAACCTGGTTGGATCCTTGTGTATTAATTGGGGGTACGGAGGAGTATAAATAGCCATGTAAACAATTTCAAAGTAGAATAGCCATGTACGCCTCTTTAGTATAGCTATGTACAAATCAAGCCGTTCACATGTCGACTTTGTACTCTAAATCACTAGTCACTGGTAGCTCTTTACTTATAGTAGATATTTCTATTACAGTTTTCTCTCTCTGTTTACATACTGTATTTCTTCAGTATCTATATCTTACTTTACTGCATGATTATATTTTCTAACCCGCTATGAACTGTTGAGATGTATTGTGCTCGCTCCTGTCCTGACTGGACCTGTTAAAAATATTACAGAGGACGAGAAGGAGGCCTGTGCGGATACCTTTTGCAGGACAGCTCTAGCTGACGACTTTACCCTACTGCCTAGACTAGCTTAGTTAGGCTTTATCTTACTTATGTTGTCTTGAGACTAGTAGTTAGACTTTATTTCTGTCTTTGAGATTTGGGGTTGTGTATATTCTTTCATTTTCAGTAGCTGAGACCATGTATTTCTGGATATTGCTGAGATGTTATCTTAGACTTTCTGATCATCTGTATTTTCCTTGAGTTCTATATCATATCGTGCTTTCTTCTTCCTTAGTTGTGATTGAGTTCATTTACTGCTATGTCACCCCCACTCGGGGAGTATAAACTGCTTAGCTTATATTGTTAGATGTTGTGACCTAGGACAGCGTTCTACCGCCGACACTGCGGCGTAGGCTGGGCGTTGTTACGTTCTCGTACCCTCACAGTGGGTGCGGGTCGTGACAACCTTAGTCGAGGGCTCTGTGATTATCGTAGCCTTGCTCACTAGCGTGACGGAGATTCTGAGTATCATGATTTTGGACAAACGCATACGATTATCGAATTGCATGATTTTCTGTGCTTACCTTGTTTTAATTTTTGAGGATGAATTCTTTTAAGGTGGATAGACTTGTAGCACCAAGTTTCTAATTGAGAGTAATTTTAAATTTTATAGTTTTAGTCATTTAATTATTTTCATTTAATTCATGCTTTGATTTTGGAGATTTTAAATCATTTTTAAATTTTTTAAGCCATGACTTGAGATTTTTGATGTTTTGCTAGTGAAACTTTAGAGACTGTTTGACCTGGAGCCTAACCATGTGATTAGGATATTTTCAGTGTCATTTCTGGCCCAAGGGTATTTTGGTCATTGGACCTCTTTGATTTATTTTTGATATTATTGCATTGGTGATTGTTGATTTGGCTTTTGATAGGTAAGATTTTGTGTTGGTTTCGTGTCCGTGTCGGACACGTAACAGTTTTTATTTATAAGTGCTGTTGTGCCTTAAGTGATTTTCATTTTGCTAAAAAAATTTTAAGTATTGAGTGGGATTGTTTTTCTGCATGTGTTTCTTGTGATTGCTTTGTTTTAATTTCGAGGACGAAATTTTTTTAAGGTGGATAAATTTATCACCCCCAGTTTTCAGAAACAGGGGTATTTTGGTCATTTTTCATTTTTGAATATTTTTGGAATTTATTTATTTATTCATGATATTGTTTTTGGGTTATTTGAGTCGGGTTTGAATTTCAACTCAATCCGACTTGTATCGGGGACCCGGGGTAGCTTAGATTCTAGTTGGGACCAAGAGTTTAGCTAGGCATGGCCCAATAAATTCCACAAATTGGTCCAATACATTTAGACTAGTCCCACATGACTTAATTGGTCCATTTGGAGATTTTAACTTGACCCTTTTAACCCCAATTCCTTCTATGACCTAAAATTGACCTAAGGAGACTTAGGAGGGCATTTTGGGCAATTCCTAATGCCCAAAGGCCCCTATACCTGGCCGGCCATGGGGAGAGCCTTCTCTCTCTTCACTTCACATTTTCCATTCTCATTTCTCCTCTTCATGAGTTCTTCCCCAACCCTAACCCTAAACTCTTGAGTTCACCTCCATTTCTTCTCATTTCTTCTCCAAATTCACTCAAACCTTCAAGGAGGAGGAGTCTACTTGGAGTAGGGAGCAAGAAGGAAGGAGGAGTGTCCAAATTTCTTGGGACTTTGTGTCCAACTTGATTTTCTTGGGATTTAACCTTGGGATCTAACTCTCAAGAGGTAAATTCTTCTCTATTTCCTTCTTTCCTTGCATTTATGCATTTTTGGAACCCATAGGACCCACCCCATTCAAGAACCCATTTTAGGATTGTTGAAGAGATTTTAGGGAGACCTATTTTGTGTTTGAACTTATCATTTTGGGAGTTTTTAGATTTTGGACTGATTTTAGGAATTTTTATATGTATGTATATATGTATATATATTATGTGTTGTGTGAATGATTTTATTAGTGTTTAATCTCAGATTTTTATATTATTCTTAATGTGTTCTTCATGGTATCATTTAGTATCATAATCTATTTATCTATATATATGTATATATCATTTGTTATATATATATTGGCTCTCTAATTTATATATAAATTTGTGTCTCATTTATGTGTATGGGGGTGTGAGAGATTTCGAGCAAGGGGAAGGGGATGAGGGAATGTTGGATTTAAGTGTGTGTGTATGTGTTTGTATTAGAAATTAGAGGGATCGAGAGAGAGAATTTGAGTGAATAATAGAGTTAGAGAGAGTGAGTGAATTAGAGTGTAGAGGGAGGGTTTTGCTGTTGTAAACAGCAGCTTGTAGGGGGGATCAGCCCCATTGGGCAGCCCCCATAGCAGCCTAAACCTGTCCACATGGCTGTCCCAATCCAGCCCATAAGCTATCACAAACCTGTCCCAAGCAGCATATTAGCAACCCCAAGACAGTCCCATTTTCCAGCCCTTGTTCAGTCCTCATTTGCCCAATTTCCAAGCCATTTGTTCAGCCTATACAGTACCATGTATAAGCCCATCTAGGACAGTGTGACGCCCCAGAACCAGAATACTGGAGAGCGGGGGCGTACATAGCCAGCTACGTATATTGAAATGGAATCCACCTCGGTATACGGTCACGGCTGTCTAGACATATGAGGGTTTAACTACAAGCCAACAGTCTCCTATGGTCATGAACAAGCCTATTGTCTCAATCTCAAGCAAGAAATAATAGTTACAAGATGTCAGAGCACCAAATATATAATAGCAAGGCGTCCCATACATTACATATTGGATGATCATGAAGCTAGTCGTACAAAATGTCAAGACTAGCAAGAGTTCAGTCATACATGATCAACCCTAGGATTTGTTAATCATGTTACAGCCCGTAGGCAGACAGTAAGTAAATATGCATCGAGCTAACAGGTGCTTGTCGGCTAAACGCCTCAAAGAATAATTTTACGACGTAGTGAGCGAAGCAAAATGGAAAACCCACTCGTAGCCCGGGTTTCTTCTAGTCGCCACCATTGGGCTGGAGGTTCGGTAGATCCTCGAGTGCTGCTCTGAAATCTGGTCACACAAAACCAGCTGGGTCAGACCCCAGAAAGAGCAAGTGCCACAAGGGAGGCCACGAATAAGAACAAAAGCCAGCATATCAGAACATAAGGAATAGAAGAAAAGTACAAGTAATAAAGAGTACAACAGGACAATAAACGACTAGGGACGTGGAACCACTCCGGGAGCCAGGTTACAACCCTTAAACCAAACAAGGACCGGGGTGGTAACCCTTCGCCTGAATAGCACTTTGTCTCTATCCATTTATTGTTAAAGATAGTAAAACAATCATGTTCAGGAGTACCAGATACTGGGACTAGACGAGACTTAGACAAGGCTGGACACCATCCATTCACAAGCGGCCAAGCAATACTACGGCTTACTACTTAACTAACTAGGGTTATCACAAGCCTAGTTACTAACAAGATGCAAACGAGAAATTCCCAGTCCTAAGCCCTGTAGACTATCCAGTTATCCTTCCGCGGGTTGAGAGTATGGTTGGGTACATTGCCCAGGAGACAATGTACCCTTAGGTGACTTAGAGGGTGCAACACATGATAGTATGCTGGAAATGTGCCCTACTCGTCGGCAGGCTACAAGTCCGTTTAAAGCGCCCAGATAACGAGATCGCCTGTGACTGGAAATTCTTTATGAACTATAGTTTGATCTAGTTATTAGCCTAATCCATATTCAGTGCGAATCCCTGACCGTGGTAACCAGGGAGTCACGTCCTAGACATGATGCAAGACAAGACAAGTGGATTGCACGAAGCAACAAGAATGAACACCCACGGAGTTAAAGTTGGTTATACGAGTCAAGTTAGCCATCGTAACAGCATCAAGTCAAGACAAGTTACAAGTCAGGATACAAGTTACAAGTCAGGAGTGCGCTGCCACGGGCCACTATCAAGTTACCTAATACCAAGATTAATCATGAATCACATGCCACAAGTTAAGAGCGCACCCCATCGGGTCACTATCAAGAAGATCAGAAAGTACTAAAATCATACTTCACAGAAATCACGAAAGCCGTACTAGTCATAAGCAAAAAACCAAAAATTGTGCCAGTCCGTGTTGGTTCGAGGCAGTCGTGTTGTGTGGGACAAGATCTCAAAACTCCAATCCACAAAAGAGAAGTCAAGTCCCAGAAATAAAACTAAACCATCATGGGCAAATGGGTTGCGCAGGGGGTCGGATTGCGCTGGAGGAATGGACTGCGCAGGGGGATGAACTGAGCAGAAGTTGGGTTGCGCTAGGGTCGGCTTGCGCTGGGAGCGAGCTGCGCAGGGGATGAGCCGCGCAGGATGTGAGCTGCGCAGGAGTGAGCTGCGCTGAGGAGTCGGGTTACGCAGCAGTCAAGTGCGCTGATGGAAGGGAGGCGCTGGAGCTAAAGAGCGCCAGCGCGGGTCAGTCCAGCGCAAAGCGCTGGCCGAGGAGTCGCGCAGTTCGGCCATGCGCTAAAGAGCGCTAGCCGAGGATCATCTTCTCCAACATGCCGAGAGAAAAACCCCAAGAACACCAAATTTTAAATCTTCATATCTTAGCCAAAACAAAACCAAATTTGGATTTTCAAAGTTCTAACTTGTGTAAAATTGAATTCTCTTCCACGTGGAAGCCTCAAAATAAGGAAAAATCTAAGTTTAATAGATCAAAACCCTGAAAATTCAAAAATGGTTAAAACTTAGATCTAGAAAAATGGAAGCTCCAAATCACAAAATGCCGAGTTTTAATGTTGTTCACCATGGCCTAATCTAGCTAATGGACAAATAAAATAGGGTTCTTATATGGTGGCAAGGTGCACTTGCCTATGGTGTTGGTGGAGGAAGGAAGAAGAAGATGAAGAAATTAATAGAAGTTATGAGGAGAGAGAAAGTTAGGTGGGATTTTTAATGAGGAATGATGTGTTGTGTTGAGGGTGGAGGTTAACTAAGGTAGTCCAATGCATACTAAACCAAACCAAACCAATTCCTTCTCCACAAAATAAAACCACGCCAGGCCCAAAACCCATTTTACGAGAAAACCAAAATTCGCAAGTCGAGCCAAAATACAATTACAGGCCCGAATCTGAGAAAATAAAATACAGGTCCGAGATACATATAAGCCTAATTAAAATACGTATTTCGAAATACGGGCATTACAACTCTACCCACCTTAAAAGAATTCTGTCCTCGGAATTTAAATCAAGATGCTTAGATATGTAAGAGCTAGCTAAGCTATCCACAATTAAGCTACTCTAAGCAAACGATCAAACAATCATACATACAAGCAAGGGATGGAAAACATAAGGCATAAGAAAGACATTATACCTTACGAGTCAAATAAGTCGGGATATCGCGATCGCATGTCGTCCTCACGCTCCCATGTTGACTCACCTAGAGAGTGATGACCCCAAGCAACACGGACTAAGCTAATAGTCTTGTTCTTGAGTATCTTTTCTCTCCGGTCCAATATAGACACGGGCCTCTCCTCATACGAAAGGTTGGTGCCAACAACCAATTCCGAATGGTCTAGGATATGGCTCGGGTCCGAAATGTACCGTCGTAATTGGGACACATGGAATACATCACGCACCTCACTTAGCGACGACGGAAGAGCGAGACGATAGAATACATCTCCTACTCGCTCCAGGATATCGAACGGCCCTATATACCTAGGAATAAGCTTTTCCCATACGCCAAAGCGAATGACGTCGCGGTTAGGCGAGATCCTAAGGAATACATGGTTACCGATAGCAAACTCTAAGGGACGTCGATGAGCATCGGCCCAATGCCGCTGGCGATCTTGGACCACTCGAAGGCGATCTCTGATCCTTCTGACCACTTCAACTGTCTAGGCAATTATTTCTGGACCAAGCATCTGCCTTTCTCCAATATCATCCCAGGCTAACAGGGATCTGCACTTCCTACCATACAGTGCCTCGAACGGAGCCATCTGAATACTGGCCTGGAAACTATTGTTGTATAAGAATTCCACCAGGTGCAGGTGATCCTCCCATGAACCACCAAAGTCAAGGGTACAAGATCTCAACATATCTTCAAGGGTCTGGATCGTGCGTTCTGACTGACCATCTGTCTGTGGGTGATAAGCTGAGCTAAACTGAAGGTGAGTTTCCGAACTCTCTTATAAGCTGCGCCAAAAGTTTGATGTGAATCTCGAATCCCTGTCCGAGGTAATACTAACGGGCACACCGTGAAGCCTGACAATCTGCCTGAGGTACATTTCTGCTAGCTGAGCCGTCGACTGACCAACTCTGAATGGAAGAAAGTGTGCTACCTTCGTGAGCCGGTCAACTATAACCCAAATAGCATCTCGACCGGCTGGGGATCCAGGCAATCCAGTCACAAAATCCATGGTCACATGCTCCCACTTCCATTCTGGAATCTGCAAGGGCTGAAGAAGTCCAGCTGGCCTTTGATGTTCAGCCTTAACCTGTTGGCAAACCAAACACCGAAAGACAAATCGGGCTATCTCCCTCTTCATGCCATTCCACCAGAAATGCTGACGAATGTTACGGTACATCTTCGTACCACCGGGATGAATAGAATACTGTGAACTGTGAGCTTCTGCCATGACCTCCTGTCTGATATCTCTACTAGGTACATAAAGACGAGTGCCGTATCGAAGTGTACCATCTTCATGAATGCACAAATCTGGCCTTCTCCCTGTCTCACTCTCTTCTCTGAGTCGCTGAAGCTTGGAATCTGATGACTGCGCCATCCGGATCCTCTCAACTATGCTGGACTGAACCTGTAGACTGGCCATCAACGCCACGTTGATAGGAAGAACCACTTCAATTCCCATATTCTGAAGATCTGCTAATAACTCTGGTTGCGCTGTTAGGAAGTAAATTCCGGCTCTCCTGCTTAATACATCTGCTACAACGTTGGCCTTCCCTGGGTGATACTACAAATCCACATTATAGTCCACCAGTAGCTCGAGCCATCTTCTCTGCCGCATGTTAATGTCCTTCTGGGTGAAAACATACTTCAGGCTCTTGTGATCAGTAAATATCTCCACTCTGTCTCCATACAAGTAGTGCCTCCACAACTTAAGTGCAAACACTTCTGCTGCCAGTTCCAAGTCGTGGGTTGGGTAATTCTTCTCATGATCACGAAGTTGACGTGATGCACAAGATATTACCTTCCCATGCTGCATCAAGACACACCCCAATCCTCTGCCTGAAGCGTCGCAATAAACTGTGAATCCTCCGGTCCCATCTGGAAGTGTGAGAATGGGAGCCGTTATCAAACCTTGCTTCAATTTCTCAAATGATTCCTGGCACACTGCTGTCCAAGCAAACTATACATCCTTGCGGGTCAACTGGGTCATCGGCGCCAAAATCTTTGCAAAATTTAAAATGAATCGCCGGTAGTAGCCGGCCAAACCAAGGAAGCTGCGAACCTCTGCCACTGAGCTAGGTACTTGCCACATCTCGATAGCCACAATCTTCTGGGGATCCACTTCCACTCCTCCTCGGGTAATGATGTGACCCAAGTACGAAATGCGATCGAGCCAGAACTCGCATTTACTGAACTTGGAGTACAACTGATGCTCTCTAAGCGTCTGAAGGACGATTCTGAGATGCTGCTCGTGCTCTGCTTCACTCTTGCTGTAGACCAGGATGTCATCTAGGAACACGATCACGAACTGATCCAAGTAAGGCATAAAAATGCGATTCATGAGGTCCATGACTACGGCTGGCGCATTGGTTGCTCTGAATGGCATAACAAGAAACTTCCAATGCCCATACCTAGATTGAAAAGCTGTCTTCGGGATGTCCTGCTCTCTGAATCTGATCTGGTGGTATCCTGACCGCAAATCTATCTTCGAGAACACTGAAGCCCCTTTGAGTTGATCAAACAAGTCATCTATCCTCGGGAGAGGGTATCTGTTCTTGATTGTCACCGAGTTCAAGGTACAATAATCTACACATAACTTGGACGTACCATCCTTCCTTTTCACAAGAAGCATCGGGGCTCTCCAAGGCGATCCATTTGTACGAATGAATCCTTTGGTCCTCAATTCTTCAATCATCTTGTACAAAATCTCTAACTCTGAAGGCGCCATCCTGTAGACTCGCTCTGATACTGGTGCTGTCCCGGGGATCAAGTCTATAGTGAACTCAATCTCCCTCTCTGGAGGCATCCCTGGAAGTTCCTCTGGAAAGACATCTGAAAACTCTTCAACTATCTGGGGTAACTGTACCGCTGCTACTTCCATCTGCAATACTGGGGAAGATGGCTCCACTGCGCCTCTGGAAAATGAAAACTCGGGCTCGCCTGGAACACTAAAGACAACCCTGCCAATGTGGCAGTCTATCCTAGCATACTGGTTCCTCAACCAATCCATGCCTAAGACTACATCATAGTCTGCCATAGGGAACTCTATAAATCTAGCTGGAACTCTCTACCGCTAACTACGATCCGACATGAGAAAAACACTCGATCTACTCCCACAAGACCATTACCAGTAAGTATATTGAGCCTTACTGATAATGACTCTGGCTCCAATCCTATCCGTGTCGCAAATCGTGCAGACATGAATAAATACGATGCACCAGAATCAAATAATACCGATGCTGGAGAGGAGTTGACGAAAATAGTACCTGCCACTACCTCACCTGGTGCAACCTCTTCTTCCATAGCCATTATCATTGCCTGACCTTTGTTTCACTTAACAAAATGCCAGAAAAAATTGGCTTTTGAAAATAAAACGAAAAAAAGTACAAGAAGTACAAATTTGATTCTGGAAAAGTATTGCTATGGAAGTCTGATCTGTAAATGATCACTTTGTTCCTTGGACCATATGATGATGATGAAGATCGCTGCTTGAAGTTAAACAACCGGAAGAACTAAGTCACCAGAAAGGTATCGACGCACTTGGGCACTGATGGCGAGGCCGAATGCTTTCCTGCTTTGCTTCACTCTGTTCTGGAAAAAAGGTTGAAAAAGAATGCTCTCGAAAATCAAAATCTCTAAGTTCTGATCTCTGTATTCTCTCATGTCTCTGTCTGTGTCTCTTGCTTTGAGAAAAATAAGTCCATTTATAGACTTGGGCTCTTGTGCGTAAAAACTCAGCGAAAGTTCCGTCTTTACGCCAACAACCGCCACCAACGACCAAAGTCATCCTCTGTATACGTTGACACATGTCCCATCATTTCATTAAGAATAGGATGCACGTACACACGTTCTTCGGGATGTGTGGCATGAAAGCCATGTAGGCAAACCACGTTCCAAGCTGGTCAGAAAGAATAGGGCGTAAAAATAACCCCAATGTACTCTGAGCGTAAAGCAGTAGACTAGGCATAAAATAGCCCCGACATAGACTTCCTGCGTAAAGTGGTTGTTAAATAACCTTGAGCATAAAAGTAGCTCAAATAGACTTTACGCACGCGTCAACTGTTGAGCGTAAAAGCTCGTATAGTCTTCATGCGTAAAAGAAGCCATAGTGTGAGCGTAAAGTAGCTCAATCTACATACTAAACGACAACATTGGTCTCTGTGTAAAAACAAATCCCTTTGAATTCTGTGATATATGCCATCATTAATATCTCCATGTCAGAGTTTGCATTAAATGCGAGACTTGACAGCTTTGTCCAGCGTAAAAGTGGCTAATCTATCCTTGGCGTAAAACCATGGGTGTAGACCCGAGCGTAAAATGATCTGCCTGCTTTAGGCATAAAGTGATTAGCCTTGTCTTGGGCGTAAATTATTTAGCCTCTCTGCGGCATAAAGTAGATCAATTTGAGTGGAATGATCTATCACTTTGACTCTTTCTTTGAAGCACTTTTTACGCTCCTACAAGACCCCCTTCAAAGTTTTCAAATATTTCCAAAATTTGGAACACTTTGAACAGAAGCGTAAAAATTGAGTTTTGACCAGTCAGCGTAAAATTTGGGATACGCAACAGTCATCCGCGTAAAAGCGGAGACATCCAACAGTCGACGTAATTTTTGGTAGTGTCGGTCAACACTTAACCATCACAATGAATTTCTTTCTCGAAACTTTCGAATGCCTTTTCGCTTCCCCGAGTTTGCTTTAATAATGAGCAGTTTCTGACGAAGAATGTGAAGAGTTGATTTAATTGTATAAATAAGAAGAAATTCTTCACCCTTGTCATTCATCCTCATAGTGACATGGCGCCTAAGAGCGAGATTACCAACAAAGAGGCTTCGAGCTCCAGGCTTGACTTTGAGCGAGCATACAATCTTTTAGAGTGCTTTAGACTGACTCCAGCAGTCTTCAGTCGCATCGATGGCGGTCCTTCAACTGCGTATGAGGGAACAAGAGATGCAGAGGCATTTCTTAATCTGATACGTCATTCCGGGATTCGCAATATGCGCGAGTTAGGTGCCTCCCTTCGCCAGCCCAACGAAGGAGACAAAAAATAATGTTTTATGTATTGCGACTCTTTTATCTGTAGGGGCCACTCCCCCCTTATAAATAAAATTTTGATGTTGATCTCATCTGTTGATGTACAGAATTATTTAATCACTTCTTTTGACTGCTTCTATGGTTGTTAATTCCCAAGAAACAAACCAACACGTGGCATCTGTCTTGTGGTTACGAGAGCCTTTTAATAGGATCTTCTCCCGAAATAAACTCACACCAACAATTTCTTCAATCTTTATAAATAGCCGAGAATGTTTCATATATTCTCATTCTCATTCCTCTGAAGATAACTTTTTGCAACGTCGTTTTCCAACAAGTGACAATGGCGATGCTTATCAACAGCGTTCCTTTGTACGCCCAGTCATCAGATGTAGATTCAACCACTATTAGAGCAAAACCATTTGACTTAAGTGGTAAGTCCGATCGTAAGCAATTATCTGCCTTTCGAATTTTTTTGTTGAAAACAGCTGCTCATGAGCGTAAATTCTTTGATGAGCGTAAAAAGCCTTGCTAATGAAGTACACATGAAGCAACGACGTAGAAGCCTTATTGAATGGTGGTACACCTGAGATACGTCAAAAACCTTGCTGAAGCACTAGCGTAAAAGCCTTACTGAAGCACTGGCGTAAAAAGCCTTGCTGAATAGTGATACACCTGAAGCACTGGCGTAAAAGCCTTGCTGAATAGTGATACACCTGAATCACTGGCGTAAAAGCCTTGCTGAATAGTGATACACCTGAAGCACTGGCATAAAAAGCCTTGTCATCTGTTTTTAGTTAGCGTTTAATACGCATCTGATGATACTTCTGTTGTTTTCTGCAGAAGTTTGGCTGAAGAGCTTTTCCAGAACCGATATTGGCGACTTTGACGCTGTGAGGAGCATTCTTCTGACAGCAACATCAGGGAGCTCATGCCCTTTTGACGCACAAATCAATCAACTCAAAACTCTTCGTGGGATAGAAGGGTCTTCCTCTGTTGGTAGGAAGAGCCTTTATACACGGAGAGTTAGATGGTGGAGTAAACTCTAACCCAAGAAATTGGGTAGTAGAGTTCCTTTCACGGCGGAACTAGGAATCGTATCCCAATGCTGGATACATTCCCATCTTCTCTGAAAGGCCGCCCCTACTCCACCAGTTGTATTGGCAGCAACACGTCTTCGGGCTGCCATACTCTGGGATTCTTCTCTCGTCTGAGAGAGGAGATCAGAGTTTGATTTCTGCTGCTCTGGTCGTCACAAAGGCTCGGACAGCAAGGAATTGACACCAACAACGAATCCGACGAAGAAGATCCAAAGAAGAAATAGATCTCCATTAGGTTATCGTTGTGTGTGTGGAATGAAAATCTAAGATGTAATAGATTTCCATTATGATTTGTAAGAAAGTCTAAGAAATGTAATAGACTTTTTATGATATGAGAATGAAAATGATAATTCTTCTATGCTCAATAATTTGTATCTATCTGGATGTAATATGGACATGATAGATAAATGAAATCTTGTTTTCTGTTTTAGAGTATATAATACAATCAGAGGTAATATGGACATAACAGTATATATGAACTCAAAAGAAAATTAGATTAATACCTATGCAGAGGTCAAATAGAAATGATAGATAGGAAAAGTAAGTAGATTTAGTTATCCAGAGGTCATGGAAACATGATAAATAACGAATCCCACTTTCTAATCAATTGATAAAATAGAAGATATAAAATTCCTTTCCCAGGAGACAAGAAATCAGCTTAACCAAACCTTGGTAGCTGGGGAATAACGAGACAGATGTCATGAGCATATAGGTCCATATCAATGTATGAATGAATCAACATAACTTTCGGAAACAGAAAACATTGATTTAATTCCATAATTAAATGAATGAACCTGATAGAACGAACGGACAGGTCTTTTCGGGAATGAAAGGTTGTTCTCAATTTCAAAGACCGGTTCATTTATAGTCCTCTTCTATAAATAGGTGAGAACTGCTTGTAACATTTCATTCTTATTTCTCCTCCTCTATTGGAAATGTCTTCCGAGGATGTACGGCAAAAGAATGAAGTCTCCAGGAAAATTGAGGACATCATTGAGACGTGCCCCGTTGAACCCACTGTATCAGGCCCAACCGAAATAGGTGGAAGCTCTTCTACGCCCAAGCCACCCCAAGACATCCTTGCTTTCTTAGTAGAGCCAGGGAAAACTCCTGAAGAAGAAGCATCGAGGATGGCTGTCTGCAAATTCTTCATGAGTTCAGGAAACGATGCCTTCTATGCATTGGCTGACTATGTATTCAATAAGGAAGGGAGTGGCCCTCGTCCTTAATCTTTTGTCTTAAACAAAAATAAATATAAAAGAAACTTTATTTTCATTCTGTCTTTTTTTATACATAGTATTTCTTAAGAAATTTGCCATTGATTGGCATCATGAGTAGATCTCCATTAGGCTTTGATAACCGATAGGTGTTAGCACCCTAAAATTCGGGTTGATTTTTTTTCATTTTATTTATTTTCTGATTGTTTGGTTACATTAAATATTTCATTCTATTTATTTATCTGTTAGTGTACTTTTTCATGCCATTGATATTTGGAGTATCAGGGATGTTCAACTCTGGAAATCTTCTTCACGAGTTTTGGAGTGGACACGATTACCTTCATGACGGTATATAGTGTCCCATCCAAACTTGTTCTCTTGTGCTCTTTCTGCTTCGCTGAACTTCGGGTCGGTTTAGACCATTTGATTGATATTTATTTTCCCATTTTTTTCCTTGATCATTTTTAGCGCGTTACCATGACATTTAAATTGGGAGCGCCAGACCAGTCATTTCCTTGAAACCAACTCCTCATTGATGATCTACTCGAGACGCTCGTCACCCATGACCTTCGTTTCCCACTCATTCATGTCATTTTGGGCTCCATTTGATTTGCACAACTTTCCCGACGCGTGACCCAATTTTATTTCACGCCACGGCGTCACATTCATTTTCCAACTTGATTTGTGGGTCCCCTGTCGACCAAAACCTGTCAGCCCCAACTATGGACATGGCCCACTTTGAGCCTACTATCCGTCCGCCACTTGTGTCCCATTATTTGGAATCCCCATGTGCTACTTATTTACACATGATCATCAACGTCTAATTATAATTCTATTTTTACACGATGTCCAGTTTTGACCCAATCCGGCTCCACCGAGCCCAGTCCAGCTTCATGTTGCCCTCCATCGGGACACCCTCATATTTATTGCCCAAAAATATCAATTTCTCATTTTACCTATTTTTATTATTTAATGGGAAATTTTCCTTGAATTTAATCCATTGGAATGACCCATTTCCTACAAATTATTTCTAGCCCTTAGATCTCCCTACTTTAATCCCATCCATGCATTTTTCCTACTTTCAAAGCAGCCAACACCCATGCAAGGTGCCGGCCCTAAATTCAAGAGAGTAACTTTTCTCTCTCTCTCTCTCTCTCATTCATTATCATCTCTCTCTCTCTCCTTTCTATTACTTCCAACCCAACTAAACTCAACAACAGCAACAAGAACACCTGCAGCCCCCATGCCCGACCTCCGGCCACCCCCCTGGCCGTGGCCTGGCCGTCGGCCTCCCCCACCTCGGCCTCCTCCTCCTACTTTCCCTCCTCCACCTTCTCCAATATCATCCCGGCCACCACCTTCTCCTAAATAACCACCACCACCTCCACATCATTCCATTTCCGCCACCCATCCATGCTGCCGCCACCACCACCTTGTTCGCGCACCGCCGCGCCCTTGCCGGCCGGGCCTGGCCGTGCGCAGCCCGCGCACAGCACCGCGCGCCACCGCGCGTGCTAGTGCACCACAGCAGCAGCTCGACACCAGGCGCGCGCGCGAGCGAGCGTGGCCGCCGCCGCCATCGGCCGCCGTGGCCCCCGGCGACCACCCCATTGGCGCGCCCCACTCTGGCAAGAAGTTCCCTGACGGCCACCGTCCTCCGGGACGCGCCGTCGAGGCGATTCGTGCGTTTTGAACGACGTCCCGTCGTGACGCGCGCGAAATGAAGTTCGTTTTGGCGCTCCGTCGCAGCGACTTCGCGCACATTTTCCCGGAGATCCGACCGTTGGATCGGCGATTTCTTCGCTCCGTCGCAATCTCGGTATATCCACCTTCATCCCTGTCAATTTTCGTCCGTTAATTTTATCGTTTGATACATGAAAACCGGCGACCAAGTTGACCGTTTAAATTGTATTAAATTTGGACAGTTTCGCGGGGCCAACTTCGTCAGCTTGTATCTCCTCCACCGCAGCTCCGTTTGGCGTGCTACCAGTTCCGGTGCGAAGCTGGTATAACCCTCTTGCTACCCCTTCGGTTTCGTTTTATTGTGAGCTTGTTTGATTGGTTGAATTCGACGCCAAAGTTGGTCGTCCGAATTCGTAATTTCCAACTTGTAAAATTCTATTTTTGAACACGGGATTCCAGATTTCATTTCTGACACCACCATTAGACTTGTGGCGTCGTTCTGGCATGTTTTCATATAAAATTTGTTAGATTTGGAGAACGTGGGCCCGGGCACGTTTTTCGGTGCAAAGCGGGTCCCACTTTCTGGGTCAACGGGACTTTTTGACGCCGGCTCATCGGAATCCAATTCCGGAGATACCGTTGAGTTCGTATCGTCATTCTTGACTCGTTGACATATAATTTTCTAGGTTTTGGTGGACATTGGGTCTGGCACGCATTTCGGTGCAAGTCGGATACCAATATCCGGGTCAACGGATCATTTTGAGTTCGGCTCATCGGAATCCAATTCCGGAGATACCATTGAGTTCGTATCATCATTCTGGACTCGTTGACAGGTAGTTTGCTGAGTTTTGAGGACTTTGGCTTCGGCACGCATTTCCGTGCAAACCGGAATTCTAAGTTCTGGTCAACGGGCCAAAATGAGATCGGGTCAACGAAATCCAATTCTGGAGATACCGTTGGGTTCGTATCGACATTCTGGTTGCGTGGACATATAATTTGTTATATTTTATAGACTTGTTTTCTTGCACGTTTTTCGGTGCAAAACGGCTCCGATACGGACACCGTTTTGATCCGAAATTACCTTTTTGCCCTTGTGTCCAAATTGGACCGTTGGGTAGGCTATCCTAGCTAATTTGACCTTTCTGGACACGTTGGCGATGTTTATTTTATCGTCCGACAGTATTTGTTGATAATTTTTCTAAGTTTAACCTTTTTATAATTAATTAATAATTAATTCATATAATGTTCGTATTTCGGGATTAGTACAACGAAACTGAGATCAGCCAATTCCAGTGATCTCACATCGCTGAAATTGACATGTTGGACACGTGGATCACTATAATAAGATTATCAACCTTACCGATAATCTTCTTATCTCGATTTGCGTGCCGTAAGTTTCGACGTACAAATAACGAAGTACACTTTATTTTAGACTAGAATTGACCCTGATTGACCTAAGTTGACCAGTTGACCCAGAGTCAACTGTAAGTCAATACTTGACCTAGTTTGACTAGATTATTGACCGGAGTCGACCTAGAGTTGTTTGACTTAGAAGAACCTAGAATAAAATAGATTGTTGTGGATTCATTTATTACAACTTGAACACCTTGTAACCTGTGTTGCTTTAAATAGGACGCTGTGGCTTCAGTGGGATCCCTCTATACTTATCAGCTGTTCAGGTTATCGAGGCGAGTACATTCTCTGATCATTTCATATCCTGCTTAGAATTATTTCCTGCAGTAGATTACTTTACTTGTACTGTCACGTTGGTCACACGGATTGGTACTATATGGATCCCTTCTCGAGATGTTATCCTTAGGGAGCATCGGGTACTACATGTTCTGTGCGTTTCACTTACATGAAGTATCATATGCTTCATTGGTTCTTTGATCACTTACGACATATACTCTTATGATCGTAGAGTCTTCCTAGAATCCTTATCCCATTTATGGGACTACTATGTATCACCTTCGGGGTCTATCACCTTCGGGGTCTATCACCTTCGGGGGCTTATCACCTTCGGGGTCTACCACCTTCGGGGTCTACCACCTTCGGGGTCTGTTACATAGCATCATATAACATAACCTGGCTGGATCCTTGTGTATTGATTGGGGGTACGGGGGAGTAGAATTGGACATGTGAATAATACACCAGTAGTGTAGTATCAGAATCTTTTCCATAGTGTAGCATCAGAATCTCCTATGCCATTTACATGTTCATATTGTACTCTGATTCACTAGTCACTGCTAGTTCCCTATGTATAGTAGATATTTCTATTACAGTTCTCTCTCTGTTTACATACTGCATTCTTTCAGTACTTGTATCTTACTTTACTGCATGAATATATTTTCTAACCTGCGATGAACTGTTGAGATGTAATGTGCTCGTTCCAGTCCTGACTGGACCTGTTGATAAATTTTACAGATAGCCTGGAGGTGCCTGCTAGCCTAGAGGAGACACAGTAGGGGTTATTTAGGTAGTTATTTCATTTTGTCTGGAGTTGTATTTACTTTGTGGATTACTGTATCTGTATTGAGTTTTGAGATGTATTTCTGAGTTTATGTATCTTAGACACTTAGGCTTCTATCTCCTGTATCTCTTTTGGATTTCATGTTTTATCTATCTTTATCATGCTCTACCTTAGATGTGATTGAGTCTGTATCTGCTATGTCATCCCCATTCGGGGAGTATAAACTATTTAGTGTTATACTGTTAGATGCATTGAGACCTAGGACAGCGTTCTACCGCCGACACTGCGGCGTAGGCTGGGCGTTGTTACGTTCTCGTGCCCTAACGCTAGGGTGCGGGTCGTGACACATTTTTAGTGGTGGCCCATGCAGGTCGAGACTAAAGTGTAGTGGTATTTGAACTAGAGTACCACTACAGCCTGCAGTAGGATTAGGATATATTTTGAAGATACTCAATCACAGATAGGAACCCTTGAGAGATTTCCGGGACGACCCTGGAGAATCTTATTTAACTTCGATTTGAATACTCTCTTTTTTCCTTGATTTAATTATTTTACTTTTGTTGTTAAACTTAATTTTTACGGATTATTGTTGAATTTGAGTTTGTATTTATTTTGATGGAAAATTTTCGAAATTTGAATTTTGATGATAGCTGTTGCATTCGAGTTTGCATTTTGATGGATTGTGTTCACTTTTGAATTTTGATGTTCGTTAATAAATTTTGATTTGATTTTTGAGTATTCATTGTTGATTTAATTTGATTTTTGGCAAGATGAAATTATATGGGCTAGGTCATCTATGTTAGGGAATCTAGTCTTCTATAGTCACATTAGCCAGCATGGTGAGGACATATAGTCTGACTCTGGATGTATTTCTCGGGTGTGGGAATTTAAGGTTTTCGCAGCCAAGCATGCGGCACCGCGAAAATGTTAAATACCATGATTCTAGAGATATGTGCATAAGTTAAGGGCTCTGTGATTATCGTAGCCTTGCTTACTAGTATGACGAGGATTTAGAGTACCATGATTTTGGATAGACGCATATGATTATCGGATTGCACCTTAAAATATTTTGAACATATTTTCTCTGCCTTTTTCTCAGTCATTCAAAAAAAAAGGGAATTATTGTTTGTTGTTTTGCCTAGTTTCTTGTCATTTAACTTAAGAGTATGTTTAGTTGTTTTCATAAACCTTGTGAAATTTCTTGCTATGAGTTTTTCACAATACCATGAGTCGATGATTTTTGCTAGACTTTATCTTGAATTTGATATTAAGTCTGGATTTCAAAACGGTTCCTTCTTTAAACTGATAAGCAGAACAATTTTCTCATTATTTCTTCTTGCTATTATTCTTGTATTAAGTAATAATAATAATAAAACTGTCTTGATTTCACTAATCACCTGCTTCACAATCTTGGTAGAAATCTAAATGCTGCTCTTGATATAGAATTTGGTTTTTATTTTGGGATATGAGGATATAGATATAGTGGACACAAACACTTTGTCTGATACATATGTATGCTACGCTTGATTTCCAACATATCTAGATAATATTAATATGTCATTAATGTTAAATTTTCAAAATTTCAATGTTTCTGGCTTTCTGCTTTTTCAGTTTAAAATTCGTAATTTAAATATAAAATTTATGTTATTAGTTTTGTCTACATAACTGCACATGTATAATATCTACATGATTTTAATTTTAGAGAAATTGGTGAAGTTATGTGAAATTTGTAAAATCTAAGACTGTGTGCATATTAACCTTAATGCTGAGTTTCCAAATGTTTAGTTCAAATTGCTGTTTTATTTTCTTTAATATAATATTTAAAGCTGTGTACAATGTTGTATGTAGGGATATAATGTTAGGTTTTATATTCTTACATGATAGTTTGTGATAAACATTGAGTTGGTTTTAATGTTCAAATTTCTCCAAAATCTTGAAAACTAGTTACATGTTAACATTTTACATTGATTTCCATGTTTAGTTAAAATTCAGATTTAACATGTAATATTGACTGTATGCGTAGATAAACGTATTGATAGTATGTTAGGTCTCATTTCCATCATGTTAGGATATATTGGGAGCATTGAGTTAGTTGTGATCTTTTAAAAACCCTAAAATTTGAGACCGCATTATGTTCATATTTTCCATGGTTTGAATGCTAGCTTGTTTTAGATTTTGTATGTAAATGCCGAACTAAAACTGGATTTAACCTTTTAATACTAAGCTATAACCCTATACAAGGACACACACACACGTCTACTATCTAACCGTATGAACATATCCCCATACACATGATGCTAGTTTTCCCTCTCTAATGCTCTCTGTATATATATTGTGATTGGATTTCAATGCAAGTGACTTTCGATTCTTTAACTTGTGATTTTGATTTTCTTGGGATAGTATTTTTTCGGATGATTGGTAGTCACCTTCCTTTTTCTTATGAGTACCAGTTTCCATATGGGGTGGTAGACAACTTTATATTTTGATGATTGTTGTGTCTGTATCTTCTATTTTAGCACCCTGGATTGCTTGTGTGTTTGATACCCTATGACCGTTGGTTAGCATGACTAGTAAACCTAGATGAGACTTCACTGTCACCGTTACCATGACCCTGGATATTGTCTTTTATCTGATGGTATGATTTGTTTAAGTTCTGGGACTTTGATTTTGGGGGTTTGACCTAGGGGGACTAGGGATATTTTAATTTCGAGGACGAAATTTTTGTAAGGTGGGTAGGATGTTAGCACCCTAAAATTCGGGTTGATTTTTTTTCATTTTATTTATTTTCTGATTGTTTGGTTACATTAAATATTTCATTCTATTTATTTATCTGTTAGTGTACTTTTTCATGCCATTGATATTTGGAGTATCAGGGATGTTCAACTCTGGAAATCTTCTTTACGAGTTTTGGAGTGGACACGATTACCTTCATGACGGTATATAGTGTCCCATCCAAACTTGTTCTCTTGTGCTCTTTCTGCTTCGCTGAACTTCGGGTCGGTTTAGACCATTTGATTGATATTTATTTTCCCATTTTTTTCCTTGATCATTTTTAGCGCGTTACCATGACATTTAAATTGGGAGCGCCAGACCAGTCATTTCCTTGAAACCAACTCCTCATTGATGATCTACTCGAGACGCTCGTCACCCATGACCTTCGTTTTCCACTCATTCATGTCATTTTGGGCTCCATTTGATTTGCACAACTTTCCCGACGCGTGACCCAATTTTATTTCACGCCACGGCGTCACATTTATTTTCCAACTTGATTTGTGGGTCCCCTGTCGACCAAAACCTGTCAGCCCCAACTATGGACATGGCCCACTTTGAGCCTACTATCCGTCCGCCACTTGTGTCCCATTATTTGGAATCCCCATGTGCTACTTATTTACACATGATCATCAACGTCTAATTATAATTCTATTTTTGCACGATGTCCAGTTTTGACCCAATCCGGCTCCACCGAGCCCAGTCCAGCTTCATGTTGCCCTCCATCGGGACACCCTCATATTTATTGCCAAAAAATATCAATTTCTCATTTTACCTATTTGTATTATTTAATGGGAAATTTTCCTTGAATTTAATCCATTGGAATGACCCATTTCCTACAAATTATTTCTAGCCCTTAGATCTCCCTACTTTAATCCCATCCATGCATTTTTCCTACTTTCAAAGCAGCCAACACCCATGCAAGGTGCCGGCCCTAAATTCAAGAGAGTAACTTTTCTCTCTCTCTCTCTCTCTCTCTCTCTCATTCATTATCATCTCTCTCTCTCTCTCCTTTCTATTACTTCCAACCCAACTAAACTCAACAACAGCAACAAGAACACCTGCAGCCCCCATGCCCGACCTCCGGCCACCACCCTGGCCGTGGCCTGGCCGTCGGCCTCCCCCACCTCGGCCTCCTCCTCCTACTTTCCCTCCTCCTCCTTCTCCAATATCATCCCGACCACCACCTTCTCCTAAACAACCACCACCACCTCCACATCATTCCATTTCCGCCACCCATCCATGCTGCCGCCACCACCACCTTGTCTGCGCGCCGCCACGCCCTTACCGGCCGGGCCTGGCCGCGCGCAGCCCGCGCACAGCACCGCGCGCCGCCGCGCGTGCTAGTGCACCACAGCAGCAGCTCGACACCAGGCGCGCGCGCGAGCGAGCGTGGCCGCCGCTGCCATCGGCCGCCGTGGCCCCCGGCGACCACCCCATGGGCGCGCCCCACTCTGGCAAGAAGTTCACTGACGGCCACCGTCCTCCGGGACGCGCCGTCGAGGCGATTCGTGCGTTTTGAACGACGTCCCGTCGTGACGCGCGCGAAATGAAGTTCGTTTTGGTGCTCCGTCGCAGCGACTTCGCGCGCGTTTTCCCGGAGATCCGACCGTTGGATCGGCGATTTCTTCACTCCGTCGCAATCTCGGTATATCCACCTTCATCCCTGTCAATTTTCGTCCGTTAATTTTATCGTTTGATACATGAAAACCGGCCACCAAGTTGACCGTTTAAATTGTATTAAATTTGGACAGTTTCGCGGGGCCAACTTTGTCAGCTTGTATCTCCTCCACCGCAGCTCCGTTTGGCGTGCTACCAGTTCCGGTGCGAAGCTGGTATAACCCTCTTGCTACCCCTTCAGTTTCGTTTCATTGTGAGCTTGTTTGATTGGTTGAATTCGACGCCAAAGTTGGTCGTCCGAATTCGTAATTTCCAACTTGTAAAATTCCATTTTTGAACACGGGATTCCAGATTTCATTTATGACACCACCATTAGACTTGTGGCGTCGTTCTGGCATGTTTTCATATAAAATTTGTTAGATTTGGAGAACGTGGGCCCGGGCACGTTTTTCGGTGCAAAGCGGGTCCCACTTTCTGGGTCAATGGGACTTTTTGACGCCGGCTCATCGGAATCCAATTCCGGAGATACCGTTGAGTTCGTATCGTCATTCTGGACTCGTTGACATATAATTTGCTAGGTTTTGGTGGACATTGGGTCTGGCACGCATTTCGGTGCAAGTCGGATACCAATATCCGGGTCAACGGGTCATTTTGAGTTCGGCTCATCGGAATCCAATTCCGGAGATACCATTGAGTTCGTATCATCATTCTGGACTCGTTGACAGGTAGTTTGCTGAGTTTTGAGGACTTTGGCTTCGGCACGCATTTCCGTGCAAACCGGAATTCCAAGTTCTGGTCAACGGGCCAAAATGAGATCGGGTCAACGGAATCCAATTCTGGAGATACCGTTGGGTTCGTATCGACATTCTGGTTGCGTGGACATATAATTTGTTATATTTTATAGACTTGTTTTCTTGTACGTTTTTCGGTGCAAAACGGCTCCGACACGGACACCGTTTTGATCCGAAATTACCTTTTTGCCCTTGTGTCCAAATTGGACCGTTGGGTAGGCTATCCTAGCTAATTTGACCTTTCTGGACACGTTGGCGATGTTCATTTCATCGTCCGACAGTATTTGTTGATAATTTTTCTAAGTTTAACCTTTTTATAATTAATTAATAATTAATTCATATAATGTTCGTATTTCGGGATTAGTACAACGAAACTGAGATCAGCCAATTCCAGGGATCTCACATCGCTGAAATTGACATGTTGGATACGTGGATCACTATAATAAGATTATCAACCTTACCGATAATCTTCTTATCTCGATTTGCGTGCCGTAAGTTTCGACGTACAAATAACGAAGTACACTTTATTTTAGACTAGAATTGACCCTGATTGACCTAAGTTGACCAGTTGACCCAGAGTCAACTGTAAGTCAACACTTGACCTAGTTTGACTAGATTATTGACCGGAGTCGACCTAGAGTTGTTTGACTTAGAAGAACCTAGAATAAAATAGATTGTTGTGGATTCATTTATTACAACTTGAACACCTTGTAACCTGTGTTGCTTTAAATAGGACTCTGTGGCTTCAGTGGGATCCCTCTATACTTATCAGCTGTTCAGGTTATCGAGGCGAGTACATTCTCTGATCATTTCATATCCTGCTTAGAATTATTTTCTGCAGTAGATTACTTTACTTGTACTGTCACGTTGGTCACACGGATTGGTACTATATGGATCCCTTCTCGAGATGTTATCCTTAGGGAGCATCGGGTACTACATGTTCTGTGCGTTTCACTTACATGAAGTATCATATGCTTCATTGGTTCTTTGATCACTTACGACATATACTCTTATGATCGTAGAGTCTTCCTAGAATCCTTATCCCATTTATGGGACTACTATGTATCACCTTCGGGGTCTATCACCTTCGGGGTCTATCACCTTCGGGGGCTTATCACCTTCGGGGTCTACCACCTTCGGGGTCTACCACCTTCGGGGTCTGTTACATAGCATCATATAACATAACCTGGCTGGATCCTTGTGTATTGATTGGGGGTACGGGGGAGTAGAATTGGACATGTGAATAATACACCAGTAGTGTAGTATCAGAATCTTTTCCATAGTGTAGCATCAGAATCTCCTATGCCATTTACATGTTCATATTGTACTCTGATTCACTAGTCACTGCTAGTTCCCTATGTATAGTAGATATTTCTATTACAGTTCTCTCTCTGTTTACATACTGCATTCTTTCAGTACTTGTATCTTACTTTACTGCATGAATATATTTTCTAACCTGCGATGAACTGTTGAGATGTAATGTGCTCGTTCCAGTCCTGACTGGACCTGTTGATAAATTTTACAGATAGCCTGGAGGTGCCTGCTAGCCTAGAGGAGACACAGTAGGGGTTATTTAGGTAGTTATTTCATTTTGTCTGGAGTTGTATTTACTTTGTGGATTACTGTATCTGTATTGAGTTTTGAGATGTATTTCTGAGTTTATGTATCTTAGACACTTAGGCTTCTATCTCCTGTATCTCTTTTGGATTTCATGTTTTATCTATCTTTATCATGCTCTACCTTAGATGTGATTGAGTCTGTATCTGCTATGTCATCCCCATTCGGGGAGTATAAACTATTTAGTGTTATACTGTTAGATGCATTGAGACCTAGGACAGCGTTCTACCGCCGATACTGCGGCGTAGGCTGGGCGTTGTTACGTTCTCGTGCCCTAACGCTAGGGTACGGGTCGTGACACGTTTTTAGTGGTGGCCCATGCAGGTCGAGACTAAAGTGTAGTGGTATTTGAACTAGAGTACCACTACAGCCTGCAGTAGGATTAGGATATATTTTGAAGATACTCAATCACAGATAGGAACCCTTGAGAGATTTTCGGGACGACCCTGGAGAATCTTATTTAACTTCGATTTGAATACTCTCTTTTTCCCTTGATTTAATTATTTTACTTTTGTTGTTACATAAGGGCCTTTCCATTTTGCTTGGAATTTTCTTTTGCTTTTATGATTCATCACCATCGGTCTTTGAACAGCTAATACCAGTTCGCCAATCTTGAATACCCTCTCTTTAACTTTACGATTGAAAGTTCAAGATATACGGGCTTGATATAGCTCAATATGCTGTTGTGCTTGAAGACGCTTCTCATCCAATCCTTCAAGTTCTTGGAGTCGTAAGCGATCATTATTCTCTGTAGTTAGCTCATTAGCAATGGCTATTCGAAGGGATGGAATCTGGATTTCCAATGGGAGGACAGCTTCACATCCATAAAGCAATGAGAATGGTGTAAAACCAGTAGGAGTTCGGACTGTTGTTCGATAAGCCCATAGACATTCTCCAAGTTTCTCATTCCAATCACGTTTATTAGAAGAGACAAACTTTTTGAGAAGTTTGATGATCGTCTTATTGAAAGCTTCGGCTAAACCATTAGCAACTGGATTATAAGCCGTAGAAGCCAGATTCTGAATTCGATTCTTATCACAGAACCGATAAAATGCTTGACTGGCAAATTGCTGACCATTGTCATGAATTATTTGTCGAGGAATCCCGAAGCGATAAATGACATGGTGCTTGATAAAGCTGATCACATTAGATGTTTTTACTTCAGCAAGGGGAACTACTTCTGCCCACTTAGAAAAGTAATCGGTTATAGCTAATATGAATCGATGTCCCTTGACAGAAGGAGGGTTAATAGGACCAATGATATCCATACCCCAAGCTTCGAAGGGCCAAGAGGCTGCCGTAGGATGTAGAAATTCAGACGGCTGATGAATAAAACCAGCATGAATCTGACATACTTTACATCTTCTGGCATAGTCTACAGCATCTGCTATCATAGAGGGCCAATAATACCCCATTCTTCGAATGCGGTCTTGTAATTTAGGACCCGGTTGATGAGCACCACAATTACCATCATGAGCTTCTCGCAGCGTTTGTTTGGCTTCACTTTTCGAGAGACAGCGCAGCAAGAGTCCATCATATGAACGATGGTATAGCATATGCAAAGACGAATCATAATAGAATCTAAGCGATCGTCTCTTGATTGATGCAGCTTCTTTAGGATCTTCAGGCAAAATCCCATGAACTGCATAATCAATGAATGGAGTTCTCCAATCCTTCTGTTGGGAACTTGACTCTGTGACATAACTTTGTTCAATATGCAGATTATTCTTCACACAGAACAAGTCTCGGTCCAACAAAGTAATTGTATTTTGCCTTCGGATTGGGACAGCCAAGTCTGCAGCTAAGCTAGTAAGAGCATCAGCCTCCACATTCTGAGAATGTGGTACAAATTCAATGAAGAATCCTTTGAATGAAAGGACCAACTCGACTACCACCTGATGATAAGGAATGAGATCAGGATTTTTGACTTCATAAGTCCTTCTAACTTGATTAACGATCAATTGAGAATCTTCATAAGCCTCTAGGAATTCAATATCCAATTGTTTTGCTACTTGGAGACCGATCAATAGAGCATTATATTCTGCTACATTATTGGAGCATGGCTCATTAAGAGAATAGGCAAGGTATATGACCATTTTGTCAGGAGAAACCAAGACGATTCCTACCCCAGAGACAATATTGCCTTTATGTCCCACTCGTGACGCTCCATCAAAATATAATTGCCATATATCATTCTTCAAAGTCATGTTACAATCTACGACTTCATCTGGAATGTTTTCATATAACTTCGATGTTTTCGGTATAGGGTGAGCAGCTAGGAAATCAGCTAATGCTTGACCATTTACTGATTTTTGAGGTATATAAACCATGTCATAAGGAGTAAGCAACATCGCCCAGGTGGCTAACCTGGAGTTAAGAATGCTTGGTTTTCTCATCAATACCCGAATGGAATTTATTCTGGAGATGACATGAATAGCCTGTCCTGTCACATAATATCTTGTCTTTTGGACGGCAAAAACCAAGGCTAGATATTTCTTTTCTACAGGAGTATACCTGTGTTCAGCTCCGACCATCATTCTGCTCAGATAATATATTGCTTGTTCATGACTCATATCACTTTTCTGTGCAAGAAGAGCGCCAAGTGAATGATCCAAGGCTCGAACATATAACAAAAATGGTCTTCCTACTACTGGAGGTACCAGAACAGGTGGATTTGTAAGGTATTATTTAATATCATTGAAGGCTTTCTGACACGCTTCATCCCAAACAAATGATACACCTTTCTTCAATAAACAGAAGAAAGGTTGGCATCTCCCAAAGAGATTGGATATAAATCTTCTGATATAAGCAATACGACCCTGAAAGCCACGGAGTTCTTTCAGATTACGAGAAGGACGCATTTCAAGAATTGCTTTAACCTTATCAGGATCAACATGGATACCCTGAGAGGTAATGACAAATCCTAAAAACTTGCCACTAGAAACCCCTAAGAAAGACTTAGTAGGGTTCATTTTCAATTGATGCTGGCGCATCAATTCAAATACTTTCTTCAAGTCCTGAATGTGATCATTCTTTGACCGACTTTTAACAGCAATGTCATCTACGTAGCATTCAACTATTTTTCGTAGATGTTCTTGAAAGATATTGCTCATAGCCCGTTGATACGTAGCGCCGGCATTTTTAAGGCCAAACGGCATAACCGTATAGCAATAAACCCCAAGGGGTGTACGAAAAGCAGTATGCTTCTCATCTTCTGGATGCATTTTGATCTGATTGTATCCTGAGAATCCGTCCATGAAAGACATGCGTTTAAAACCACATGTATTGTCTATCATGACATCAGTAATTGAAAGTGAAAATTCGTCCTTTGGACAAGCTGTATTAAGATCTCGATAATCTATACAAACTCGGACCTTTCCGTTCTTCTTCATAACAGAAACAATATTGGCAACCCAATCAGGGTGTTGCTCTTCACGAACAAACCCACATGTAATCAACTTTTTGACTTCTGCTTCAATTGCATCCATCATATCTGGTCTAAAGCGCCGTTGCTGTTGTTTTACAGGCTTGACATTGGGCAAAATATTGAGTTTATGAGTAGCAACTTTAGGATCTAACCCTGGCATATCCTCATAACTCCATGCAAAGATGTCAATATATTCTTTGATAAGTTTTATCAACTCTTCCTTTTCAACTTCGGAAAGACGCTTACTGATGAATATTGGTTTGGACGTAGTTCCATCTCCAACATCAATCTGGATAACCTCATCTTCTGTAGGTGGCTGTCGCTGTTCAAAACGGAGTTCCCACTGAGTATCCATCTGTTGAGCCCAAGGATCATTCTTAAATGGCTCTGATTCACCATTAATTTGAACCATATTGACTGAGAATATTTGTCCGGATTCATCATATGAGGAATGAGACATATCGGATTCGACGAATTGGATTTCTTCCGAATCTGATGACTGCGAAGAGCTAGAAGAGAATTCTTCTTGTATATCGTCATTAAACATGTGGGACAGATCATATCCCAACCCATGACGAGTTTTCTGGTAAAACGGATCACCACATAATGGTAGTCGTCTACCCTTGTCTTGATTGAGACCTTGCATAGTCTTCAAATCATATCCCATGTTCTGGATAATCTTGATAGATTGTTGACTATACTTGTCAATTCGGATTCTTCCTTTGTCTTTATCTTTCAGCTCATCTGCCGGAGCAACAGGGATATTTCTAGCCAGACCAAACACGATTTGGTGCTTGTTTTTCTTATTAGACGGAACCACAAAATAAGATTCTTCGTGACGTCTTAAAAGTTACGTAGGCTTGTGATGAAGCGGCTACAGGTAGAAGATAGGGAGAAGATGTCAGGAACCTTTGAGCATAAGGTCCAACATCTACATGAGGAGGAAAAGAATTTTCCTTATGATCAATGTATAAAGTTTCTTCTGGCTCTATGTCGCCTTTATATTGATGACTTTGCTTATCCGAAGATAAAGTCATTCTTTCAATAAACTTGACAGCCATATACTCGAAAAGAAAATCTTTATTGATATCAAAAAGTACAGAATGATCAATATTTACATCATTTACAATCTGATTACTACGCTTCGGATTAATCAACAGTGGACCATTATCCATCTTCTGCGTAGATTTGCCAAGATTGACAATCAATGGTGGTTGTAGATCATTCGTACAAGAAGTACGCCCTTTGATCTTGATCATAAAAGGTTGAACTTGGTTCTTAGCAGGAATATTTATTGATTCCTCGGATGAAGTTTGAGTTCTTCCTTTAACCTTGATTATCAAAGGTTGATCATTGACAGGTTGGGATTGGATTCGTCCCTTGACTATGATCTTCAAAGGTTGCCCTTCTCGCGGATCTTCATTAAGAGACTGATCCTCAGTAGATGATTGATCCTCAGCTATGTCTGATATCTCTTTCATATGCTCTTGTTTATAAAGCCTTGAATCAGAAAAATAGGCTTCGACACCCTTGAAAGGATTGATATCAGCAAACTCAGTCTTCACAACTCCTTGGAAATCCACATTGAAGCATTGGTGGAGAGTTGAAGGCACGATATTATGCTCATGTAACCATGGTCTTCCAAGAAGGATATTGTAGGATACGTCTGAGTTGATAACATAGAAGGTTACCATAGTTCGGAGATCGCCAATCTGAATCTGCAGACGAATCTTCCCCAGTAGTTTACTCTTGCTAGAGTTAAAACCGACTATCGTAGTACTAGTGTAAGTCAAATCACTAGTAGGAATCCTCAGGGGTCTTTGCATACTCTGAAGAATTATGCTAATTGAAGACCAAGGATCAATGTAGATTCTGTCAATTTCAGTAGATCCAATATATCCAGTATAGCACAGAGGCCTGTCATGTTTGTTATGCTTCAACAGCATATCTTTTTATGTAAAGGTGATGTTGGGAATTGCTTCCATCACACTATGACATTGCGGACATGAAACTGGAGTATTATCAGGACTCTTGAGTTGAGCCAAGCATGAATCTGCTTGCAGTAAGGCTTCACTCAAAGTCTCCCTGCTTTCTCTAGAAAGGCGAAGCAGTTCAAATATAGATAGTCTAGCCGGAGTATTAGCCAACTGAGCTAGAATATCAAACTTGTAAGGCTTCATCACCACCCCCTGACTGGAAACAGACTTCAATGGGACGTCAAAGCGTACTGCTTTCTGTTTTCCCTTTTCAACCACAGAAGGTTTAGCCGGAACAGGAGAAGGTTGAGTTGGTAGTGTTTCTACTACGTCTTCTGCTTCTTTAGAAGATCCTTCATAATCTTTGTGGTACTCTTTCCCAGATCTTGTACCAGCAAAAGTTTCTTCCTCAGACTCAGGAGAAGGAAGTACCATATTACAGGATTTAGTCTTCCCTCTCTTAGCCTTCTTCTTGTAAGGAGCTTCAGAACCCAATCCAACAGTGAAATTTTGATTTTGAATTTGTAAAGGAAGTCGTACTCCTTTATCGTAATTCAAACCTTCTGCCTTTTGAAAGTCATAACCCATCTTTTTTTATGAGAATGACAGATTGCTGACTTTACAAATGAGTGGGCAGCGGACTTTTAACGGATGTTTCAACAGAAGAGGAAGAAGCAGGACCTTCTGTAACCACAGGAGAATGAAGAATAGATGTCTCTGTAGCTACGGGAGGAGAATGATTCGGAATACGAGGAAAAATTCCTGTCGAAGCTTTTTCATAAGCAGCGAAGACTTATTGCGCCCGGTATAAGGGAACACTATTCATGACTAGCCACTGCTGATGAGTAAGCTTGAGCTTGGTAGGAGGAGCTAGACTTGGAGGACAGATGTTCAGTCCTCTCAATCTATCTTCTAAAGGAAACCCATCCCATAGCCGATCCAAGTCATCAGGATCTGGAATATCATGAGAAATTATGTTGCAGGTTTTGACTTTCTTACCCTTCTTAGATTTTGAAGTTTTACCTTCATTTTCCAACTCAGGCACTAAGTCAGGATGTACCCACATGATTTCATCATTCTTTAGTGTGAGTGGCAGCAATCCTGCATTTTCTTCTCTGGCAGGCGGGATATTCACGATCTTTATTGTCGCCTTCGGAATTGGGATAATTCCATCTGGGACTTGCTGTGGAGGAAAATCTTCGAACTGAAGAGAAACCATATTGGTCGTAACCGTATGGTCATCATTGGTTAAAGCAATAGTACCACCATTTATCAGCTCTTGGATTTTCTTTTTCAAAACATAGCAAGCACTAGTAGGATGATTAATGTATCTATGATAGATACAATATTTGGGATTATCAGTCAGATTCACCTTATTAGGCCTCTTGTGCTCCGGAATCTGAAGTTTGCCACTTTTTACCAGACATTGGAATATCCATGGGATATCATTTTCGTCAAAAGAGTATTCTTCTTTTGGCCTAGAAGATTCTTGATTATTCGGCGTCATTTTGTTCTTGGAAAGATTGACCATAAGAGTATCTTTTCCTTTCACATTACGATTGCCAGAATTATTACCAGGATTACTTTTCTTCCCTTTATCTTCTGAAGCGAAAATCATTCCATGCTCACGAGCCAACCTACCATTGGTCTCGGCAGAAACTGCTGCTATGATGAACGAAGCCCAATCTGTGAATTGGGAACCCGTGAAAACAGCGATGGATGGTTGCAGATTCATCTTGCATGTATTAATCAATGCTGAATCTGGCATACCAGGAGGCATATTTAGAGTAGCCTGTCGGAAACGTTCGATGAACGTCCGAGTATCTTCTTTCTCCTTTTGTTTGATTTCTATCAAGGAGGACATGTTCATGTCCATACCTCCTTCATAGAAGCGGGAGAGAAATATTGCCTTGAATTCGTCAAAAGACGAAATAGAATTACCGGGTAAGCTACGATACCAGTCGTAAGCTGAACCCGTCAGGCACCCGATGAACACTCGAGTGAGAATAGCGTCATTTTTCTGCAAGTGCACAGTCATAATATCAAAGTAATTGATATATTGACTGGGAGATGCTTTTCTATCGAACAAAACCATAGATTGTGGCTTGAATTTCGGTGGAAAGGGTACATCATTCCAATGAGGAGGATAAGGTTACTTAATCCCTAACCTTTGGAGCTGATCTTTGTGCCTCAAAACTTCAAACTGTGCTTTGAGCTCACGCACTGCTTGAATGGCTTCACTGGTTTGAGAAAGCACATTTGATTGAATGGTTGTTGGATGTACCATAACCCCCACTGGAGGTGGTACGTCTTCAGGAATGATAGGATCTGGAGATGCAGAATTTTGATTAACAGCAGGCTCTTGAATATTCAAAGGTATTTCAGCCCCTTGACTATCTTGAGTTGGTGCTGCTACTGGTACCGGTATTACTACTGCCGGCTGAGCAGTTTGCTGATTCAAAATTATCCGATGTATGCTTTGCACCATGTTAAGCATGTCTTTCAGTGATTGTTCCACGGCAGTGAGACGTTGTTCCGTATTAGCAGATGACGTCTCTGGTTCATATCCAACAGCGTAGGATTCAACCTCTCTTGAAGATATGGAGGGATTAGTATAGAAGTATGAATCCACACTATCGGTATCAGACTCAAAAGATTCAGTACCCCCAGCTTCTGAATCAGAAGTCTGTAATTGTCTTTGTCTTCTTGATCAAGTATTCTGATATACTCCTTCAAAGGAATCAAGAAGTCTGTTGAACTGTTGTTGACCTGGAGTTTGGGACATATTCCGTCTTGAATGTCGTCCTCTATTAGTATGAGATGCCATGTTGACTGATGCATATGACAGCTCATGTTCTTGGTCTTCAGCTTGATGTTGAGGCGAATTAAAACTTAATCGATCAAAAACTGACCGTTTTGAAGCCGAACAACAACAGTTGATCACAACCTGGTGATATTGACAATGATGTTTTTCTTGGGAGATTGTCTGTTCTTTCGCTTTTGTATAGCAATTCACGTAAATCAGAAGGAACGGATGGAGTATTCTTCTTTATTATATTTGGGGTAGAAAAACGTTTAGTCCCTTGTGTATAAAGAAGATTACTGGCTGCATTCGCAGAAGCAAACTGTACATTTTTACGCGTTTGGAGTTGTGTGCATAAATCTTGAGATTTTTGAGCACGAAGGACTCCATTTTCATGGCGTGTAATTTGTAAGTTTGGTACTTTGCGTAAAGCAATATAAGAAGGTTGTTGGTGTAGGACAGAAGCTTTACCAACAACATTTTTACGTTGTATGCATTTAGGTACATTCACATTAGATATGTAAACATCTTCGCGAATTTTATCTACACTGTCACAGACAGGAGACTTACCTTCACGCGTAGAGCGTAAAAATTAATTATCTACCACGTCACAGACGGGAGATTTTCCTTTACGCGAAGAGCGTAACTTGTGTGTGTCTACCACGTCACAGACGGGAGACTTATTCTTACACTCAGAAGCATTAGAGTCTGCCACATTACAAATGGGAGACTTATGCTTATGCGATGAGCGTAAAACATGGTTTTTACCCACTGGACGTAAAACCTGGTTCTTACACAGTGGGCGTGAAACCTGATTATCTTTACCGTGACAGACGGAAGATAAGTTGTCACACTTAGAGTGCAACTCTGAAGTAAGGACTGCCTCGTTACGAATGGGAGCCCCTACGACAGGAGTGGAAAGAATTCCCTTGTCATCAGAAACAACAGAGAGATCAGAAGCCACTTTGGATTTAGGAATCTAGACTTTTCGTGCTTTGCGAGACTTTTGAACATTGGAGCAGCGAAAACCACCCCCAGTTCGGAGCATTTCTTCATAGGCAGTCTGGTCGAAGTGCACAACCAGAGTCTTCTTGGTCGAACCGACCGAAACATCATCATATTGAGCAATTGCCTTATCGTCAGAGGAGAAGGTAGTCCCCAGCAGAGTCGCCATTTTGTTTCACTTAACAAAATGCCAGGAAAAATTGACTTTTGAAAATAAAACGAGAAAAAGTACAAGAAGTACAAATTTGATTCTGGAAAAGTATTGCTATGGAAGTCTAATCTGTAAATGATCACTTTGTTCCTTGGACCATATGATGATGATGAAGATCGCTGCTTGAAGTTGAACAACCGGAAGAACTAAGTCACCAGAAAGGTATCGACGCACTTGGGCACTGATGGCGAGGCCGAATGCTTTCCTGCTTTGCTTCACTCTGTTCTGGAAGAAAGGTTGAAGAAGAATGCTGTCGAAAATCAAAATCTCTAAGTTCTGATCTCTGTATTCTCTCCTGTCTCTGTCTGTGTCTCTTGCTTTGAGAAAAATAAGTCCATTTATAGACTTGGGCTCTTGTGCGTAAAAACTCAGCGAAAGTTCCGTCTTTACGCCAACAACCGCCACCCACGACCAAAGTCATCCTCTGTATACGTTGACACGTGTCCCATCATTTCATTAAGAATAGGATGCACGTACACACGTTCTTCGGGATGTGTGGCATGAAAGCCATGTAGGCAAACCACGTTCCAAGCTGGTCAGAAAGAATAGGGCGTAAAAATAACCCCAATGTACTCTGAGCGTAAAGCAGTAGACTAGGCGTAAAATAGCCCCGATATAGACTTCCCGCGTAAAGTGGTTGTTAAATAACCTTGAGCGTAAAAGTAGCTCAAATAGACTTTACGCACACGTCAACTGTTGAGCGTAAAAGCTCGTATAGTCTTCATGCGTAAAAGAAGCCATAGTGTGAGCGTAAAGTAGCTCAATCCACATACTAAACGAAAACATTGGTCTCTGTGTAAAAACAAATCCCTTTGAATTCTGTGATATATGCCATCATTAATATCTCCATGTCAGAGTTTGCATTAAATGCGAGACTTGGCAGCTTTGTCCAGCGTAAAAGTGGCTGATCTGTCCTTGGCGTAAAACCATGGGTGTAGACCCGAGCGTAAAATGATCTGCCTGATTTAGGCGTAAAGTGATTAGCCTTGTCTTGGGCGTAAAGTATTTAGCCTCTCTGTGGCGTAAAGTAGATCAATTTGAGTGGAATGATCTATCACTTTGACTCTTTCTTTGAAGCACTTTTTACGCTCCTACAACCTTGTCCTCTGGTTGCGGGTCCCCTCTGCTGGAAACCTCTCTGCCTGCTCTGCACTTGGGCTTGGGTGTACAGTTGCTGGTTCTGCAGATGAAATGCCTGGGCCTGAGGCAACAATGGCCTCGGGTACTGCTGCTGCTACATAGGTGCTGGTCCCCTAACCGATGGACTGGTTAGGTTGGAAGAGGACGAACTACCCCTATTCGGGCAGGCTCCTATCTAGTGATCTGCCGCTCCACAAGCCAGGCACAATCCCTGCGCCCTGCGACAATCTGCCACCACGTGCCCTGGCTTCCCGCAATGAGAACATCCCATCGCGGAAGTCTGCTTCTGCTTCTGCTGCTGCGGGTACGTCGGGGTTGAATGCTGAACCGACGTTACTGAGGCCGCCCGCCTCGGAGTTGTCACGACCCGCACCCTAGAGTTAGGGCACGAGAAGTGGGTACGTCCAGCCTACGCCGCAGTGTCGGCGGTAGAACGCTGTCCTAGGTCTCATGCATCTAACAGTATAAGGCTAAACAGTTTATACTCCCCGAATGGGGATGACATAGCAGGTACAGACTCAATCACATCTAAGGTAGAGCATGATAAGGATAGATAAAACATGAAATCCAAAAGAGGTACAACAGAGAGAAATCTAAGTGTCTAAGATACACAAATCCAGAAATACATCTCAAATCTCCAAACTCAGATACAGTAATCCATAAAGTAAATACAACTCCAGGCAATTGAAATAACTATCTAAACAACCTCTAATGTGTCTCCTCTAGGCTAGCAGGCAATCTCCAAGCTATTTGTAAAATTTATCAACGGGTCCAGTCAGGACAGGAGCGAGTACAATACATCTCAATAATATCATAACAGGTTAGGAAATATAAACATGCTAGAGAGTAAGATACAGGATCTGAAGAAATAACATGATGAAAAAGAGAGAGACTGAAAGTAAATAGCTACAATATATAGAGAACTATCAGTGACTAGTGATTCAGAGCACAAGATGGTTATGTAAACGGTATGATATTGTACACGAGTAATCTACAGAGGTTGTACACGAGTAATCTACTGGATTGATTACATAACCACTTCTACTCTCCCGCCCCAATCAATATACAAGGATCAAGCTAAGTTATGTTATTGCACACGAAGTATAGTCGCACACGAGATCATGTGAATACATGAATATACACTATTTCACACGATTTGTACACGAATGTCACGAATACAAGGAGTACACGATGCTCACGATAAAGTACACGAACACGAATACCCGATGTATCCGCTAAGGAGATAACATCGCACAACAAGATCCATATAGTACTAATCCGTGTTTCCAACGTGTCAGCATCATGTAAAGTAATCTAAAGCAGGAAATATAATCCTAAACAAGATATGAAATGATCAGAGAATGTACTCGCCTGGTGTCTGAATGTCCAAAGTAAATATACTTTCCGAGGAGAGGTGTCTGGCTCCTAATCAGAACAGCACAAGTCACAACATGTCCAGAAGGGTAATATAAAGCACTACAATGCATTCTACATGAATCTAGGTCAAACTAGGCTAAAGTCAAACCTTGGTCAACTCTGGTCAACTGTACTAGTCAAACTAGGTCATGTCCTAACCCAGCAAGTCTTACTAGGCCTAAGGGGCAAGTGAGGGTTAAATGGGCATACATAGTGTGTGTGTATGTGAACATGGCAAAGGGGCAAGTGAGGGTTAAATGGGCATACATAGTGTATACATATCAAAGAGTGTCAAAGTGTAAGTGAACAAAGTATCAAGTGTGATAGTGTCAACATAGTGTAAGGGGGTACATGAGGTAATATAGGATTTGTGTTAACATAGAACATTACATCTCATTAACTTGTATATAGCATACATTACTTCTATTATTACATTACATTCATGCTTGCATTCATTCATCATTCATTTATTCTCTTGTACTACTACATGCACCATACATTACATACTATGGAACCTACATATTCATTACAAGCCATACTTATATATGCTTACATTAGATAGAATACTTATACCTCGTATATCATTTATTTAACCACTTACTCATGCTTGTATTCTCTATTTAGTTACAAAATGTATATACATTAACATGGGTTAAAATCAAATAGAACATTATATTACACACAAGGGTGCACAAAATGCATATGTCGAATAGTAACACTTACTAATAATCAATACTGTACCAACTCAGCATGAATTAAATTCTAGGATTAAGTATGTTATAGATCTATGTGTTAGCTTTCCGAAACTTCAAACGGATCGCATTTTCGTTTCCGAAAACTCCCGGAATCGCAAAAACACCGAGAACGCATTTGTCTTTCGTACAGCTGACACTCAAATAATTCTCTAAAACGTTACAGAAAGAATTAGGCCTTTTAATACATGTTTTTGGAAAGCTAACTTCAATACACTTCTTTTAAAAAAAACGGGAGATTAAACCGAGCTTTGAGCTAGAAGTTATGACATTTCTAAGTTAGGGCTGAAATTAAAAACGTGGATAAAAATCATGACGGATTTAGATAGTTTGAGCCAAAAGAATACACAATATATATCCTAATTATCCACAACAATAATAGCAATAATAATATAAGGAACCACACTCACAAACTTGATTATATAATCATCATGAACCATTTATTACATATATAAATATAGATACACTCTCATTACAATATATATATAAATCTATATATGTAACATGAACACATCCACAACACAAAGGACACTCCTATGACCTCCAAATGGACACAAAATGGACACAAATGGAGATACAACCATGGGGGTCATTCCTATGGGTTAAAAATAGACCTATATGTATGAGAAAATAAAAAGGAGAAGGGATTTATACCTCCCGGTAGATCGAATCGAAGAAAAACCTTCCCGGAGCGACACCGACACGTAGAGATTCCAAAAGGACACGAACGAGCTCCGAATCCTCCCAAACTTGGGAAGCTTCCTCCTTGGCTAGAATGGAGAAGGAAAGAAGAAGATTTGGTGGTGAAATGGAAGGATTTGGTGGAGAAATTGCTAGGAATTGCTCTCTAGGAATTTGGGGAAGAACAAGAGAGAGAAAAATAGATGGATAATGACAAATGGGAGGCTCAACCCTATCCTTATTGTGGCTGGCCATAAAGGTAGTTTTGTCCTATTAGGAAAAGTCCAAAAGCCCCTACTAACCTATTCTATGAGTATTAGGAAAGGGCTAATTGGTTGGGGCTAAATTAGTCATTCTAAAGTCTCTAACCACACTAACCTTATCCATAATAATTAGTCTAACCTCTAACTAAAATATTTCTATCATGTGGACTAAAATTAATATCATGTGAGCCATGCCTAACTAGTGTGTGGGTTCCACTAGAGTCAAACTACCCCCGGGTCCCCGTTTCAAGTCGGATTGAGTTGAAATTCGAACCCGACTCAAATAACCCCAAAACAATATCATAAATAATAAAATAATATCAAAATAATTCAAAGAGGTCAAATGCAAAAATATCCTTAGGCCAAAAATGATATTAAAAATATTATAATCACATGGTTAGGCTCTAGGTCAAACAGTCTCTAGGGTTTCACTAGCAAAACGTCAAAACCACAAGTCATTGATTTAAATAATTTTAAAATAATTTAAAATCACCAAAAAATTATATCATGAATTAAATATCATTATTAAAATAATTATAAACACAAAATTTTAAAATTACCCTCATTTGGAAAATTGGGTGCTACAACTCTACCCACCTTAGAAAAATTTCGTCCTCGAAATTTAAGATCGATAGTACTCCTTCTAGAGCCTCTAACCTATCCAATATCTAAGGTAACACTTCCTAACACTGGAATAATAAACAGACATCTAAAAAGTGTCAATCTAGGAATACCTCCAATACTGCTCTGCTGTACGGCGGTAATGGAACTTTAATAAAATATAGACTGGAACCTATATCCAAGGGACTGGACCTATTTTAAAGTGGTCTTAACTAAGGATGAAAAGGAACTGATCATAGGCTATAGGTATGCTCAAACTATTATCTTCCTATTAACCATCTATTAATACATTCTATTACCAAAGGAACGATGCATTACTAAGACATATAGGCCCCTATCTCTCATAACACATTTATGCTCACCAAAAGACTAGTACATCCCATCAAGGCTGATACTATAATCCCTCATAAATCTCATAAGCTACATGTTTAGAGATATATATCTACAACTGATACTAATGGGGTGACGTCCCTATTTCCGAACAATCAAGGTCTAAATTTTTTTTATCTAAATTATGCAATTTGAAGGAATGGTATACAAGGTCAGGGCATACCATAGCAGTTGAAAGTCTCACCTAGGTACACTAATCATTCTAGGTCAAAACAGTACTATGGTATCAACACACAAACAATCTAGGGTGTCCTAATTGGAAAGGTAAGGGAACAACAATCATCAAGGTTGTAGGACTGTCTACCATCCTATATAAAAATTGGTCATTAACAAGCAACTAAGAAATTATTAAAAGGTTACTATTCCATAAAATGGTAAAAATTAAAAATTTAGGCACAACAAATCACAAATAGATTTTTGTCTTGACACGATCTAAGTTGATCAATTTCGGGATAAGACGAGATTTGGGCAAGAAGGAAAATCAATAAAATCAAAGTATGAGCACGAGCATCCAATAATGGAGATTCAGGTCATGATTAAATTTAATTCGACTGAGTACAAATACGAGGTTCATAGGCGATAAAAAGATTTCAAGGAGAATTGTCAAGGCTGTCGCGAATGAGACTCTAGGGTCAAGTTTAACTATGTCTCCATTCTCGTAGATTGATACATGAAAAAGCGAACCAAAGAGCAATAGGTTGATCAGACCATCATGTACCGGTTCTGATTAGACAATATGTTAGTGGGTGGCCACCCAATAAAATATGTCATGACCAAGCTCGAAAATAGATAAGCTTGCAAAACTAAGGCTAATTTAGCAACATAAGATATAAGGGTGGTAAAGATGAAAGGAATTACATAGTCCAAGTTTCTTAACCAACGGGTCAAGTAATCAGATAAGGTACAAGGTTAAGCATCTAAGGAAACAAGCAGAACACCATCACATGTCGGGTCGAAAGAATTGAGTCAAGGCTGGATTTCTAATTGAAATAAGAAGAAATTTAGTATAATGGTAGAGGTTATAGTTTAGCCAGTTGACCAGAAAATCATATCAAGAAAATAGAGTACAAGAAGACGGGTTTTAGTGGGACATGATATACCTACACGAAGGTGAGCTTGTCTAGGTCTTGCATATAAGATTTGTTGGAGGGTAACAGCTAGTATTACATTCCGAATATCAAAGTCACGATAAGAAACGTCAAGGATCTCAATTAGAAAGTGGGAGTTCAAGAGGTGGTAATTAATGCACAAAAATAATGAAGATCGAGTTAGTCATCGGCTTCTGATACTCTTAAGTTTATCTGGTCATAACTTGCCAATCATATCTTTACCTCACCAGTCTCCATATGAAAATTTAACCTTTACTTAAACCCTTACCATGACTACCGTAGGCAATTCTCAATTTCCAAACATCACTCTTGAAGCACAACCCTCACATTTAGGAATCAATATTAACCATTTATTTAAATTTCCAAGTTCTTTCATCTTGTCTTAAATTTGACCCAAAACCTCTAAATTCCGTTTACGAATTCCTTGAACTTGTTCAAATTGTTCTCCTCGTATTATTTAATTTAAATCTCTAGGCCTTACAAAACTTATCTTTCATCATAAAATCAACTTCCGTATTTTCTTCGACATACACCCTTGAATATTATTCTCCTAAAAATATTTCACAACAATCTCTAAACTTCCATAACTTTGTGCTCTCTCTATCCCTAGTCATTTCCTCGTAACATCTTGTTTAATATCCTTATTAAACACAATTAACTTCTCTTTTCCATTACTAACCTTCTACATAGCCTCAGAGTAAAAGTTTCCCCCAGAATCAATAACCAAGATTTTCTAAGTTCTCAAAACTAGGTTGACCTCTGATATCCTCATTAGTTTTGAATACACCTATAAACTATCTCATAACCCCAAAATTTCTCTAAATGTAATTGTTTCCAGATTGGCAGTATACAACTCTTTATTCTATTCGAGACCTTTACCACATTCACTACACCAAAAGAGGGATTTCCTAACACAATTATTTTTTGATTACCAACAGTTGTCTACCTTTACTAATTGCTAACAGTAAAAAACTGTTAGAAAAGCTAAAAACTGTTACTATAAATAAGAAAAACTAAAGCAATATATAAATGTAACACCCAGTTTTCTGAAATTGGAATTTTTTGAAAATTTATTATTTTTATTATTAAATAATGGTGTATTAGTCATAATATGATTTTTGGTGATTTTAGTTAATTTAAAACTATTTTCTAAGTCATGACTTATGACTTTGTAATTTTACTTGTATAACCCTAGTGTAAACCCTAGAGATTTCATAGCCTAGAGACTAACCATGACCATGTAAGCCTAACCATGTGATTAGGATATCAAATTACCACTTTTTAGTCAAAAGGGTATTTTAGTAATTTTCTAGAATTTATTTGGATTTATGTGATTTATTATTATTTAATTAGTTGATTAGTGTCTTGTTAGTCCCTAACCTAGTTTAGCCTAATCTAGGGGTTAGCCACTAACCTAGAAGACTAAGTGTAGATATTTACTTTATGTTGTAAATATCTTAGGATTGAAATATCTTAGATATTTACTTTATAGATATTTTCATGAAACCTAGAAATATCTACTTGGTCCAAGCCTTAAGAGCTAAGCTAGCAAGGTGTAAAGGAACCCTAAATATCTACCCTACCCCCCCATGGCAGCCACACCCTACCCCCTTCCATATAAACACACCCCCCTCTTCATTCATGCTATTTTTCCATTACACTAAAAACCTAGTTTCCCTACCACTTCAACCCTTCACCACTTAACCAATTTAACTCCAAATTGAGCCTAGTTTCTTGCATTAGACTCCCCTACACTAGAGGATACCAATTGTGGCTTGCTAGCAAGGATTCGTGAAGCTTTGGACATTAGGAGTTGAAGGAGGATTTCATTCAAATAGGCCTATATTTGAGGATTTTGCACTCATAGGTAACATGCCCTAAAACCTATTAATATTGTGTTTTCTCTTCATAGTTGCATGCATCTAGGTACTAGAGAACTGTGGGTCAAGTTTGGTAGGATTTAGACTTGGTTTGGTGTCCGTATCGGACACGTATCTGTGTCTTAATTGCAGTGTTTGGTGAAATGTCACTTAGGAATAAATGTTATTATTTTCCAAAACAAATTATATTTTTGGGTAGCCCTAGACATGTAGGACACAACCCTAGTTGACTGAGCACGAATCCGAGTCGTGTCCGTGTCCAAAACGGACACGAATACACTGCACACACACATACACTGTGTCCTGTTGCTCGAGCCCCATTTCTCACTGTATACGACACTTTGACACACCAATTTTGGTGGACAAGAAGGGGCCATGACTGACATGTCAGCCCCCAAGTGCCATGTCATCTCGTGTCGTATCGGACACGTAATCACACGCACACTGGTTTAGTTTACACTGCACACAGTGTTAAAACACACACTGACACGGCCTTTGTGTTGTGTCTAGACACGACGTGGACACCAAGTGTCAGGCCTAAACCCTAGCCCTAGACCTAGGCTACATCCTGACACGAGCACAAGGCTCTACGTGCCACGTGTGGAGCACACGACCCTTCGACACGCGTGCACGAGACTGTGCACGCTGTCCTGCTACCCGACACGAATTTCTTCGTGTCCACGCCACGTGGACACGTGCCACTTGGCACTAGGGTAGGGGCACCCTCTGACAACCCACCCACGAAGTTTTATGCGACCACGTGTCGTATCGGACACGTAGTTAGCTCTGCACTGATTCGTGCACTGTGCTAACACGCGCACAGACCCTCTCTGATACGCCTCTCTTACTCGGACACGACACGACCCCGACTCAATTCAGGGTGCTGGACACTTAGAGTAACCCTAGACGAACCTAGGGACACGAGCACGACACCTCACGTGTCCTGTGTCGTGAGCACGAGACACGTGAACACGTACACGATACAGTGCAATTCCAGTGCACTGTAATTTACCCGATTTGGTATTTTAATACCTGGACACGTTGTGTCGTGTCGTGGTGGACACTTAGGGACACCTACGACACGTGTACACCTAGGGGCTCGATTACCAACCTTTGGATTAGGGTATTAGCTAGGTTTTGTGTGTTGAAATTGGTTTTTCCCCCCTGTTCAGTTATGAACAGTTTACTGTTTTAAATTCAGTATTTTAAAACGAATTTTAAATTGATTTATATGTATATATATACGTATATTGGTCTGTATATATACTGTATATATATATGTGTATAAGTATATGTATATGTATGTAGGTGTGTGAGTGTGTATATGTATGTATATATGTAGATATGTGTGTGTATATAACTAGGTATATATAGGTATGTGTGTGTGAGTTATGGGTCCCCCCTATCTCAGAATTCCTGAGATTAACCCCCCTTGCTGTTCCCCCTCTCCTTCACAGTACACACACACACCACTGCCACTGTCACACTCTCACTTTTCTTTCCCTCTCTCTTTTTAAATATGTAGTATACATGTATATATATATATATATATATATATATATATATATATATATATATATATATATAGGGTATTATATATATAGTGTATTATATATATATGTAGGTTACATATATATATAGGTATTATATATATAGAGGGGTTATATGTGAGTATCATGTAGGTTTGGCTATATAGGGTTATATAGATGTGTATGGATATATATATATATATTTATATATATATATATATATATATATATATATATATATATATATATATATATATATAAATTATGGTATTATATATATAGTTGGGTATGTAAATTAGATATGTATATATATGTTATAGACTTGATGTCTTAGCCTATGGCCTATGTATATAGGTAATGTATATATGTCATAGTGCCCTAGGATTACTAGCCTATGGTTAGTAGCAAGTTAGGATTGACCAATAGGCTTAGTAGACCTAGTTTGACTAGGTAATTGACCATTGTTGACCAAAGTCAACTATAGGTCAAACTTGACCTAATTGACCTAGAATTGACTTAGATGGATTTTAGATGACTATTTGACTAAGGTTTGACTAAACCCTAACTAGATGATTAGGTTAACCATGTAGATTATGAGGGTAATCCTATATAGATGAAGATATGTATGGGGTTAAGTGAGATACTTAGGGTTGAGTCATGACTTGAGTTGGAGTATGGGATTAGCTTGAATATAGGATTAAGGTTGGTATTATAATATATGTATTTATGTGTGATATACTTTGTATAGATAATTGGTTATACCTTAACATTGTGGTATAGTATCTTAGGTATCCTAAGACATGTTAGCCTATGGTTGATTGAGTTAGTCTTATGGAGTATTGACTTAGATAGTTGACCATTGACCTAAATTACCTTAGTTAGTCTAAGTTTGACCTATACTTGACCTAATTGACCACATTGACTAGTATTTGACTAGTCTGACCATTATTGACTAAACCCTAGATAACTTGACTAGTTTGGCTAGAATATTTGACCAAGAGTTGACCTTAACCTAGATTAGACTTGTTTAACCTTGTTTGACCTTGTATGACTTAGTTTAACTTCTTGTGACCTAGTATGAATTAATTTGACTTAGTTTGACTGTAGTGTTGACCAAGTTTGACTTTGGCCTAGATTGGCTTAGAATTCATATAGATTGCATTGTAGATTTCATTTACCTTCATTTTGGACATGTCATAACTGTATTGCTCTATTTTAGGACATTGTGACCCTGGTACAGACATCTGATATTACACTACTCTTTCCAGAGTAACAGGCGAGTACATTCTCTGATAGTTCTCTCATTTATTTGTCGATTACTGTATTTCAGTTCTAGTTAGTTCTATGTGATTCTCTGTATCAACACGTATGGATATTTCTGGATTCATGTATCGACACATACCTTACTTGCTGGCCTCTATTACTGGAGTCATTAGTATCATTCTGGAATCATTTCTGGAATCATCACGTATTGGCCAGACTCATCTTGATTCTTTTGTCGATTTTGGATTCACTTGCTGGGCGGGGAAATATTGAGTAAGACATGTAGACATACCCCAAATCTGGAATCTCCAACTGGAATCTTCTGGAAGCATAGCCATCTCTTGCCTGATCCGTAAGAGATGTGCCTGATACCTACAGCCGTTTGCATGTCGACCTCGGTATTTTAAAACACACTGTTAGATCATAGTTGGACTCACCCTGGTTTCATTGATCACTGTTGGACTCATCTTGTACTGGAAATTATCTGGTATCGGATTATATGGACTGGACTCACACTGGGATTACATTAGACTTATATCGTACTGTCTGGACTCACACATGATATTCTAGTTCAGTTAGCTTTTATTACAGTCTCCATTGCCATGATTCTTCTCTTATTTTAGTTACCTTTCTTTCCTTGTATCTTACTGTTTCTCTATGCTATTATTACCTGTATAAAACTGCCATGTTCATCAATAAAACTGTCTATAACTGCTTTATAGTTCTTTGTCATTTACTTGGGTTTTTCTAGATGAGTTGTACTCGTTTCCGTCCTGATTGGACCTGTTAAAAATATTACAGATGATAATCCTGAGGACACATGCCCTGCTTACCATGGACCTGGCGAGGGATTAGCTACCTTTGGTTCCGACTCTCAGGAGTGATTCAGGAGATTAGCTAGTAGACTTTTTTAGCTTTCATATTTTGGCTTGTTGTATTAAAGTTAAGATATTGAGTCTGTATTAAGTTGGTTTGAGATATTGGAGTATTATTTTAGTAGTTAGTTGTTGTTGTCTTTAATTCCTTAGGTATAACTTCTGTGTTATCTTTTCGTGTTTAGACTGTGTTTGAGTAGATCATACCCTTTTACTTGCCCTACATTCGGAGCTGATATCTGGACAAGTACTTTTTATATTCACTGCATGAGATTAGTTAGCAACCTAGAACAGCTTACTACCGCCGACACTGCGGCGTAGGCTGGGCGTACCCACTTCTCGTGCCTCTATACAGGGTGCGGGTCGTGACAATAAATAAAAGGTTACAACAATTAATATCCGTTGGCAAACCTTATGAAAAGCATAAGGAACACATCTCGTGTGTTTCACTTGACTATGCAGTAAGCGTTAGGGGGGAAACACTTTTCGTTCCCCCCAAAATTTTTCGTGAGCCCTAATTAAGAGAGCTGGAGTTGCGCCTCTCTCTCTCTCTCGGCCTTGTGTTCCAGTGTGAGCGCGCGGCTCTCTCTCTCTCTCTCCCCTCGGCCTTGTGTTCGAATGTGAGCGCCTCTCTCTCTCGCGCGCGCGCGGCTGGAGTTGTCATCTTAGCGCCTCTCTCTCGCGGCTGGAGTCTCATCTGACGCCTCTCTCTCTCTTCCGGTTGGAGTTCTCATCTGAGCGTCTCTCTCTCTCTCCCGTCTGGAGCTGAAGGTAAGGTTCTCTAAACTGAGCGCCTCAAATTTTTTCGATCAGGTTCTTTTTATCTAACAATTTTTTTCTTCTGTTATTCTACGTTTCTGGTACCCAAAATTTTTGATCTGGTACCCAAAATCCTAAGTTTCTACTCTTGATCTAAGGAATTTCTTCAGGTTTGCAATATCAATCAAAATTTGGAAAATTTTCCATTTTAAGGATCAATCAAGATTATATTGTAATATAGTAGGCACAATATATATAATGAAGTAGGCGCTATTTTCAGTTTCAAGGATCAGTTTTCAGTTTCAAAATTTGGGCGTAATATAGTAGGCGCTATATATAGTAGGCGCTATATATTGATATAATGAAGTAGGCATAATATAGTAGGCGCTATCAATTTTCAGTTTCAATTTTCAGTTTCAAAATTTTCAGTTTCAAGGATCAATTAAGATTATATTGATATAATGAAGTAGGCGTAATATAGTAGGCGCTATATATATATATATATATATATATATATATATATATATATATATATATATATATATATATATATATAAAAGAACATTTTACTTAAGTAGGCGTTGTATATATAATGAAGAGAGATTCCAACAATAATGTCCGAGTTAGTGTCCATCGATCCTATGATTGGTTTGAATACTAGGAATTAAACTAATGTTGGATGAGGATTAGTTGACAGCTCTATATTAATGAAGTTATATAGTAATATAGTTTGCGAGGAATATTTATACTCTGTTGCATGGCTTCATTGGATTAATCCCAGGAAGCTCGTCTCATGGTCTAATCTTAACATTTGGGCATGCCTTAATAAAACTTAATATATTTTAATTTGGAGCCCACTTTATTTGTGCAAATTTCTTCTGAATACATACATACTTGTTGAATTTCAAGGATCAATCAAGATTTTGTTAAATACATTAATAGCTAAATTTATGGAAAGTTTAGAAAGTAGAAGAGTTGCGTACAGTAGTGCATCATTGATGTAGCTAGCTAGTATATATAAATGGGACTAGCAACAATATCTTAATATCAACTCTAACTGTACATTTAATTACACGGTAATGAAAACCAGCAGCACTACCACCACATAGACATAGCTGCTTCTATAACATAGTCATTGACAAAGATTGGGAAGACGAGAAGGTTCTTTGTTTTTTTGATAAGGCTAAAAATTTATGCAAGTTTAAATGGAAGCATACGAAATGATTTATATTTTTCCGATGAGTCTAAAAATTTATGCAAGTCTGAATTTCAGTTTCTGAAATAAAATGTTGTTGATTTCTAAATAAAAGGCATATAATTTTCAATAGGCAAATAGAATCATATCGTTATTTAGTTAAATTCAAAACTACTGAATAACTTAAATGCAATGTTATTGGCATATTACAGTCCTATAATAATTTTTAATGGAAATAATTATCTACTTGTCTTCATGATCTAATTTGTCTTAATCTTGCTTGATTATTAGGTTCACAATTGAGAGGGTAACGTCCTTTATATTATGTCAAGACGTTCAAGAGAGTGGATTAAAAATCCACGCAGAAATAATGTCGAATACATAGAAGGTGTTCGATATTTCATGAACTTTGTGGAGAACCACTCACCACCCGGGATTAGCACATGTCCATGCCCTTGTAAGAAGTGCAAAAATTCTAAAAGATTTCTTTTTGAAACAGTGGAAAAGCACTTGGTCATGTATGGTATGGAACCAACATATAATGAGTGGTGCTTTCACGGAGAGAGGAATGACGTGAACGTACTGCCAGATTCTATACCACATGTTATTGAAGAGGATCAGGTCCAAGATCAAATCCAAGAAGAACATGGCGGTGATGCAGGGGGTGCGCTCGGGAACTTTGTTGATGATGCTTATGGAGTACATGATATGGAACAAGCTAGTTGTCAGGGGAATCCTAATGTGACATGTGATGTTTCTGGTAATCTATTTGTCCCCGATCCTGACCATGGTAGTAAGTATCATGAATATAAGAGAAAAGCAAATGAGAAACTATACCCTTCCTGTGAAGATGGGCTTACAACTTTATGTGCTATTATAGAGCTTCATAACTTGAAGAAGGAGTTCAATTGGTCAGGAAATAGCGTGACCGAGTTGTTGAAGCGATTGAGACGGTAGCTTCCAAAGGGAAATACACTACCTGACAAGTATCCTACAATGAAACAAATGCTAAAAGATTTGGGAATGAAGGCCAATTGCATTCATGCATGTGAGAATGATTGCATGTTATATTGGAAGGAATATGCAGATGCAATAGAATGCCCTCGTTGTCAAACTCCCAGGTTTAAAGTTAAGGAGACAAAGTCTGGAAAAGTAGATAAAGTCACAAAACAACCTAGAAAAGTTTTGAGACACTTTCCTCTAATTCCAAGATTAACTAGATTGTATACTATACCATGGATAGCACGCCAAATGCAATGGCACAAGGAAGCAAAATCTTCTTGGCAATCTATGCGTCATCCTATTGATTCAGCTGAATGGAGATCGCTAAAAAGCAAGTGGCCAGAGTTTGCTAGAGAGGGACGTAATGTTTGGCTTGGTATTGCTACAGATGGATTCAACCCACATGGAGTGCTATCTAGTGGTTACAGTTGTTGGCCCGTGTACATGATTTCTTATAACCTTCCTCCCTCGTTATGCATGAAATCACAGTTCCAGATGATGTGTTTGTTAATTCCTGGACCGAAAGTACCGAGTCAGGACATTGATGTATACTTAGAACCTCTTGTAGATGAGTTGAAGCAACTTTGGGCGGAAGGAGTGTCGGCATTTGATATGGACAAGGGGGAACTCTTCACTTTGAGAGCAATGTTATTGTGGGGAATCCATGATTTTCCAGCATTTGGTAACTTATCAGGTTGTGTGACACATGGTTACAAAGCCTGTCCTATTTGTGCTATTGAGACAGAGGCTGAGCGCATTGGTAATAAGAATGTTTTTACAAAGTACAGGAGATTTTTGAAGGATGGCCACCCATACAGGGAAGTAAAACACGGATGGTATAAGGATGTAGAGCACAAGGAACCTCCAACACGATTGACAGGATCGTTCCTTTTAGAGAGGCTTGATCGTATCAAATATGTACCAGGTAAATTAGTGAAAGCTACTTGCAAGAAGCGAATGGCAGTTGAGGTAGATGGTAGTGAAGATTGTACTGCATATGATGATAACAACGAAGGAAGACCAGCGTGGTATAAAAAGTCGATTCTTTTTGATTTAGAGTATTGGAGTAGTCATAAAGTACAACATACCATTGATGTGATGCACACTGAAAAGAATGTGGCTGAACATCTTATTAACTTGATGTTTGACAAGGGAAAACAATCTTCTAAGTATGCACTGGATAAGGCTCAGAAGATGTAATTTTGTCAAGTATTAAAAGACGTAAAGCTCCCGTCTTGCCTTGCAACTAATTTGGGCAGCCTTGTAAGTATTCAACCCCCCAGTTTGTATATTAAGAAGTCATATGACTATCATGTCATTATCCAATATTTGCTTCCAGTTATGGTTCAACATGCATATCCAAAGTTTCGTGAGTTGAAACGAGCTATATTGCAAGTAAGCTTGTACTTCAACATATTGTGCTCGAAGGTCTTAGTTCGAGAGCATGTCCAAGCTTCCAAAGATATGATTGCCGAGGCATTATGTGTATTGGCACATTATTTTTCATCTCACTTCTTCGATATAAGTATCCACCTAATGGTGCACCTAGCTGACCAAGCTCTTCTCTGCGGACCTACGAGATATATATGGATGTATCCATTTGAAAGGTGATACATTCATCTTATATATTATTGTTTCTTTGTTTATTTATTAGAACTATAATTTTTTTTAACAAGTCAATGTTTTATGTTGATATAAGGGCTATGAAGGAGTGCAAAAACATACCAAGCAACAAACGTTATGTGGAAGGGTCTATTTCTGAGGCATATCTTATTTCAGAATCTGTTAGATATGCTATGGAGTATATGCCAAATCTGCGTGATGGAAATCATAGTTCTAGTCAAGCACTCTTCATAGATGAGAATGGTGATGATATGTATGAACGCTCCATTCTTGAGGGTAAAACTATCAAGTTATCTGGTGTACAACGTATACAAATTCGGAGATGGGTACTCTTTAGTATAAATATACCAAAACGAGATGAATATTACAGGTGTGATATTATTTTTAAACTACATAATGTGTAATTTTCTGTTTATATAATATGATTTTTGAATTTGTAGTATGTATCGCTCATCCTTGGAAGATGGTCCTCGTGGTAAAAAAAGAGCTATCACTAAGACAGAAGTGGTAGTACAATCTGAATTTATTGATTGGTTACACAAAAAGGTGTGTAACATTTAATTCAATAAAGTTTTAATTATATTTTGTAGCTTTGATTAATGTATTTAAGTGACTTGTATTAACAGCTGCTGGAAGAAAAATGCATGGACTCATTTTGTATTTAAGTGACTTGTATTTAAGTGACTTGTATTTTGTAGCTAAATTATCTTATACCTTTAAATCCCTTGTAGTCTTACATATCAAACAATACTTCGTTCTACCAGGTATTGCTTATAGCTACTACTTTTGGCCTCTCAAACCTGTCGCTTATGATTTCTTGTATTGAAATAGAACAACTATTGCCAGTGTGGCAAATAGCAGGCACAAATACAAATTAGACGTTCATCTTACTGGACTGTTGTCCACTATATTTATGAAAGAACGGTACTGTCTTTTGATTTCCAAGTCAGCAGATGAGATTTTAAGTACAGTTATGCCAGCAGCCATCTTTCTTTCCTTGTGAATCTCCATTAGAACTTTCCTTGTGGCTCTCTGCTTATACTCTACATCTTTCATCTGTCTTTTGGGTTTTGATCTATTTATGCTTCTTTCGATCTGGACATGTGTATTTTGATCTGGATACTATTTTTTGGTTGAGAAATTTAGTGGTTTTTTAGTAGAAAATTATGGGTTTTTTTCTTGAATTTTGGTAATCTCTGTTTGGTGATTCTGGTTTGGGTGGTGATTACGGAAACATGTTCGTAATTTGCTGCTACTTGGTTTAATTATGTTCATGGCAGGAAGAATGGTGAGATTGACATGTGGGATATGTCTTCATTCCTGCACATGCCTATGAAGCAACCCACAGGCCAATATGAATGTGTAATGAAACAAGTACAAGTCTATAGGAAACATATGATATTCTCCTTACTTCTAAGCTTCATTCCTGATTTTATATTTTTGCAACAATACAGTTCCTTTGAGAAACTGTATAGTATAGCAACTGTATGCTGTTTCTTATACTACAGGTAGGAGTGAGCAGGGATACATCAATGTGTATTTCTTATAGACTGATAAGAAATACATACATCTAGCTGGGATATATCAATGTGTATATTATCAGATGTATGTATGGACTGATAATATATCCCTGGGAAGTGTTTTTTAGGAAAAGATTGTGTCATTTATCAGTCATAAAAAATACTTCCCAGGGATACATCAATGTGTATATTATCAGATGTATCGATTGTCTATATTATCAGTCCATACATACATCTAGCAGGGATACATCAATGTGTATCACATTCATATAGACTGAAACGGATACATCAATGTGTATTTCTTATACATACTTGTTTCATTACACATTCATATGGACTGAAACGGATACATCAACTGTATGCTGTTTCTTGTACTTCTCTGGCATTTGGTATCACATTGACTTTTTTGACCTGGGAAGTGTTTTTTAGGGAAAGATTGTGTCTTTCTTTTGGGTTTTGATCTATTTATGCTTCTTTCGATCTGGGCATGTGTATTTTGATCTGGATACTATTTTTGGTTGAGAAATTTAGTGGTTTTTTAGTAGAAAATTATGGGTTTTTTTCTTGAATTTTGGTAATCTCTGTTTGGTGATTCTGGTTTGGTTGGTGATTACGGAAACATGTTCGTAATTTGCTGCTACTTGGTTTAATTATGTTCATGGCAGGAAGAATGGTGAGATTGACATGTGGGATATGTCTTCATTCCTGCACATGCCTATGAAGCAACCTACAGGCCAATATGAATGTGTAATGAAACAAGTACAAGTCTATAGGAAACATATGATATTCTCCTTACTTCTAAGCTTCATTCCTGATTTTGTATGCAGTTTTATTACGGAATGTCATCCCATCCTAGTTCTAGTGCATCGGTAGGTACAAAAAACACACAAGAGCCGGATGCTCCACCCCCACCAAATGGAAAAAAATACTCAATAGTTGTTGATTTAGAGGGTGCTAAGGGTAGAGATGCAGCCAAATGGACTTCTCGTTGTGGTGCCCTAATTCGTGTTCAAATCCCAATTGGGTATGAAGATTGGAGGCAAGTAGATGACTTCTACAAGGATAATCTATGGAATGAGCTCATGGTACTTTACATTTTCAATTTGATTATATATATTTGAATTTGTTTTTATATTTTGGACTCTAATTATGTAATGTTGTTGTGTTGTTGTGACAGAAAGAGTTTGAGATGAACGTCAGCCCCAAGGTAGCTCGAACTATATTGGAAAAAAAAAATTTGCAGTATTTTAGAACAGTGAAGTCCACCATGCGCGCGAAATATCTTAAAATTAATGGACAACCTATACCCAAATGTATTGCCCTTGATAACCATCCTAATGATATTGATAAAATATGGTGGGAGAAGTTTGTAGACATTGAGTATAGTGATAAAAAGAAGGAGCAATGTAAGAAGAATGCTAAAAATAGGGCCAAAAATCCTATCAGTCACACTTTGGGACGAAAACCTTATAGTAGAGTGTATGAAGAAATGGTATGTAGTTTTTTTCATTTTTAATAATTAAGTAATTAGTACATTATATGTCATTAATCATGATTTTGCATGTAGGCAAAGGAAAATCCAACAGAAAAGCTTTCGCGAGTAGCGGCTTGGAAAAGGGCACACACAAAAAGAAAAACTGGGGAGGTGCTTCCATGTGCAGCCGAAAAATATGTAAGTACTATAAAATAGGGATATATTTGGTAATATCAAGTCATTGGATCAGTTGAATAAAGCACATTATTCACTGTTAACGACAGTTTGTGTTTTCGATCTATGAATGCATATTTCATATGTAGAAAGTTGAAGAATTATAGGTAAAATAATTAGCCAAGGTCACAAACCAGGGTTTCAGTTTTCTTTAGAATTTTTCCTAGCATTTCCATGCATAAATATAGTTATCATTATGATTGGAAATGAATGTAATATGTATATAATGTGCATATATTATTGTATCCATGTCGTATGGCCATCCAAAGTTTTTTTAAATATGATGTATTGTTAATCCTTATTGTGTCTGTATGTGAATTCTTGTTGGCGTCTATGCAACCAGTGAGCATGCATTCACCTAGGTGAATCCTTATATATCCAGATAATCTGTTTTGACACAAAGCTAACCTTTCTAAAGAGAAATTCTGGCTCTCTCATAAGTATTCTCTTGCTCTGTTTTATGTCCTCTTCCAGTGTTTGCATCAGTGTTCTAAGACATAAGTTGGTGACCTTTGGTCGTTAATAATATTATCTATATTTTAGGTCATTTACATTGCTAAAAGAATCTAATAGGCTTTGTTGTTGTATGTTATTGGATTACGTTTTGAGCAATCATCCTGGAAATGTTCTTTTCGTTTGTACTACAAAATTTGAAGCTATAAAATTCTGAACTGCAATTATTTGAACTTGAAATGTTATGGAACTGCAATTATTTGAACATCCTGGAAATGCTAGGAAGAATTCTAAAGAAGAATTCTAAAGAAAAATTCTGAATCGAAATTTTATTTGGAAAAAGCCTAGTTAAGTTGCTTCATCATCTTTGGGACTTCTTTGCATCTCTCTTGCAGCCTTCCCAAAGTATCTTGCATATTATCAAAGAGAGCAACATTCATGTTGTTTAGCTTGTATTAGATAATTTTGTCATTCATGAAATGTCAGTTAAAAATGTTTATGAATTTTAGCTTGTATTAGATAATTTTCTGCCAATATGAACTGGATGCCATTCATGTTGTTTAGCTTGTATTAGATAATTTGGACTGAATTTTTGTTTGTTATCATGGAAATACAGGCTGAAATTGAAGCGGCAGAAGAGAGGCAAAAATTACAAGCAAGTCTTAATGGTACCGATGGTATCACAAGCTTAGAAGACTTTGAAAGTGATCCTATTGCTGAAGTTTATGGGTCAGAGAAAAAGAAGAGTTATTGCCGTGCAATCAGTTCTACCTCTTCTGCAAAGCAAGTGAAAATGATACAAGCTACAAAAGCAATAACCGGTCAAAGAGACATTGAAGACCTTCGTACGTGAAAAATGGAATTAAAAAACCAAATGAATGACGCTATGGCCAAGATTAATTCGATGGCTTCTGCATTTTTGAGTATGCAACAAAATATGAATGTGCAACCAAATCAATTCGAAGGCAATGGGACACCAAGGACTGAAGTTGCCTCCAACACAGAGAAGACTCCAGTTGGTCCCAATACCGACGATGACAATGTCGCTACCCCTGCCGTCCCAAACAACAACGTTGGATCGTCTTCCAAAGGAAAGAAAAATGTGATCTTACTTTCACAAAATTTGAAGGAGGAGGTGGCGAAGGGATATCTTGCAACACGCGCCATTTGTCATCATAGGGAGGTGCTACAAGATGTAGAGGATGTTGTTTGGGTGACAGAGGTAATAGATCCGGATGCACTAATTTTTGATGGTCCACAGAATGGCAATTACAAGCTTTGTGATATAGCTGACGGAGGTTTTGTGATTTGGCCAAAGTATCGCGTGCGAAATATGTAATTTTTTTTTTTTACTTTCGACAGTTATGGTATCAACTCTATTGAACTTTATGTTATTTAGAATATGGTTGGTAATCTTGAATGTTTACTTAAAGGTTATGGCATTATAATTTGATGATCTATAATATGGTTGAATATGGTTGGTAATCTGGAATGTTTACTTACAGGTTATAATATATGACATTATTTTGAATATTGTTGAACTCTATTGAAATGTTTACTTACAGATTATGGCATTATTTAGAATATGGCTGAACTCTATTGAAATGTTTACATATTTGATGGTATATAATATTAATGTTGGTAATCTGGGACTTCAAGTACATGTTATGGCATTATTATACCAACGTTTATAGTTGTTACTAAATTTATTTTTCCAACGGTTTGCTACCATTAGGAAAGTGAATTTGCCAACGGTTGTTTACCGTTAGAACTTTTCGTTTTCCAACAGTTATTTTCCGTGAGGAATTGTAATGTCCCAACGGTTTTTTACCGTTGGTAACCTAAATTTACCAACGGTTTTTTACCGTTGGTAAACAAAATTTACCAACGGTTTTTTACCGTTGGTAAACGAAATTTACTAACGTTTTTTTACCGTTAGTAAATATTCCTAACACCGTACTTCTAACGGTAAAAAACCGTTAGCAATAATTTTCCTAACGCTTATAGTCGTTGGGAAATGACTATTTTGGTGTTGTGATTTCTATCTCAAATTTCCATATGGAACACTCCACATTTAATTTTCTTTAGATCATCATAAAATAACCAGTTACGTCTTCTCTGAGCTACATAATTTACGTCACTTCCTTAACATTTCTCAGGCAAAATGATATGAAGATTCAAGAGTTGTCAAGGTATAGCTGACAGAATTATATACGAGATAGGGAATTGATATAATCAGGACAAGTATATAAGACAAGGAATGATGGTAGTAAAAATATTGGCAGGAAAAGAATGATAATAGAATCTGTTCTGCTTATCTATTTAAAAGAGGGACCCATTTTTTTTGAAACAAGAATTATAATACCAAATCCAAAATAAGGCCTAGCAAAATCATTGGTTTATTGTATTAAGAAGAAATAAATTTTTGTAAAAAGTTACACAAGGTTTATAAAAATAGCTAAAGCTACATCCTAAGTAAACAATGAGAAACAAAACAACAATAATTCCTTCTTCTTCTTTTTTTGAATGACTGAAACAAAAGTAGCAAAAATATGTTCGAAAACATTTAAGGTACAATCTGATAATCATATGCGTCTATCCAAAATCATGGTACTCTAAATCCTCGTCATACTAGTGAGCAAGGCTATGATAATCACAGAGTCCTTGACTTATGCACATACCTCTAGAATCATGGTATTTAACATTTTCGCGATGCCGCTAGCTTGGCTGCGAAAACCTTAAATTTTTACACCCGAGAAATATATCCAAAATCAGACTATATATCCTCACCATGCTGGCTAATGTGACTATAGAAGACAAGATTTCCATAACTTAGATGACCTAGCCCATATAATTTTATCTTGCCAAAAATTAAATTAAATCAACAATGAATACCAAAAAAAAAATTAAATTTATCAACGAACATCAAAATTCAAAAATGAACAAAATCCTTCAAATCATATAACTACAAACTCGGATGCTATAGCTAACATCAAGATTCAAATTTCAACAATCTTCATCAAAATCAATAAATACAAACTCAAATTCAATAATAATCCATCAAAATTAAATTCAATAGCAGAAAGTAAAGATAAATCAAATCAAGGAAAAAAGAAAAGAGTTTTCAAATTGGAGTTAAACAAGATTCTCAAGGGTCGTCCCAGGAATCTCTCAAGGGTTCCTATTTGTGATTGAGTACCTACAAAATATATCCTAATCCTACTGCAGGCTATAGTGGTACTCTAGTTCGAATACCACTACACAAACTCGACCTGCATGGGCCACCACTAAAAACGTGTCACGACCCGCACCCTAGAGTTAGGGCACGAGAAATGGGTACGTCCAGCCTACGCCGCAGTGTCGGCGGTACAACGCTGTCCTAGGTCTCATACATCTAACAGTATAAGGCTAAACAGTTTATACTCCCCGAATGGGGGTAACATAGCAGGTACAGACTCAATCACATCTAAGGTAGAGCATGATAAGGATAGATAAAATATGAAATCCAAAAGAGGTACAACAGAGAGAAATCTAAGTGTCTAAGATACACAAATCCAGAAATACATCTCAAATCTCCAAACTCAGATACAGTAATCCATAAAGTAAATACAACTCCAGACAATTGAAATAACTATCTAAACAACCTCTAATGTGTCTCATCTAGGCTAGCAGGCAATCTCCAAGCTATCTGTAAAATTTATCAACGGGTCCAGTCAGGACAGGAGCGAGTACAGTACATCTCAACAATATCATAACAGGTTAGAAAATATAAACATGCTAGAGAGTAAGATATAGGATCTGAAGAAATAACATGATGAAAAAGAGAGAGACTGTAAGTAAATAGCTACAATATATAGAGAACTATCAGTGACTAGTGATTCAGAGCACAAGATGGTTATGTAAACGGCATGATATTGTACACGAGTAATCTACAGAGGTTGTACACGAGTAATCTACTGGATTGATTACATAACCACTTCTACTCTCCCGTCCCAATCAATATACAAGGATCAAGCTAAGTTATGTTATTGCACACGAAGTATAGCCGCACACGAGATCATGTGAATACATGAATATACACGATTTTACACGATTTGTACACGAATGTCACGAATACAAGGAGTACACGATGCTCACGATAAAGTACACAAACACGAATACCCGATGTATCCGCTAAGGGGATAACATCGTACAACAAGATCCATATAGTACTAATCCGTGTTTCCAACATGTCAGCATCATGTAAAGTAATCTAAAGCAGGAAATATAATCCTAAACAAGATATGAAATGATCAGAGAATGTACTCGCCTGGTGTCTGAATGTCCAAAGTAAATATACTTTTCGAGGAGAGGTGTCTGGCTCCTAATCAGAACAGCACAAGTCACAACATGTCTAGAAGGGTAATATAAAGCACTACAATGCATTCTACATGAATCTAGGTCAAACTAGGTCAAAGTCAAACCTTGGTCAACTCTGGTCAACTGTACTAGTCAAACTAGGTCAAACTAGGTCATGTCCTAACCCAGCAAGTCTTACTAGGCCTAACCAAGACTATCCTAGTAAGCACACATCAATACAAGGCTATACAAGCCAACATACACCCAACTCTATATAGCATGCAATTATTCAATACTCAAATAGGCAAGAATTCATATTGGATATACACTAGGTAATCTATTACTTTAAGCTATATATGTCTACACATATATACACATGCATATATTGGTATTCAATATTAGGTCTATAATCATGGCATTTCAAATAGTCATATAAACTTATATATTACAACACAATATGCTAACATATATATAATATACATACATAGCTAAGTTAACTATATTCATAAATACTTATTTAAGAGGCTATGTGTGTGTATGTGAACATGGCAAAGGGGCAAGTGAGGGTTAAATGGGCATACATAGTGTATACATATCAAAGAGTGTCAAAGTGTAAGTGAACAAAGTGTCAAGTGTGATAGTGTCAACATAGTGTAAGGGGGTACATGAGGTAATATAGGATTTGTGTTAACATAGAATATTACATCTCATTAACTTGTATATTGCATACAATACATCTATTATTACATTACATTCATGCTTGCATTCATTCATCATTCATTTATTCTCTTGCACTACTATATGCACCATACATTACATACTATGAAACCTACATATTCATTACAAGACATACTTATACATGCTTACATTAGATAGAATACTTACACCTCGTACATCATTTATTTAACCACTTACTCATGCTTGTATTCTCTATTTAGTTACAAAATGTATATACATTAATATGGGTTAAAATCAAATAGAATATTATATTACACACAAGGGTGCACAAAATGCATATGTCGAATAGTAACTCTTACTAATAATCAATACTGTACCAACTCAGCATGAATTAAATTCTAGGATTAAAGTATGTTATAGATCTATGTGTTAGCTTTCCGAAACTTCAAACGGATCGCATTTTCGTTTCCGAAAACTTCCGGAATCGCGAAAACACCGAGAACGCGTTTGTCTTTCGTACAGCTGACACTCAAATAATTCTCTAAAAAGTTACAGAAAAAATTAGGCCTTTTAATACATGTTTTTGGAAAGCTAACTTCAATACGCTTCTTTTAAAAAAAACAGGAGATTAAACCGAGCTTTGAGCTAGAAGTTATGACATTTCTAAGTTAGGGCTGAAATTAAAAACGTGGATAAAAATCATGACGGATTTAGATAGTTTGAGCCAAAAGAATACACAATATATATCCTAATTATCCACAACAATAATAGCAATAATAATATGAGGAACCACACTCACAAACTTGATTATATAATCATCATGAACCATTTATTACATATATAAATATAGATACACTCTCATTACAATATATATATATATATATAAATCTATATATGTAACATGAACACATCCACAACACAAAGGACACTCCTATGACCTCCAAAAGGACACAAAATGGACACAAATGGAGATACAACCATGGGGGTCATTCCTATGGGTTAAAAATAGACCTATATGCATGAGGAAATAAAAAGGAGAAGGGATTTATACCTCCCGGTAGATCGAATCGAAGAAAAACCTTCCCGGAGCGACACCGACACGTAGAGATTCCAAAAGGACACGAACGAGCTCCGAATCCTTCCAAACTTGGGTAGCTTCCTCCTTGGCTAGAATGGAGAAGGAAAGAAGAAGATTTGGTGGTGAAATGGAAGGATTTGGCGGAAAAATTGCTAGGGATTGCTCTCTAGGAATTTGGGGAAGAACAAGAGAGAAAAATAGATGGATAATGACAAATGGGAGGCTCAACTCTATCCTTATTGTGGCTGGCCATAAAGGTGGTTTTGTCCTATTAGAAAAAGTCCAAAAGCCCCTACTAACCTATTCTATGAGTATTAGGAAAGGGCTAATTGGTTGGGGCTAAATTAGTCATTCTAAAGTCTCTAATCACACTAACCTTATCCATAATAATTAGTCTAACCTCTAACTAAAATATTTCTATCATGTGGACTAAAATTAACTTGTATATTGCATTCTAGACTTAGATGAGGATCTCTTCACCCGATTTACCCATCCGTGAAGATTGAAGGGGCTGAAGATAGGAATTTGGGAGGAGGCAGGAACTGCGAGATCCAGATTCATATCCTGCTAGGGCGGCCCCCTTGGCCTTATCTTTTCATAAGAACTGTCGCAATCTGTAGTTATTGAATAGTAAATTCTTGCTTCAGAAGATCTGAGTTGCTTAGTGCTCGCATAATCACATTCATTGTCCTGGTGGTCTAAACTAATTCTGCTAGCTAATTAACCACCAACGCCAGTTACGTTAGAGTGGTCCAGGCATAGCATTAGTATACCTAACCAAACACTAGTATAACAAAACTATTCCATTATTGATGGGATGTGAGATCTAACCATAATAGTATTGTATGAATATTAATGCAAGTAATAGTTTGGTTGGCCAGGTGCTAAAGATCCAAATTGAGCATTCAAAGCTCTGCAAGCAATGGACCCAACCGCAGCAAACTCCAGCAGAGGCTGCTTTAATTAATGGAGAGGAGAGGAGAGGAGAGGAGGTTATGAAGAGGTTAGAGCGCAGGGAGGACATGCCTTTCCCACTCTCCTCATGAAATGGGTGGTAGATTCATGGGCTAGGACTCACTTTAGGGGCGGACACAGGTTTTTTTGGGCATACGAAATTTTGTGCACGTTGCATTGCATATTGGGCCTACTACCTTTTAAATTCCACCAAATAAATGAAAAAAATAATACACCTCTATGGCTCGATACACTGATCTTCCGCTACTCAGCCGTGATCTTATACCTCTTCTCGATAACCACAAGAGTCACTCGAATTCGGTTACAAAATTGTAGACCGGCGCTAGACTTCCTATAATTTATATATTCAAACTATCATGTTTTTTAGTATTGGCTATTTCACCAGCGAAGATCATGTGTGTTGGATATACAAAAAATTGAAAATAGACATATCCTAACAGTAATTGAGATTTGAGAAGAAATGTTTTGGATTCGCATCCGCACTGGTGCTCTCTCCATCGATGAAGATACACTCGGCAAGTATAATGGCTCGTCTCTCATTTAAATTACCTTTGTTTTGTAAGACAGCGCTATTAGTCAGCTAAGATGAGCTCCAATTCACGCACAATAAATAAATTATTACTATATATTTAGGCCACCAGACCCCACTTAGACCACTAACACTATATAAGTAAATATGTTTTCGTATGTGAAGATCATTTTATATACTTATTATTAAATAAATATATTTTTTGGTGTTAAAATAAAATTAGAACGTTTCAAGTTGACTCCGCCCTTGTTTTGTAATAGTAGAATAAATTGTTCTTCCTCCCTCCCATTCATTGTTTTGTTCATGATCAAATTTCTCCAATAATACCAGAAAAACTAAACATGCATTGTGATTGTAAGTTTGCGAAAGGGCCAACCAAGTGCCGCAATGCACTAAAGCCAAAGATTGATTGCACTCCGACGGCACGTAGATTTGCAATAGTATTGCATGGGTGCATGCATGCATGGTGCCGCGTGCGAAGAGGGGCTAGAGGTATCTCGTTGCAGTTCCGGACGCAGGCTCTAGGGGGTTGCATGCACGAGAGCAATGACCAAAAAATTCCTAGCAGTTGCTACTGAATATTTCGCGCCGGCCGGTCAGTCGCCACCATTTCTCCGAGGTTTGGACACATGAACGAACCAATTCAACTTTATAATTGGCAACAACCATCCAGTCCTGTTGGAACTTTTATTTATTATTTTTTTTTTTTCATTTACAGCGTTTGCTAAATCAATTTTTTGACCGACAGACTCGGCAGTGCCCGGGAAGGAGTACCCAACGTTCCCTTCCTCGAAACGAAAATAATATTTTGCTCGCAACTGATAACCGCAAACGTTATTATCAACTGACATAACGGTCATCTATTGACTCTTTCTATTTACGAACTCCATCCAAATCAGTAGATCAATAACCAACCGTCAACGTTATGATTACAAATCACGGACAACCTACTTAGCTCCGTCTTCGAAAAGGAATCGCTGCAGCTGCAGTGGCAGACGATCTCCTCCTCCCTCGACCACCGGACCTAATCTGTCTCCAACTATCCCCACGTGGGCCCTTGCCATTAGTAGGTGGCCGCGTAAGCGGCACACAGGACTGCTGCTGCTGCAGTACTGATATGATCAGCTGGTGGTGAATGCCGCCAATCTGCTGCTGCTGCTGCTGTTTGTTGAATAGCGAGCTACTGAATAATCTCACATGCATGCATGAGACGGTACAACTTTCCAAAAGTTTGACCGGTTATGCATTCAAGAACACGGTTGGACCGGATTTTGGAAAGCTTTAAGACAATGGACCGGATTTTGGAAAGCGAAGAGGAAGAGGGGCTGCCGGGAACATGGCAGCGGCCAAGGCCAGCGCTACTGCACTTCTGACAACAGTATATTGAATGCAGCATTATTAATTGGACCCCACCAATACTGTTTATCATGACTTCATGATACACTGTTAGTTTATTCCCTTGGGATAGGGATAATGATCTGCTTCCTTCTAGTTTGAGCTGATAAAATATAGTTAGGTCTATTTTTAAAAAAAATGATAAATAGAGTTTGAAGATATAATGTTGTTGGTAAACTGAAATTGTATTTAAGTTACAATACTTCTTTTTATGGGTATTGTTTAATGCATTCCTATCCTTATCCACTATATGTTTCTTCCTTACTTTTTTAGCTTGTAAAAAAAATTTCACTTTACCTCCTTCCTCTTCGGGAGTGGTCCTGGTACAGGACATGTCGGACGATGGTCCATGGCCTCAAACAAAAGAAAACACCAACATAAATATAACTACAATTCAACTAGTATATACCATGTGCCATTATAAACAAAAAATATTTTGGTATTTGCTGTAAAGTAACAAACTTGTATAAAATTACACGGGAAGTAAGAGTTTTGCCAAAATTCCGAAAAACGAACTTTTCCGACGGACGAACTGGCGGAATTTGGATCCAAATTCCTCCAGTCCAACTGGTTGAATTATTGCATGTTCGGTTTAATGGTAGCCGGTCGGTTGGGTTGGTTTGTTTGTTGTGGGTTTAATGGTTGGGGTTGGGGGAGGGGGGGGGGGGGGGGGGGGGGGGAGGGGGGGGGGGGAGGCCAGTTGGGTTATGTGTGGTTGGGGTGATGGGAGGAGATGAGGGGGGTAGGTTTATTGGGAAGTGGTGTATGGAAAAGTGTAAATTGTTGGGTAGTGGAATAGTGTTGTTTGGTAGTGGGGTGATGGAATATAGGGGAGGTGGAATTTAAGTGTATAAGAAGCATTCGTTGCTCCTCCAGAAGACCAGAAGACCAAGAGAAGTGAAGAAGAGAAGAGAAGAGAAGAGAAGAGAAGAGAAGAGAAGAGGAAAGCAGAGTAAGAAGCATAACAAAGCAGAGAGGTAAAAATTTTACAAGAATTTTGATTATGATTATTTTTTTGTGTTTATTATCTTGGAATGTGGTATTTGTAACAGATGGATCGTCAAAACGACGGATTTATTCCGGGAGGACCCACCACAGATGTGATTATCCAGCAACGTGAGACACATATCTCAAAATTAAAATTTTCTGGAAAGGTATACTAAATTTTAGCTAAAAATATATTATTATGTATATTTTTGTTATTTTGTAGTAATAATGATCATTTTGTAGTAATTAATCATTTTCATATAGTTATATGATTATCCTGACAATATACGAATGCGAGAGCATGGGACATGGCGTTATGAACACAACTTTGGGTGTTGGAATTTGACCAGTGAACAAGAGGCCATGGTGGTCATATTTGGATTTAAATACATTGACGAGATAACTTTTCTACGACATGATAGAGATTTAATATTCAGTCTAGTGGAGCGTTGGTGGCCTGGACGAAATACATTCCAGCTACCAGTTGGAGAAATGACTATTACTCTATCTGATGTAGCAAATATTGTAGGATTACCTATTACGGGTGAACCTATAATATTTGATGAGTCATTTTCAGCTGATACTGTAATTATGGAGTATCTAGGTGTGGAGCCACCGAAAGTAAAAGGCAAATGCTTAGTCACGTTCTCTTGGCTCCGTCACAATTTTATGCACCTAGATCGTATTGATGATGACGAAGAGATATCTGTTGATGAAAATCGGGTATGTATAACCGATAATGTTAATATTTATGTCATATCTTATATACTGTTAGTTTAACACTTATTAATTTTTTTTGCAACTTTTCATCATCTGTTTAGGTTATTTCTTGCACGTGGGCCTACTTACTCGGCTTAATAAAAGCAATCGTCTTTCCCGACTTATCAGATATGGTAAATTTGCATTTTTTTACCATTCTTGGAAAATTTACAGCACCTACATGTCACGCATGGGGAGAATCAATGTTGGTATATCTATACAATTCCATGTCAGATTTTGTACGCGTGCTGCCAGATAATAAAGTTATGAAAAATTTAAATAGATGCATGACTTTAATACAGGTATTAAAAATATTGTTCAATTTATATAAAGTTACAATTTGTAGACTTATATCAAGTTATTCTTTTCTTTAATAGGTCTGGATCTACGAACATTTTTCTATCGGTAGACCAGTGACCGGTATTGATTGCAATGTCGGTAAATTTTCAGTAGCTTTATGATGGATTACATCTGTAGTAGATCCAGTACATTGTGTTCAATCGAGCGCCCCTATATCGGGGACAATTTGATTCGCTCAAGTATACAGAGGTATAATATGTTAATTAGTCATTAACTTTTTTAAAATTTATTATGGTGATATTACTTATTATTTTTTCAACATCAAATAGATTTCATGGCTACCTTACGCGCATGAGCAGTATCAATATGGTCCTGAAATGCAAAGAATAGCCCATAGCTTGAGTCTCCATAAATTTTATATAATATATCACAGAGATATCATGTTTCATCCCGTTGATCGTGCATGTTTTACGATAATTCGGGAGGAAACAAATTATTCCAGACGATCCACCATGTTTGAATCGTGTAGAGCCAGTGTAGCTGTAAGAGCTAAAAAAAATGATTCCTGGATGGAATTCTAGATTTCAGACACGTGATGTGGCACATCTATCTCAGCCGATGGCAAATATAGACGATGGTTAGTTTTGATCTCCTATTTTATTAAAGTCAAATTAAATATTATATGCTCATGTTTGTTGATTTGGTGCAGCATTTGAAAGTAATGAATATAGAACCTGGTGGGGAGCTCCTCGTATAAGTAACAAATTCTACTTTTGCGATGAGCCTCGATTCCAACCACGAGCTCTCGATGATTCGAGCCTGCGAGAATTTTATCACCATATGATTGGGATGGTACGAATTACTTTAATAAAATCTTTGTGTTTATGGTACTTATTTATAATTTGCCATGTCTTATATTTCAGGCTCCAAGTATGAAGGAAGCAATCGAAAATCCAAATCCTGAAATGTGGAGAACAAAACTAATTGAAATCTTGAATTATATCCAAGCAGATCCGGCTCCCCCGAACCCTTCAATACATATCCCTGATGATTATCCTATAGGCATTGTTAGGCAGCGACATGCACGTCCCCGAAGAAATAGACACAATGTCACGCAACCTCAAGCGCTCCCTGATAGCCCACCTCAATATGCTTACAAGGTCCCGCCTCAACAGGCTAGCGAGGGGACCGACGAGGGGACTTCTCAATGGGGTGTCCAAGGGACTTCTAAATGGGGTGCCCAAGGGACTTCTCAATGGGGTGGCCAAGAGACTTCTCTATGGGATAACATATTTGCCCCCGGTCATCTTACTTATACACAGATCCTGACAACTCCATCAGCGCCGATACCTACTCAACCTGGTGATACACAGGAAGAAGGTCGTGATGTGCCCCCAGAAAATACGGCGGATAGAAGAGGCCGTGTCAATCTTAGGGAAGTTGAGCGTAGAAATTATTTGCGGGATGCCAGGGGAGGTTGATAAAATTTATGTAACATTGTAACAGTTGTTAAACTAATAGTATTCGTTCATTAGTCTTTATAAAAAAATACAACTTTCTCAAAAAAAAAAAAAAAACAACCAACTACAATTCTCTTGGTTGGTTAGTACACTTCCTTCTATTGTGTCCTAATCCATTACAGTTACTACACCGAAGATTTCTTGTCTCTAAATCCTTTGCAATGATACGGTTCTTCTTAGCTCTTCCAGCTTTGCGCCGTAATTCTGGTACTCCAATTTCTCCTCTAACCAGGGCACTTTCACTACACCAAATTGCCTAATTACAAATGGTCCTTTTTTTAGTTTCTAACGGGTATAACATGCATGTTACAAACTACTAACACTATAGAACTGTTAGTATTTACTCTAGTCCATTACAAATACACTTTTTTTTTTCTAGCTCTAACCATTTATTATTATTTAATAAAAATAAGCCATCTCTTACCAATAAATTTCCCTCAATTCACCCTAAAATTTTCACCTGTGAAAATTCTTGGCGCAAAGCCAAAACTCGGCGGCAAATTTGCCTCCAATTTCACAATATATCTCCCAATCAATTCTCTCTCTCTCACACAAATTCCCTCAGCCATCCGTTCTCTCTCCCTCAAATTTTATAAAACCCTAACCTACGGTGGTCGTCGTGCACCAGCGGTCGTCGTCCACGTGCGGCAGCCGTCCACCTACACCCGTCCAACTACACCCGTCCACCTACGGCGGTCGTCCACTTGCGGCGGCCGTCCACCTACGCCAACATATAGGCGACGTCGTCCATTCCGGCACGACGCTGTCCGATTCTCTCGTGGTGACTTCTCCTTTCTTTTCTTTTTTTAAATTTTCCTATGGTTAATAGGGTTCATATTTTTTGGAAATATCAGTATATATGGTTTGTCAATTCTATCAATTTTTTTTGATATGTGATGTTGAGTAAGAAACCCTACATTTTTTTTGTTTTTTCTGATCACTATTGAAGAAAGTTGGTTTTTTTAGTATATTGTCTCAAAATTCATTTTTTTTTATCAAAACTGCACTACCCCATGTTGATTACATTTTAATCTTATTTGTAAGTAACTGAATTTTTCTGTTATTGCTCACAGTGTAGGTATGGGATTAGTCCATAGTGATCGTTGGTCCTTATTTTTTCTGTTATTGCAAAACGTCGGTACTCAAGAAAATGAGTAATAATAAAGATGATGATGATGTAAGAATTCCCCTAAAAATTTAAGCTGGAGGAGGGGGTAGAGTTGATAATTCAAGTCCAGGGTTTATATTGCTCTTGTAATCTCATGTGGGTTTTAGTTGATAATTTTCAGCCTCACCCTTCGGTCAGGTGGTTTTAGGAATACAGAGCACTGTAATCTTGTTGATTATAATGAAAGGATTGGTCGAGAACCCTTATCATGGTTGTCTCTCTTGACATTGAGAAGGTTTTCCATGTACATCTGTATGTGTCGTAACTTTGCGTACTTGGACATTTGTATTGCGTAGTAACCAGAACCCCCTGCAAACCTAGATTACATCCACTAATTGTCCATCATAATCAGTTCCCGCATACATTATCTAGCTTGTGTATGAGTAGTCCTCTTTAAATCCTAGTATAATGACATAACAATTTTTCTCTTGAATAGATATTTGACTTTGGTGATGGAATTTAGAACAATATTCAGTATTTTCTTTTTAACCTTATCACTCATAAGTCTCACATTAGAACACAAGGTTATACCACCTGGATTGTGCCTCAATAATTCCTTGTACTAACGCTTGCTTATTTATGTCATTATTAGGGTGGGATGAAAAGGTGGGGATTCAAAGGAATGCCTGCATCATATGGTGCTTCGCTGTCACATAGAAGTATTGGTTCGATCTACTGGCCAAAGAGATGCTCCTGGAAAGGTATAACCTACATAGATATGAATTGTGTATGTACTACAAACTGCATAGCCATACATGTTTCATGATAAATAACGTGTCAATTGATTTTTAATCATCATATCAGTATATCTGCGGTGACTTCTGTATTTAATCTCTTATGACATTGTAGTGATTTTTAATCATCATATCAGTATATCTATGGTAACTTCTGTATTTAATCTCTTATGACATTGTAGGTATGATTTTTTACGATTGAATATTCTACTGGGAAATATTTTGTGCTTATGTTCTGTTGTACATTTGCTACTATCTAAGCTTTAAATTAATTAGGTAGAACCAATACTTTTATGTGACAGCGAAGAACTATCTGATGCAGGCATTCTTTTGAATCCCCACCTTTTCATCCCACCCTAATAATGATAGAAATAAGCAAGCGTTAGTACAAGGAATTATTGAGGCACAATGCAGGTGGTATAACCTTGTGTTCTAATGTGAGACTTATGAGTGATAAGGTTAAAAAGAAAATACTGAATATTGTTCTAAATTCCATCACCAAAGTCAAATATCTATTCAAGAGGAAAATTGTTATGTCATTATACTAGGATTTGAAGGGGACTACTCATACACAAGTTAGATAATATATGTGGGAACAGATTATGATGGTATACAAAGTACAAACAATAACCAGAACTCCCTTACACTCTCTGCTCTGTTGCAGTATCCTTGCACAGTCTCAGGATACATACCCCCATTAACTCACAGGATACATACCCCCTGCAAACCCAGATTACATCCACTCATTGTATATTTTACTATCAGCATTTGCTTGTTGTTTTAAGGATATCCTACAGTACAGATGATATTAAGGATTGCTTGTTGTTTTACAACTTTTCTATAAATATCTTTATTTCTGCATATCTAATGTTCCAGCAACTGCGGGGTTAAACTAAAGCAATAAAAAATAATCGAACCTGCAACTACTATGTTACATATCTAATGTTCCAGCAACTACTATGTTACATATCAGTCATGGAGATTTGCAATGCTATGTATAACATGTTAATTTCCAAAAAAAAGAAAAAAAAATTGTCGTCAAATGCAGTACAGGACATTCAGATAGATGGCATGTACATATTTCTAGACCATATATCTCATATGAGAGACAAATAAACAATAGTGAATTTTTTTGAGAACCTGTAATTGTGTTTGGCATCGTCTCATTGTACGTACAATTTTTTTGAACTTGCACATATGGTCATTATTTTTGGCCATTTTCGATTATTTTTTATTGCTTTATACTATACGTACGTGATGTTGCTGAATTTATACTTTCGAGCATCTACCAGTGAGTTTGGAAATGACAGTCGAAAGCTTGCTAGTATCGTTATCGAAATCGAACCCTTCCACTTTCGAGCATCTACCGGTGAGTTTCTCTCTTTATTAGCTCTGATACATTGTTAAAAACATTGATGTTCTATGAAGATGGTGTAAAAGTAAGACTGTTGTTGGTTATGAGAATAACTATTTCTTTTTTTGTAGCAGCTGATGCTTTGATTGCATGCTCTCTCTCTTTTATCCTTAGATAAGAGGTTCTGATAGTAGATGAGTACATCAATCTCCTGTTTGTTTCAGAGCCATTTGACCTTTGGATTCAGGTTTGCAACCACTTTACACTAGAGTACAGCTGAAGCTCTTCTTGAGCCATATGCTTGAAACTTTGAACTGATGGTGGATATAACAGGTTATTTTGGCCTTTGTATGATCCAGTTAATGATTTACACATGAGTACTAACTTTATCAAGAGTGACTTCTCAGATAATGTTTCAGTTAATGATTTATACTGTTACATGATATATATTTTGCTAGTAATATAGAGGAAAATACACTGAATTGTTTTATGTTTATGCTTTTGTAGCATAAGTAAATTTGATTAGAGATAATGTTCCCAAGATTGTCTTTGACGCCTACTAGAATGCAGATTACCACTGAGAATGAATGTTCCAATGTTTGTTGGGAGGATTACGATGAGAGAATTGATCTAGCTGTTCTATCATCGAAAGAACCAATACTTTTCTATGATGAGGTGATTCTCGACATAGTTTATATAGAGGAGAAACTCCCCCACCTGATTTAGGACTGAGTTCAACTACTGTTATCTTTGTCTAGGTGATTATGTACGAAGATGAGTTGGCTGATAATGGAGTAACATTATTAATAGTAAAAGTGGTAAATTTCTTTGCTTTCATTTGAACCTTTCTTATTTCGTCTTCCTTTGAGCATTTCTTATTCCGCCTTCCTTTGAACATTAGAAGTAAAATATTATAGATGAGAACTACAAAAAAATATAACATTTACGGCGTTTTACGGCGTGCAGTTGCTGCACGTTGTAAATGACACTCTTTTACAGCGTGCAAATATGTGTGCCGTAAAAGAGTTATTTTTTGTCTTTTTTATGGCGTGTTTGACATGCACGCCATTGTTGAAGGTTCATTTACGGCATGCATTTTTGCGTGTTGTAATTGAAGACTCATTTACGGCATACATTTTTGCGTGTTGTAATTGAAGACTCATTTACGGCATGTATTTTTGCACGTTGTAATTGAAGGCTCTTTTACGACATGTATTTTTGCGTGTTGTAAATGAAGACTCATTTACGGCATGCATTCTTGTGTATTGTAATTGAAGATTCATTTACGGCATGCTTTTCTGCGCGTTGTAATTGAATATCATATTCCTGGTAAAAAATGATAAAAACGAAAAAAATAAAAACTGAGAAAACAATAATAAAAATCTTTAAAAAAAGTTTTAAAAAACTAAAAAACAGAAAGCATTTTTAAATGAAAAAGAAAAAATACTGATTTCTTTAAAAAAAAGCAAAAACTAAAAACTAAAAAACCAAAACAGAACAAAAAAACAATAAATAAATAAATAAGAAATTTTTACAAAAAGTTTAGAAAAATTATATTCTTAAGGGATATAATGATTATATGTTGTGGATAAATTATATTCTTAAGGGATACAATAATTTTTGTTTTAGTTTCCCTCCTAGTAGACTTTCTACACTTTAAATTTTTTTTACATTCCCGTACAAATTTTCACATTTCCGCACTCATTTATGACGTGTTTCAGCACGTTGTAAAAGATAATTCACATTCCCGCACAAATTTTCATCTCCCTCTTATTTTTTTCATTTCCATCGTTATTTTTTCATTCAAGTTTTTCATTTCCCTCTTTATGCACTTATTATATATTTATGCTTTCATTCAAGTTTTTCATTTCTTTCTCAATGTTTTTCAAAAACCCATATCTCCAGAGCATAGAGCTGCTTGTCCCATTTCTCTTCCACGGATCCCACTACCGACTTTTCATTGCCGCTTCATCCAAGAAATTCTCATGAGCGACCTCGCAGTCAGCTCGCCAATCCCACTGCAGCGGCTCCCTTTCCGAAGAAGGAGTACCCGACGGACCTGACGACGCCGGACATCAACGACGGAGTCTACGGCACCGACGAGTTTCGGATGTACAGCTTCAAGGTCAAGACGTGCTCGAGGGCCAACACACGACTGGACGGAGTGCCCCTTCGTCCACCCGGGCGAGAACGCCCGCCGCCGCTGCCCCGCCAAGTACGCGTATAGCTGCGTCCCCTGCCCAGAGTTCCGGAAGTGCTTCTCATGCCGCAACGGTGATGGCTGTGAGTACGCGCACGGGGTGTTCGAGAGCTGGCTCCGCCTGGGTCCGTTGGGGCTCTGCCATCACGCCGTGGTCCATTGGGGCTCTCCCATCCCTGATGACCTCGGTCAACTCTGGTGTCAGAGGTCATCAGCGTTTGCGAGCTGAGACGGGGAGTCAGATGTGCGCCAATGGAGCTGTCGAAGCTCGACCGAGCAGGGATCTGGATGATGACCCAGAGGGCGAGGCGCTGGAGAGTCTAAGACTTATAATCACTGTTGGGCTTATAATCATTCATGGCATTTTTTTTGCCGACTTGCTTAGTTGGTGTTATTGTATTTGTTGTTGGTATGAGGAGAACACTGGGGATGAGATTTATTGTGATGGCGTGGGACTACAAGGTTTTTTTGTGTGGTTTGAAGAATGGGAGGTGCATGCATATGTTTAAAGAGTGTAATTTTAGAAGGATGACATTGCTTTGTTCAAAGGAGAGCACATCAACCTCGTCTGATCCGTATATATACGACTGCTGTTGTCATAATTAATGTCTCGGTACTGCAGATGCAGGTCACAAGCATGTTGTAAAGAAAGATCATTTACAACATTTGAATTCGAATACCCGTAAAAAGATGGAGAATCATTTACAACGTTTGAATTTGCGTTGTAAAAAGATAAAATTGATCATTTACAGCGTTCGAATACGCATTGTAAAAAAGATGAAAATGGTCATTTACATCGTTCGAATGCGCGTTGTAAATGATCATTTACAGCATTCGAATGCGCATTGTAAATAATAGGAAGATGGTCATTTACAGTGCTCGAATGCACGCCGTAAATAATAGGGTCATTTATGGCATGACCTTTTACGGCACAAAAATGTACCCCGTGAAAGATCTTTTACGGCGTGTTTTGCATGCCGTAAATGATCATTTTTCTTGTAGTGTGTAATATTGTAGAGAGTAATGCCAAGTGGTTGGTTTCTTCTACTTCGTTATTGGGTGAGTTAATTTGAAACACACACACTTTCGAATGTTTTATTGAAACTTTCTTATTTAATATATAGTTTTACTTGTGTTCGATTCTTCTCATCTTTATTACTTTTTAAGACGATGCTTAATCCAGCATCGTTGAGCCAAGCACTTATCCTCTAATTATTATTTATGGCTTTTTCGAGATCATTATAAGCTTTCACTGTTTTGACTTGCTGCGATTCGAGCCTTTAACAAAACTATCGTCACAGCTCAGAGTTGATGGAGTTCTAATGAGATTAAGGGATACTTGAATGTACTGTGCTTTTAATGATCAGAATGCCCCCTCTATCGTTCTTCGGGAGAGCTGCTGGAGAGAAGCAACTTTCCAAAGCCTATTTTTATTAGACAACTAAAGGTGGATGCAATGATACAAGTCCCTATGGTAGTGTCAACTTATTAAGTACATCTCTACTTGCTCCATCAATCCACATGCACACTGTATTATTGTTCCCTTTGCTGTAAATGCTTCTGTTTTTTGTTTACTATCCTGGCCAAAGTGGTCGAGAGTGGTCTTATCAAATATGTTCCAATTGAGGAAATACAGGTACCTTCCCTCATGCCACAAAATGTCTTCTTGATAAATTTTGCATGTATTCCTCCATTTGATTCCTGACTACAATAGAAATAATGATTTTGCAGAATCAAAGAGTTTGTGTTCTTTGTAATCTGAAACAAGCAACCGTGCGGGGTATTAAGTCACATGCAATGGTATTGGATGCATCAAATGATGACCACATCAAAGTATGTTATTCCACTTCATTTTTATTATCATAGTCCCATCTATTCTGATAAGTACTTGAAATTTCTTTTAATGGAAATAAGCAACATGTTTCATTTTTTTTTTTAGAATTCTAGGAACTTTAATTCCAGGATATGAAATTCTAGGAATTTGAAATCCAAGAATTGGCCTTAATTATATATGAACATTTTCAGGTTGAATTGGTTGACCCGCCAGCATTGTAGTCAGATGATTTATATATATCGCGAGTTACTTTTCCTGGATATCCAGATGAGCCGGATGATTTATTGAATCCCAAGGCCAAAGTATTGGAAAAGCTGCAAGTTTGCCCACGGATAAAGAACTATTTTGTCATAATTCTATTTTAATGTGATACTCTATTGTCAATTAACACTGAGTTTTGTTTTCTGTTATGAGAGGATAACACATTTTTGTATTTAATCCTTATCTATGTGAGAAATCCATCAATGAACGTTTTTGTTATCATAAATAAAATCTACAGTTGGCTCATATTAGGATGCATATTCATCCTTTTGGTCTACCACAATGAGATACTTGTGTATTGTACAATTGTCTTTGTCATGTTCGATATGCCTATATCAGTCTATTTGGTATTCAATTCAAAAATTAATTTTTCCCCTTTTTTTAGATATACTAATGCCCCTTTCCGTTAGTATTCAATTCTAAAATTATTTTTTTTCAGTTTTTTTAAATATCCTAATGGCTTAGCCCGTAAGTATTCAATTCTATATACTTTTATAAACCTGTTAGAAAAATAATCACTAACGGCTATAGCTGTTAGAATAGTAAAAATACTAACGGACAAGATCCGTTAGAAATACAGTTAGTAATATTACCCATGCCTATATACTCACGGAATTTATCCGTTAGAATTAATTTTTGTAACATGTTTAGGCTGTTACAATACAGTTGTTTTGGTGTAGTGTTTGAAGAGTGTAGGGAACTGGAATTGGCTCCAAGTGCGACTCGTATACGCTTCTTAATGCTTCTTTAGAAAAAACAGCAGGATAATAACTTTCAATATTAATATTGACAAAATTACACGCAAAACATGCATGTATACATGGAAGACAAGTATGATACCACCTTAAACATGAACAATATTTTTCTTCTAGACGAACAATATACCTTCTATGTGTTTCATGATCTGCTATTTCAAATATATAACTATCAATACTCAGTACTTGCAAGTATTGTTGTTTTCTATTGATACGTGCCATAGTTTTTAACATCTTCGGACAATAAGCTGTTTCAAGAGCTTCAACATGTTTTCGATTTTTGTCCTGAAGTGTTATAATTTTGGCACGGACACCATCAAGTAATGTTGTTATTGATTTATCACACAAATTTTTTATCCAGTTATTGAAGCATTCAGCAAGGTTGGAAGTGTTAATATCTAATCTAGGACAACCTGCATAAGCTGTTATCCAGTGTGCTAGAACACGTGTTTCATCCCCTTCTACTCCAATGATCCATTTATAAACATCCAAATTTTCAACTTTAATTCTTTCAAAACAATAGTTCGCATCTGTTTTATTATAACATCTTGCAAGAGAATCTAATCTACATCAAAAATGTTTCAATCTGTCTACTGATTTCAAATTTTGTTTAAAATGCTGAATGCAAAAAAAATGAAATGATTCTGGAAAAGTAGCACGCATAGCACTTATTAATCCTTTTTGCTTATCAGAAATAAAAGAAATTCTATTCCATGCATCAAAATACTGATCAAAAGATGTTCTAAAACAACCTAAAAACTAGCTCTAAGAATCAGTGCTTTCACTTTCGGCAACAGCATAAGTAATTGGATATAACTGATAGTTAGGATCATGAGCACAATGTCACGGACTTAGTGTTTTTGCTAGCACTTCGTCCCGTGCGGTGCACTGTCTTTCTCCTCAAAGACTCGTGCAAGCCTTCCCAACCCGACTTAGCTAGATCGCTAAAAAAACTAGAATAGTGGAGCAAAGATGGACTCGTAAGGATCTCTTTATTAACTTGGAGAATGCTTACAATTTTTAGGTGGTGGTGAACAAATGAGAGCCTCCCCCTTTTATAAGTGCTCATAGAGCAATACAAGGAAAGTCCTGGAAGGAATATTCCAAGGATTATTACTTTCTACCATAACTGGAATGGCATATTCCAGGTTTATTCCCTAGTAACATAAAAGAAAACTTCAAGGGCCTTCCAGAAGCTTCTTGGGCCTCCTAGAATGATCTTGGGCCTTCCGGAGAGATCCACAATCTTCTAGAGCCTTCCGCCATCTTCTAGAATGTTCTAGAAGCTTCCCGCATAACCTTGGTCCGCGAAAAGGTTATGCAACTGGGCCTTGGGCGGGGTGCAACATTTGGGACGTTACATTATCCCCCACCTAAGGCGTTGACGCCCTCGTCAACTATGCTCGCTGAGAAACGCCTGGATCTCGGCTTCGAACTGATGCAGTGTATCAGCACGTTCCCAGCTAGACTCGCCGTAGGGTAAGCCCTTCCACTGGATGAGGTACTCCACATACGGGGACATGCCTCGTCGCCGAATGGTCCTCCTGTCCAGCACGGCTTCCACCTCCTTGTCGAAGGAAGTCGTCATGGTCGCCGTCGGTCGCTTCGGAACTCCTCGCTGGGGATCCTCCAAGTCTGTATGGTACGGCTTCAAGCAACTTGGATGGAAGATTGGATGAATTTTCAGCTTGGCAGGGAGTTCAAGCTTGTAGGCCACCTTGCCTACCTTCTTGAGCACGGGGAAGGGGCCTTCATATTTCCGGATTGGTCCTTTGTGCACCTTGCGGAACACCTTGAACTGTTGTGGTTGTAGCTTCACCAGCACCATGTCCCCCTCCTTGTACTCAACAGGCCTTCGCTTCGCGTCGGCCCACTTCTTCATCTTCCTCGCGGCCTTCTCCAGAAATGCCTTGGCAATGTCCACCTTTACCTTAAAATCTGAAGTGAATTGGTTGGCCGCGGGGCTTCTACTCGAGGACCCCGTACTCAGCGTGTGCGGGGCAAGCGGTTGGCGACCCATCACCAACTCGAATGGACTGCTGTGCGATGACTCGCTCCGTTGAAGATTGTAGCAGAACTGAGCGACGTCGAGGTGATGCACCCAATCCCTCTGGTTGGCACTCACAAAGTGCCACAAGTACTCCTCGAGTAGCGAGTTGACCCGCTCGGTCTGCCCGTCCGTCTGTGGGTGGAAACTGGTCGAGAAGTGTAAGTCCGTCCCGAGGATTTTGAACACTTCCGTCCAGAACTTTCCCGTGAAGCGGGGGTCTCGGTCGCTGACAATGTTGACCGGGATGCCCCAGAACTTCACCACATGGCTGATGAATAGTCGCACGGCCTCCTCTGCTGTGCAGTCCGTCGAAGCAGCAATGAAGGTCGCGTACTTTGAGAATCGGTCCACCACCACGAGAATGGACCCAAGCGCCCCCACTTTCGACAGGGCGGAGATGAAGTCCATCGAAATGCTCTCCCACGGCCGACTCGGCACGGAAAGAGGCTCCAGCAGGCCCCCGGGCTTCGGATGATCCACCTTGTCCTGTTGGTACACAAGACAAGTGCGAACATAGTCCTCCACATCCTCGCGCATGCGAGGCCAGTAGTAATGCGCCTCCAGTAGCGCCAAGGTTCGCTTCTGCCCTGGGTGTCCAGCCCACTTTGTGTCATGACCCTTGTTAGCAATTCGGCAAATGGAAAAAATTCGGAACGGCAAAAGTACGAGTATAAATCGGCTCAGTGCCAACAAAATACGTTCAAAAATTCGGACAAATATTAAAAAAATGGAAATAGTGAGGTTAGAAACTTCACATTCTTAAATATATTGTCAAATTTGGTTAATTAAACAGGTTTCCAGTACATTTTTTGTGCCAAATAATTTAATAATTTATACAGAATACGTTTAAATCTTTGCATGATTAAAATTTTCGTATTGATTTGGATCTGTCAAAAGTACGCAAGTATTATACGTTTATGAAAGATACGGAAAAATTCGTGTATAATACGAGTTTTATTCGGGTGATTGCTAACAAGGGTCATGACACTCCTTGAGTAGCTGTCTCCGCAAGCCACTCCACCTAGGCACGAACACCCTGTCGCCCTTGGTGTAGAGAAGTCCGTCTTTCAACCAGAACCTTCTCGTCTTACCCTCCTTGGCAAGCTTCACTATGGCCAGTGTTAGTGGGTCCTCCATGATTTCCACTCGAATACGGTCCAGAATGTCCCCCTTGGGCAAGCACACAGATGCGAGCTCGGCCTTCCTGCTAAGCGCATCGGCCACCTGATTTTCCTTGCCGGGTTTGTACTGCAACACCATATCGAACTCGGCTAGAAAGTCTTGCCATCTCGCCTGCTTCGGAGATAGCTTCTTCTGGGACTGGAAGTAGCTCGTGGCAATATTGTCCGTCATGACCACGAACTTGGTGTCGAGGAGGTAGTGCCGCCATGTCCTCAAGCTATGCACGACCGCGGTCATCTTCTTCTCCTGTACCGTGTAGCGCCGCTCAGTGTCATTCAGCTTGCGGCTCTCGAACGCGATGGGGTATCCTTCCTGCACCAACACCCCACCGATGGCGAAGTCGGACGCGTCCGTGTGCACTTCGAACGCCTTGGAGTAGTCCGGTAGAGACAAGACCGGCTCCTCCGTCACAGCCCGCTTCAGTGCCTCGAATGCCTTCTCGCATCGGGGCGTCCAGCTCCACGCCCGATCCTTCCACAGCAGATCGGTCAGAGGCGCTGCGATGGCAGAATATCTTCGGATGAACCGCCGGTAGTAGTTCGCCAAGCCAAGGAACGATCGCAGCTCCGTCCGCTTGGTGGGAGCCTCCCACTCCCGTATGGACTGGACCTTTGCGCAGTCCATCTATATCTTGCCATGCCCGATCCAGTGCCCCAAGAACGATACCTCTTCTTGTGCGAATGAGCACTTCTTCCGCTTAACGAAGAGTTCATTCTCCTTTAGCACCTGGAAGACAGTCTTCAAATGCTCGATGTGCTCCTCCATCGTGTTTGAGTACACGACGATGTCGTCGAGGTAGACCACGATGAACCGATCCAGGTAGGGATGAAAGAGCTTGTTCATCAAAGTACAAAAAGTCGCAGGAGCATTTGTTAGACCAAAAGGCATAACCATAAACTCATATGCGCCATACCTCGTCACGCATGCCGTCTTAGCCTCGTCGCCCTCCGCAATCCAGACTTGATAATATCCCGAGCGCAGATCAAGTTTGGAGAAGTATCTCGTGCCTCCCAATTGGTCGAACAAGTCCGCCACCAACGGGATGGGATATTTGTTCTTGACGGTTACCTTGTTTAGTGTACGATAGTCGATGCACAAACGAAGGCTTCCGTCCTTCTTCTTCTGGAACAGCACCGGTGTACCATACGGGACCTTTGACGGTCTGATGAATCCCGCGTCCAGCAGCTCCTTGAGTTGCTTCTTCAACTCGTCCAGCTCGGGCGGGGCCATGCGATATGGAGCCATGGCGGGCGGCTTCGTGCCCGGCTCCAACTCGATGGCATGGTCTACCTCCCTTCGCGGAGGTAGTCTTTTTGGCAACTCCTTCGGCATGACGTCCCCGAACTCCACAAGGACGTCATCGATCTCAGGCGAAAGATCCCCCTGTACGGACGCCTCCTCCGACTTGAGCACAGCAAGGTAAGTCATCTCTCCGTGTCGTATCCCCTTCTTGAGTTATAATGCGAAGAGAGCCTTCCCCTTCGTAAGCTCGCCTCGTGCAGTTGTCACCATGCACGGAGAGCTCTCCTCCATGATCTCGACGACTCCCAGATGCGGCATTGGGACCGCCTTTGCCGAAGTGAGGAAGTCCATCCCAAGGATCATGTTGAAGTCGTCCAGTGGTGCTGCCGTGAGACTGGTGACACCCGTCCAGTCTCCCACTTGGATCTTCACCCCTTTGGCTACCCCCTGCACGGGGCGCGCCTCAGAGTTGACTGCCTTTATCGTGCTTGAGTCTTTTTCCAGCGCCAAACCCAAGCGTCGGACCTCCGCGTCCGAGATAAAGTTGTGGGTAGCTCCCGTGTCGACCATCGCCCTGGTGTTGTGGCCGTTGATCTTCATGTCCACGTACATCAGCTCTCGATTCGGGGTCTTGGACACTACCGCCTTGCTCTTCAAAGCATTCGACAGGCGCAGGGCACCCATGTGAGCCCCCTTCTTCGGCTCCATGTCCTCGGCCTCCTCGCCTTGGACCGCGTTCACCCTCTTGCCCTTGTTCGGACAGTCCCGTACGAGGTGATTTCCACCGCACACATAAAACTCGATCTTCCGCTCCGTCGAAGGCTTTGCTTGCGGCTTGTCCTTCGGCGGGGCTTCCTTTTCGTTGTTCTTCTTCGCTCCTCCACCGTTGAACTTGGTGGTGGTCTTTTCCTTAGGCTTTGGGGCATCGCTCCGTCGATACTCCATCAGCTTCTCGGCTGCCGCAACAGCCGTGTTCAGATCTGACACACCTTGCCTCTGTAATTCTTGTGCCGCCTATGGTTGTAGACCCTCTAGGAACGCGAACAGGCGATCCTCTTCGCCTATACTGGAAATGGTGAGCATCAGGCGGATGAACTCCGCCACATACTCCTTGATCGTCCCGGTGTGCTTGAGTTGACGCAAACTCCGTCTTGCGACATACTCCACATTCTTCGGGTAGAATTGAGACTTGATCTCCTTCTTGAGATCCTCCCAAGTCTCGATCTTGCAGAGTCCCTTTTCTATATCGATGCACCTGCGTCGCCACCACAGCATAGCATCATCAGAGAAATATAGGGACGTTGTGTTTACCTTATCGGTCTCATCCTCGATGCAGACCGTCTTCAGGTAGCGCTCGACATTCCAGATGAAGTTATCCACCTCCTTCACGTCCCGTACGCCAATGAAGGATTTGGGTTCTGGATACTTCACGCTCTGCGTCGACTCCCTCCTCGGAGTCGGACCACCAGCAATGGCCCTCTCGAGGACCTCCGCCTTGGTTTGTAGCACTTTGCGTAGTTCAGCAATCTCCGCCTTCGTGGCCTTTCGTTCCTCCTCGAACTCGGCCTGCATCTCGCGGAGATGCTCTCGGAACTCCGTCATAGCCGTGGCGACATCTGCCTCCAAACCTTGGGCAAATTCCTCGTGAGCCATTTGGTTCTGCTCCACTTGATACTCGACGCCCGTCACACCTTTCTCCAGCATCTCAACCCGGTCAGCCAACTCGCCAAGAGCTCGTTCCACCAACGGTTCCTTGCTTTTGCCCTTCCTCGAGGTCTTCGCCTTCTTATTAGGCGATGAGGGTTGTGCGGGTTCCTCGTTGATGATGGCTTCGGTCGAAGACATGACGGCGATTGAACCTTTGCTCTGATACCACTTGTCATGGACTTAGTATTTTTGCTAGCACTTCATCCTGTGCGGCGCACTGTCTTTCTCCTCAAAGACTCGTGCAAGCCTTCCCAACCCGACTTAGCTAGATCGCTAAAAAAACTAGAATAGTGGAGCAAAGATGGACTCGTAAGGATCTCTTTATTAACTTGGAGAATGCTTACAATTTTTAGGTGGTGGTGAACAAATGAGAGCCTCCCCCTTTTATAAGTGCTCATAGAGCAATACAAGGAAAGTCCTGGAAGGAATATTCCAAGGATTATTACTTTCTACCATAACTGGAATGGCATATTCCAGGTTTATTCCCTAGCAACATAAAAGAAAACTTCAAGGGCCTTCCAGAAGCTTCTTGGGCCTCCTAGAACGATCTTGGGCCTTCCAGAGAGATCCACAATCTTCTAGAGCCTTCCGCCATCTTCTAGAATATTCTGGAAGCTTCCCGCATAACCTTGGTCCGCGAAAAGGTTATGCAACTGGGCCTCGGGCGGGGTGCAACATTTGGGACGTTACAACAAGCAATAAATAAGATACTCCGATATCTAGATGAAAGAAAAGTAGCATCAGTACTAATCACAGGTAGACATCTCTTTAAAAATCCATCAATGCATGCCTTGAAACATATAAAAATTCTTTCAAAACTATTGTGTTCATTAGTCTTTATAAAATATCTGCTACCTGGATTTGTCTCGATAATTGTAGAAGCATATCGTTCAAGACTACCGTAAGCATCGATATAGCTACCATTTATTTCAGATAAAGCAATTTCTCTAGCTTTCCAAGCTTTTGAATATTTGATACGTATTCGATGTTCTCTATATATATCCTTGACAACATGCGATGGACTATACGATTAGTCATCTCTAATTTTATTAAATATTTTATTTTTAATTCATACGGTAGTAGCTAATGGATGACTACCTGTTGTAAGTCCACATAAGCAAGAATGTTGATTTTCTAATGTAGTAATAACAAATGTCTCGCTATTACCAATAGATTTAGCGTATACTCTCCAATTACAACTAGATACGTTATATTTATATATAATCTTATGAGCATTATTAGAAGTAGTCGAACAAGTAAAATTATGCTTAATTGCTATGTCACTAATTAAACTTCTAAATTTAATACGATTTTCAAATTGTCTTCCAACAAATAATTCAGGAGTATCAACATTTCCATCATTATTATCAAATTCATCATCTACATTTTCAACTAAATCATCACTATTGTCATCGTCGTCATTACCTTCATCTACTATATTTTCTTCTTCACTGTCAAAAATAACTTCGTGAGAAGAACTAGGACCAGGACAAACATTAGTAGTTTCATTATTAAGAGCACGTCTACTACTTATATGAGGTGGTACAGGAGTAACAAAAATACTAATATACAGCGATTGTACATTAATTTGAAGAATAAATGTCCATGCTTGATCACTATTTAAATTTATAGAATTAGAAGCAAAAATATGTACTAATATAAATTCATCAAAATCGATAGAAAAATGTTCGGCCATTAAATTACATAAACTACTAAACATAATATTTCGATCTATTATAAGAACTTCAGTTAAACCTCCTTCGTAAGCTAACCCATTAAGGATGCCTCTAAGCGAGCATAAAAGTGTTACACTTTGATCCATGTTGGTAGGTGAAAGAATCACAAAGAGAACTTTCTACTTGTTCGAAATAGTAATTTGAGATGGAGAGAGATATTGAAAATTCTGAGATGGGCAGAAAAAATAGACTACCATTTATAACAATAAAATGAAAGAGCCGTTGTAAAAGAAAGTAGTCGTTGGAGTAAAAATATAGTCGTTGAAGTAGCCGTTGTAATTGAAATAGCATGTTAAAAAACCGACTAAAAAAACCAACTAAAAAAACCAACCCAAAACCACCCAAGCTCTACTCCTGCTTGAAAGAATATAAAAAAATGCAACAAAAATCGAAAATGAGTGATTTTCGACAGTCTGACTGGCAAAATTTGGACTTGCCACTTCGTCTGTCGGAAAAGTCATGTTTTCCAAATTCTTCCAAACATGTTACTTCCATTGTAATTTTATACAAGTTTGTTACTTTACATCAAATTTTCTGTTATAATATATTAAATTTGTACTTTAGAGGTCATTGGTTCAAATATTAGTAGCAACAAGTTATTGATTATATTTACACTTTTTATTACATTATGTATGAGGGTCAATTTTAAAATTTTTACCTCGGTCACCTCAGGGTCGACCTGTTTCTCTTCATCCATATATTTCTTATTTTCTTAAATTAATTAAATATTATTATTATTATCATTTAAGTCAAAATTTTAAGAAAAAAATGATAACGAGTGAAGAAATAAAGGAGCAAAGAAACGGAACGAACTAAGACGATTAGGGTTTACATTAAATCCAGAACAAGCTCAAAGAAAAAAATAAGTGAAGATGGAATGAAAGATCTACAAACGTGCAAGCTTCTTACAAAGCCGTCTCTCGAGTTTGATATAGAAAATCATAGCCTTAGCCATAGACAATAAATTCCTAGATCATGTTCAAGGTTAAAAAACATTTTTTTTAATATAGGTTTTTTTTTCAATTTTGTATTTAATCAAAAGTTAAAAAATCAAAATTTAGAAACACTACCAAAATTTATCGTTTTAGCGACGGCCACATCCGTCGCTAAGACGACGGTAATTACTATTAGCGACCGATTGCCGACGGATATTGGCCAAAAAATCCGTCGGCAATCAGCTCGTCGCTAATAACCTTCCGTCGCTAAGTTGTCGTCACATGACGGAATAGCGACGGATATTCAACGTCACAATACGAAGCATTAGCGACGCATTTCCGACGGACTGTCGTCCACTTCAGCTTTTAAGTACTGAACTGTGTAGACAATAGCGACGTAAATTTCCGTCGGTAACCCGTCGCAAAAGCGTATCAGATCGTATCATTCCGTCGCTAATCCGTCGACAGCTTCGGTATCAAGTGACGGATTAGCGACGGTTTTCTGACGGAAAAGCCGTCGACCAGCTTCTGGAAATTCATGTCATTTCCAGCAACTTGGCGACGGATAAGTCGTCGCTTTGTCGTCGAAATATATCGACCGAATAGCGACGGATTAACCGTCGACCTTGTTCTGGAAATTCTTGTTATTTCCATAACACGGGCGACGGATAGGTCGTCGCTATTCCGTCGAACAATATATCATGCCGACGGATAGTCCGTCGACCATCCGTCGCTACCTGGGAAAAATTTTCAAATATCCAGTTAGCGACGGAATAACCGTCGAAAAGTAGTCAAAAACTGGTGATGACCGTCGCAAAACGGTCACAAGTCCGTCGCTAACTGAGAATATTTTGAAAAAAAATTACAGCTTTTTAGCTGTTCGCAAAAATTTGCATAAAATAAACCAATATATAATGCACACCAATTATCCAACAATCACATAGACCAAATATATTATGTACACCAATTATCCAAGAATCACATAGACCAAATATGCACATACGAATTTAATGCACACCAATTATCCAAGAATCATATACACCAAACCAAATTAATATAAAATAGACATCAATTATCCGGAAGAGTAACCTAATTTCCATCGTTATAATCCGATCATTGCACAAATATTCCAAATTTTTCACAAATATTCCGAAGCACATAGGAAAGAGTTGGCCAGTTACAGTAACATAATATCTAATCCTGACGACCGATCATAGCACAAATATTCCAAAATTTTCACAAATATTCCAAAACACATAGGAAAATCGACTTTGGCCTCAACAAAGACCACAAGTCAGACGATAAATCCTCACAGCCAGGGATGATAGTTGCGTTGAGGCATGTACCATTCTATCAGCCATTTTGCATACGAAGGCTCAATCTGGTTGAGGTCTTCTGTAGGGATAGGAGGGTCGATCCTGATGCTACTACTCTCTGACGGTGGCTCCTCCTTAGCTTCAAGCTTGGGAGCAATCTCTTCCTTGATGGTCATCGGTTCTTCCTTGACCTCGACCTTTGGTAACACCTTCTCCTTAACAGTCACCGGCTCTTGTTTGACGACGGAGACTTCCTCCGTGTCGACCTCCAAGGGTTTCTTGCCTCGACCCCTTCCTCGACTAGCAGCACCACCTCGACGAGTCCTAGGAGCCATCTTTCTGACAACAGAAATTTTCATATAGGGTAAAGAAATTTACTCAAGTTATAAAAGTTGTGACGTTGATTTTTTGCGTTCATCATCATTAGAGGGAGCAGCACTGGAAAAGTTGTGACGTTGGTAGCATGAGAGAGTAAAAATCTGTATCACAAGACTAACAGAATTACTATGTAATCATGTACTCACCAATAACCGGATGTAACTGGAGTCGTTGGGCCTATCGTGCAGTAATTTATGGATCCGCTGGTATAGGCCAGATGTACTTAGTATCTAGTGTATCAGATTAGTATCGGTCTATCGGTTTGGTATAGGACGTATCATATTGGTATTGGCCTTAACAAATTGGTATCGTCCTATATCCGATATGTACATGTATCGGCCGAATAGCTAGGATTCATATTGGTCTTATCGATTTGGTATCGGTCATATCCGATAGGTATCGGCCGTGTTAGATTAGTATAGACTATTTCAGATTAGTATCGTGGAAGGTTTAGTAACAACTGTACTTGGATTTCTCTCTTCTCGAGCTAGAATACCATTGCAAGAGAATCACCAGATCGTGATTGGCCAGTTACAGTAACATACATACTTCCTTTTCCATCAGAAAAAGCGAGATTGAAAAGGAAGTATGTATGTTCTGTAACTGGCCATCTACGCTCTCGTGACTCTCTTGCAATGGTAATCTAGCTCTAGAAGAGAGAAATCCAAGTACAGTTGTTACTAAACCTTCCACGATACTAATCCGAAATGGTATATAATAATCCAACACGGTCGATACCTATCGGATATGACCGATACCAAATCGATAAGGCCAATATGACTTAATGGCTATACGGCCGATACATATCGGATAGGACGATACCAATTCGCTAAGACCAATACCAACCGATACGGTGCATACCAAAACGATAGATCGATACTAATCCGACACGGTCAATACTTATAAGTACCTACGGTCCAGGAGGTTGATCCGCTAGTACATCCATGTACGAACAACGAAGTAACGATCCATTTCAATTTGGATGTGAAAATCTGTATCGTAAGACAAACTAAACATAATCAGTTCTATTTCACATGCTTAATTGCCAATTATGGAAACGAATGGCTCAGAACACAACCCAAAATTCATTCTAGCATACATTAGTGTGAATCATCTACATTCTGTACATATAGTGTAGTATATGTTCTTATCGTATCTAGTATCCGAATGATGTAACAGAATCAAGATGAACTCACATAATGTTTACAGTCTTGGTCTCAACTGTAACAGAATCAAGGATGTCTACTTGAGCTCCGGGACAAAGTTTTGGCTCGGCGCAAGAATCTGTTGATGGAGCACATCTACTATGTTGTAGAAAAAATTAGTAACGGTGGGAGACCCATCTGAGTAGGACGTATACTCTGATAATATCTCCTCCAGCACTCAATCCCACTACTGATATCATTCTTGTAATTGTGATCTATCAGAGTATACGTCATACTGAGATGGATCTAGTATTCTATCTTGTTGGTTGTCGTATCATCATTGCCGAGGGATGAGGGTCGGAGGACAGTACAAATAGTCTAATACAAAAACAACTTAATATGTAGTCCAATACAAATAGTCTAATACAAAAACAACCCAATACAAATAGTCCAATACAAATAAGTACTAATAGCTAATGAGAACCATGTTGCTCACGCAAACGCTCAGTATACGTTCACGCAACCACCTCGAAAAAGCAAGATTTTTGGCGCGAGGAGAGCTGTCGTCCATTGCAAGGATGACATGAAGAGTCCTCTCGGTCTCACTAGCTACCGGTGCTGGATGAATAGAACTCCCGGTCTCACTAGCAACCGGTGCTACTTCCTCCTTAACTGTAGGAGGAGCCACCTCAGCATTCACTGTTTTCCTCAAACAACGTGCCGCTCCTCGGGTCATGGGTGCCATCTGGTAAGATCGATAGTCACAAATAATATAATTGTAACAGAAGCAAGCTAACTAAAGGAACCATCATGTAATTTGAGTACATTTTCGAAAGCCGATAAAGTATAAAAAATTCAATTTTTTGCCAAGTGTGAGAACGGATGGCTCAGAAGACAACCCAAGATTCATTCAAGCATACATTAGTGTGAATCATCTATGTTCTGTACATATGGTGTAGTATATGTTCTTATCGTATCTAGTATCTGAAGGACGTACGTAACAGAATCAAGATGAACTCACATAATGTAATACTAAGACATCATCTACTACTATATAAGATATAGTGATAGGTTGTCGTATCATCATTGTCGAGGGATGAGGGTCGGAAGACAGTCAACTTTATCTACGGCTACATAGTTTCTGCCTCGCCAGTCGAATGGCTGCAGGTACTATGTCCTGATCACCATGTCGTACCGTAGATCAAATAGAGCTGGAACTGGAGCCAAAATACAGTACTACTTCACCATGTCATACCATTTTACTCTCTCTCTCTCCTTCCCCCCTCCGGTGCTCTCACTCTCTCCGGCGCTCTCACACTACTAATTTCTATATGTTTTAAGTGTGAGAACGGATGGCTCAGAACACAACCCAAGATTTATTCTTGCATACATTAGTGTGAATCATCTATATTCTGTATACATATCGTGTAGTATATGTTAACCTCATCGTATCTAGTATCTGAAGGACGTACGTAACAGAATCAAGATGAACTCACTAATGTAATACTAAGACATCATCTACTACTATATAAGATATAGTGATAGGTTGTCGTATCATCATTGCCGAGGGATGAGGGTCGGAGGACAGGCAACTTTATCTACGACAACATAGTTTCTGCCTCGCCAGTCGAATGGCTGCAGGGAATATCCGTCACCATGTCGTACCGTAGATTAATGCAATTAATGGAGCTGGAAATATCCGTCGCTAACCGGTAACTAGTCCGTCGCTAACTGAGATTGTCACATACACATATGTATATCACAGCTAGATGTATAGATATATACATCTATACAGAAGCACACAACTGATAGAACTCGCACTGTCCTTGAGACAATGAACATATACATCATGAATCCAAATCCCATATATATTCACATTTACTAATCCAAACACCACCAAACTAATGGAACACCCAATATGGATAACACATTATTTAGCCAATATATAAACTCAGATGAATTTGAGAAACAAAGCCACCCGCCGCCCCCGACCAAAGCCCGCCGCCCCAAGCCTGCCGCCCAGTAGTTCGGTTGCATATATATGAAGAGTGCTTATGGGTGTGCGTCCTTTTAAGTTCATAGTTTTGGGAATTATTTCTCATCATGTTTTTATTAGTTGTACTATTTTCTTCCAAACATCTATTCCACAATTTTTGTGCTAGCTGTCTCTTTATCCTTGCCATCCTTCCGTACACATCCGTAATATACCCTCCGAAGCCACCGGCATTCTATACGGTATTTTCTCCTTGTATATTTTATCATCTTCAACCAGTGCTAAAAAAGGATGTGTTTACTGAAGAAAATATCGTCCGCATAAATATTGAAATTATTTTTTTGTCGATGGACAAATAACAGTGATTATGGGTAAATTATTTCTGGAATCGTTCTCATTAGAATTAGAACGTCTGACCACTCGGGCCGCATCATCTCTCTTAACCACTAGGCTAGAGGTCATTTGCGAAAAAATATATAGTTTCGTTTGGACTATTTCTGAAGCTTCAAACTTCGTTAATAGTGTAGTTTTGAAGCTTCATGCTTGGAAAGTTCTGTACACGATGATTGGCTTGATCGGTCCCGTGGCATCGAAGATTTATTGGGCATACAAAAGATCTCCTTGTTAAAGATGATGTCTTCTGTCTATAAAGGGCCTAACGTGTGGAACATCGTAAATCTGTTGTACCAGTGAGTTGTAAGCCAAGTCGGTATATCGAGTTGTAATTCAATGTATCGAGTATGAAATGTAAAGCCTTATGGCATGAGTTTAGTTGGCTGTCAATGTAATATGGAAGGTGTTGTAAACTTTGTATTCTATTGCAAGTCTTGTACTCTATTTCAATTATCAATAAAGACAGCTTACTTCTACATATACCTATACGTCTTCAAGTTATCTGCTTATTTCCGCTGCTATAAATCAATAATGTATTCTATTCAATAAGTAAGAACGTCATCATTATCTTCAATTTGTCTACTTCTGCCGCTACGATGTGTTTCTATTTGAAGAGTATCAATTATGTACTGTCCTTGCCTTGTACAAGTGCAATATCAGACTTGTACGGCATCACGCCTAAGCGAGGACGAACGATTCGGCATGAATCAAAGTGAGGACGAATGATTTTTTGAATCGGGGCGTGACAACCACCGTCTCACAACGATACAGGCTGGACATGATCCGACTGAACCCAGAATCTTGGGATCGGGTCGTGACAAAGTAGACTTGTCTTTATTTTATCACCTAGACTATCTTAACTTGCCGCTATAGTTTTTATTTTCATACTAGTGCAGTCTCTTATCTTTGGATACAATACTATAGAGTGTTATCATTTGGAAGGTAATATTGTTACTTTGGACTAAGAAGGCTATCAAATTATATTTCATAGATAGTAATCTAGAAAGGTTTGGACCTTGGGTCGCAAAAGCAGTGTCCATGTAATGGGAACTGCACATATATGGTAAGAATGAGGTAAGAAAAGCCTCAGGAAGTATGGCAATACAGTAGACTGGTGTTGGATATTTACTTTCAGAGATATACCATGCATTTGTGTCGATATTTACACATTTGCATGGTCATGGACAACTTGTGCACAAGATTTTAGTTTATCGAATGAATCATCAGGACATCGAGATAGTGTTGTCTTAGGAAGAATGGTGCCAATGTACTAGCACGAGTAACATGTGTTGACGTACCGGTACTGATAAATCAAACACTTTCAGTGGGATGTGCTACCAGCACTTGAAAGGATCGTCTTCTAACCAAGCTACGATCCACGATTGCATGTCCCCAATGACCTTCATATAGTTAGACTGCATGCTAACATTATCTGCTTGCATGCCTAGTATTGGATGCGGAACAGACACAACACGATTATATATTTATGATGGTTAACGAGTGACTTATAAAGGGACACATAACGCCCTTTTATATGGTTTTAGGTGGATATCATGTACTTATATTATGTTTTATCCATGATATTTTTTTACTGAGCATGGAAGGATGGTAAGTATTAGGTAAGTTCAACTTTGTTGCGTGACACATTCTTAATATTAGAAAGACCATAAGTATTACATACACTCTCTAAATGAACATGTAGGTTTTAATTGAGTGGACTGGATGCCACTCGCCAGTACTCTTGTAATGACACCCCATCAGATTTGTGCAAGATGGAGTTTGCTTAGAAGTGCTGAGATGTTTAGTGCTTGGTTGGAGCTTGAAGCGTTGCGGCCGAAAATATTTGCTTTATATATACATGACATACTGTATGGAACATCATTGTACTGTCTCGATTCTTGAGTTGTATGCCTTGAGGCATATTCCATCGTATGAGAGTTACATGTTGTAACCAGATCATTCTTGGCCTTTAGTCATTTTAATCACGTGGTTATTATCAATAAAGAGAATCAGTTCATATATCTTGTGTTGTGTTGATTCAACTTTTCTGCTAAAAACTTTTAGGTGTGTTAGCTCTGTATCTTGTATGTTAAATCGGTCGTTTTTGTGTTTGTCTTGTATAAATGCAATTTAGTACGACATCACGTCCAATGATGACTTTCGTTCTTACAAAATCGAGAGGTGACAATTTATTTCGGCCCAACTCGCAACCGATGCACAATTTTTCGAATTCTAGCTCGGACTAGATTCGGACTTTTGTTTGCTTGGTTCGGCCCAACACAATCTGACTTTCTTCTCGAACTGGCTTGGTCCTGTCATGCCCCGCTCCCGTAGGAGCGATCGTCCTCGCTAAGACGTGATGCCGCATGAGCCTAGATTGTGCTCGTGCACGACGGGTTCCATAACGGCCGATTACAGCGGCTGCGACGGGGTTGTCGCAGAGAAGTCCCAAGCAGAGACATTGATTTTGCCAATATAAATTTAGAACAAAACACAAGTCATTCAAAAGAGGCTCTTTATTGATATTGAAACAAAGATTACATAGATGGGCACGAGGCAAAGATTACAATATCTCAAGCTTACTCTTCTCACATCACAAGTCACTCAGCTCTCTCTCATCTCTCAATACAAGTCTTGAGCCAACGGATGCTTCAGAAGGCGACGTCCATACATTATGTCCCATATAAGCTCTGACTCCATGCGGCCATGCGCCTCGAAAATGCCAAGGAACTCCGTGTCTCGACGCATCCAAGCAAGCTCTGGGCCAGGAGCTTCTACCTGTGTCTGCACATGAAAGCTGTGTGGGTGTCAGTACTTAACTGTACTAGTGGTGTGAGCTCTTCGTCCACTCATACAAAACTGATACGTTAATTTACTTTATGCAACATAGTCCCTTTGTATTGTCTTTCTACTCTTGCCTTAGAATCAGTTTTAGGACATAGACTCGACCTATCAGGTGTCTCTAGACCATCATCGTGCCATCACACTGATAACTTCCTTATCCTTGCCTCTAGACCTTTCTCGTGCTTGCAATGTCAACGCACTAACTCGGGCTTGTCGTTTGGCCCAAACCTTTGGGACACAATAATATGATTCGTATCATAGACTCAGTTCGTGCTTCAACATTGAGGCCATGCCTCGCAACTCATCACGACTTAACCTAGCGCAGCATAATCCAGCGCTAGTCCTGCAGCCTAGCGCGACACAATCCAGCGCTAATCCTTTAATCTAGCGTGGCACAATCTAGCGCTAATCCTTTAACCTAGCGCGGCACAATCCAGCACTAATCCTAACTTATACTCGAACTACTTATCAATCGATACGACGTCTCGTGCCAAGCACGGACCTTTTCTTAACCAAATCTTAGGCTCCATATTGGGTTACAACGATGCATGTAGAAGCATGGAATTTCAGAACCTGAAAGTCTATGCGCCAGACTACATGTGCCAAAGCCTGGACAAAGTGCTTTACAGCAAAAAGCAACAAATATAGACATTGAAAGAGGACTTTTTATTTAACATATAAAAGTCTATTACATGTCTAAGGGAGATTGTACAAAGGAGAATTTCTACAAAGAAAGGATCCTAAGTCTACAGCCAGCAACCACCATACGCCTCCAGTCAGGCGCAGCAACCACCATGCGCCCTCAACCAGGCACATCCCGCCAAGCGCACTCAGCAGGGCGCATCCTTTCAGCAGCTCAGTTATGTGCATCCCCAGTTATGTGCATCCCTTCAGCAGCCCAGTTATGTGCCGCTCTTCCAGCCAGGCTCACCTGATAAATGCTTCGACTAAATAAAGCATTTAACCCTCTGGCTGGAACCAAGGAAGAGAAGAGCACCGCAAATCTGTGGCCAGGAGAGGCTTCGAAAGAGCCTCCAAAGGCGAAGGAAGACCGTGATCGAAATCACGGCTAAAGGAGTAGCTTTCAACACAACCAGAGTGGGCAACGCCCACTTTGAAGGAAGAAAGAGCCTAGCACCGTCATTCCGATCTACGGCTCTTCCGAAGTAACGAAAACGAGGCCCGAACATCCCTATCTTTGGATGCAACAGGCACCTTCCGCCTGCCTCGGAAGCCCTCGACTCCGTCTTTTGGATGTAACAGTCACCTTCAAGTGCATCAATGAAGACATTGCGTCACATCTTCACCCTCAGGAGCATCTCGTCAACAGAATGCATTCGAGTACACAAGTTCATGTCGAAAAGACGTGAGGGAACGAGAGGCCAACCCTCTCTTCATACCACTATTTATAGGCCGGGCAAATCAAACCCATGCGCCAAGTGGATGGCTCTCCGAATTCCGTGCAATGAATTTGTATTAAATGGATGAACCGGACGCTTCGAATTCAGCAAAGTCAAAACGGCTATTTAAAGCACTCGAAGAACGTAACAGTTGCACCATCAAAGACGTCTCACGAAGCGGATGTGCCGGCCAGACCGCACATCACAGAGACGCGCCCTTCTACATCAAGCGCATCACACAGACGCGCCCTTCAGTACCAAGAGCATCATAGGGATGTGCCCCCATGCGTCCCCATACGCCTAGTGGAACGCCAACCGACGCGCCCACTCAGCTGTCCATCGAATGTCACAAACACTAAATACTGAACGGACAGAGTTGGCAGCACGTCTCCCAAAGTCTGAGCAGTCGGCAGCTTTTCAGAAGACGAAGCATCGCCAAGTCAGCATCATTATTACTCCCCTCCGACGGCTACTGCCACGTGGCCACCTAACCATCTCGCATGCGCCTCTGCGGCCATGCCCCCAAACGTACATACGCCTCAAAAGCTGTGCGCCTCAGACTTTTTACTGATCCCTAAAGACAGAAGGAAAGTCACTGTCACAACTCTGCAGTCGCCTTAAAAGCCATGCGTCCCAGACTTCTCCCTGATCCCAAAAGACATGAGTAAAGTCACTACTGAAGCTCTACATGCGCCTCAAAAGCCATGCGTCCATAATGGTTCGTGACTCTTAAAAGTTACGAGCCAAAGTCTCCTCATGCGCCCAATCCTAGGCGCATCCTACCAGATCATTCCCCCCACCAAATCCGAGATCTCTGAGCCATGGGTCGACGACACGTGTCCTTTGACTCGACTCATCCAAGATCTCAGCAACAGAAAGATCTTCTTCTCCGCTACGTGCCGGTTCACAACAGCAATATGAAGAAGTCAACCCCCTCGATCAGGACGCATCGTCTATGCACCTCCATCAGCAATCAACACGTGGCACCCCCGTATACAGGCGTATCCTATATATGCGCACACGAGCAGCCAGCCTGCAAAACTATAAATAGAGGAATCATTTCCTTCTTGTACACAGACACGGACCAATCTACGGGCATACATATCGACCTCCACAGCAAACAGACAGAGACTTCGCACCACCAGAGAGGCAGATACAGACACTCAACGTCTTCCTCCTCTCAACAAGCTCCAGCACCCAGAGCAATCCAGACCTTCAGAGAACCGATAACCGTCGTCAGATCGTCAACGGAGTCAACGCATTACCACTCACTCCATCAGCACAAGGAACCCAGATAAACAAAAGTGTACTCCTAGGACTACATCTAAGTCCTATATTGTAACACTGTTCTGTTTGTATTGAAATTTACAATCAAAGAATTTTAATGGCAAACAAGCTGGCGACTTTGCTGGAGACCTCTTTCTCTTCCAACGAGAAAGCTGTGTCACAATCCGACGACGTGAAGGTGGGCTCCTCCCACAAAATGCTGGTCGTACGCCTCAATCAACAGGCGTATGAGGAGTTCATATCTGAAGGCAGTACGAGTCCTTCGAAGCGGCTGCCGAAGCTGAAGAAGACCCACCGAGTCTGGGTGCGCAACGTCGACGCCTCGGGCACCACCACTGAAGGGGATGCGCCAATCCAGCCTTCCCTTCCTGCTGACGTCCTCAGCAACTAAGATGTACCCGCTGGTGCAGCACATCTCTCGGGGAAACGTGCGGCTAACCACGTTCCCCAGCCATCTCCCTCCCAGGCGAGGAAGATGCGTCGACGGAGCAGGGGCGCAGCCAATGCCCCGCGCCTCACCTCTGATGCGCCACATAAGTTCTCTGTCTTTGACAGACTCACTCGCTGTAGTGGCGAGGAGAATTTGGATTCTGAGTACTCCGCGCCCCAGCGACCTGGTACGAAGAAGTCTAAGGCAGCACGGGCCATGCGTCCCAAACGTGCTATGCCAGCAACAAGCCAGAAGCATGCGCTCACAATCATGCACGCTATTGATGGTAAGTTGTATAAGGTCGACTCGAGTGCTGCGGCACCGAAAACGAGCCGACCTTCAAAGCCCTTGTCTCACTTTGGCGCATCTACTGCGTGTACAACCAAGTCGAGCAAAGCAAATCCAGTGGTCTTGAACTCCCGTGCCTCCTCCGGTGGTGCGTTTGAGGTCCGTTCAAGTCACTCCAAATGTTGTGGTTCCCCCACTACTGATCGGGATGCCTGTTTGGTATTAGATCAGGGGGCACAGCACTCACTTGACTACCCCGGCGCTTGGCCTTGCCATGCGCTTGAAAGGGGTGCGAAGGTGGCACTCTCCTCCAACGATCTGCGTAACGTGATTACTCACAAGCGCCGATCAGAAGAGTTGACTGACAAGTATGATGCGCCTCTCACGGGGCATACTTGTGCTGTGGTCACTATCAACTGCTGTTGCAAAGCGGCAGTCCCACCAAGGCAGTCGGTGTTCCAGCGGCTGCAATCATCGACACCCCTCCGACGTCACCTCGGAAAGAAGGTGTCAACAGAAGAGGAACCAATGGTTGCTTTATGCAACGTGATCTCCAACTCCTCATCAGTCAGAAAGGCGACTGGCAGCCTCTCTTCCTCGTCCAAGAGCCAGCCGAGAAAAACCAAGACAGCTGTCTCATCCTCCGAAGTGTTCGAAGGCACTCGAGCGAGGAAGAAGTTCTTGAAGGAAGCTGGAGATAGTCAGACCCTTGTCGAGCCTCCTTTCGAAGACGAGTGTGTCCAAAGCACACTTGTGGCAGATCCTCGAGGCGAAATCAGCCTCCCAGAAGCCCCTGAAGACAAGGATATCCCCCAGAACATAGCTGGAGGTAGCCTAGCATCTGCGGACCCGAGTTCCGGAGACGAAGAGGCCATTCAAGACGGAGCTGAGGGTAATCAGGCCCTTGCAGATGCGCCTGTGGTGAATGTTCTCCCGAACATAGCCGGGGGTAGCCCTGACGAAGCTTCAGGAGAGGCAACTCCCCTACAAAGGAGTGAGGCCGAGAGTGAGGCCTCAACTCATCCATCCACTCCCGGCTGCGTCATGACAGTAAATGTGACTGAGGCTGATGTCGAGTCTGATGCACCACCAACGGACCTTTTCCGGCGCATAGATACTCTGGAGGGAGGACTCAAAACCCTCTCTGTCTCCATATAAACACTAACTCAGGCAGTGTTTGAGATACGGTCAGCTTTGACCAGGACACCTTCTGCCGGTCCCGACCCAGGGGTCATTGGAGAATCGAGTGTGCCCCTTCAACGGGTATCCTCGGACGCAGGTCGCCAAGAAGCACCTCGGACGTCAGAGCCCTCAAATGCTCAACATCCGGTGATACCACCTTCCCCGACTCCCAGCTCCACGAAAGACGTGGTCGAGATGATCAGGGACCTGCGCGAGCGCTTTGAGTCCAAGACGAGACAAGAGGAGCGCCAAAAAATGGGCATCCCCCAGCCTTATCCCCTCGAGTGGAACAAGGTGGTTTATCCTCCAAAGTATAAATCACAAACACTGACGCCGTACGATGGAAAGGACTCTCCTCGTCGCTACCTGACGTATTTCCAGTCTCAGACGGGACATCTTCCGAAGGAAGACGTGCTTCTTACCAGCATATTTATTGGGGCACTGAAAGGAGTGGCGTACGACTGGTACTGCAGCCTCCCCGACAATTCAATATCTTCCTTCGACGACCTGACGCGCCTCTTTCTCGACCGTTTCTACGACGGCGGAAAGGACATGGCAATGGCGTCCCTTATAGAAATACGCCAGAAGGAGAAAGAAACAGTTCGAGTGTTCATCGAACGCTTCCGACAGGCCTGCTTCAGACTGCCCCCGGGCATGCCAGAACATGCGCTTCTCTCCTCCTGCAGCATGAACATGCTGTCTGCAGTCAAGCTCTGGCTCAACTCTACTCCTCCTCCCGATTGGAGCTCCTTGATCATTGAAGCAGAAGCCGCGGAGAAGAAGGCATCCAACGCTCGTCTTCTGGGAGTCAGTTTCCCTGCCTTCGAGGACAAGGGAAAACGGCCTGCAACCAACAACCCTACACGAGAGGCAAAGGGGAAGCAGGCATTGACTGTCAATGCCTCAGCACCTACTCAGAAGCCTCTACTTGCACCAAGGCCGAAGGAAGTTTATTCGTTCAATGACGAAGACACCCTGCAGCTCTTTGAGATACTGAAGCAGGGCGACAAGATCAAGCTTCCGGACCCTAAGCGTCCCGATGAGCTTGGGAAAGTGGACAACCCGAGGTATTGTCACTACCATCGGTTTGTCGGACACCCAACCAAGGACTGCTATGTCCTCAAGAATTACATCCAGCGCATGATCAATGCGGATGTAATCTCTGTCGACTACGAAGAGAAGACGGTGTCGGCCAACGTGGTGTCACTCCAGTTTGGTACCCTGCCGCCGACTACAACACAGGACGGCGTCATCCCCATCCCTAAGGCGACAATGGAGGTGGTTAACTTACCACCAACCCGTGACAACGTGAGTGGACTCATCCCACTCACCACATCTCGAGGAGAGATCCTATGGGTTCACCCCGATCTCGTCTCCGAGGTGACTCAACCGGAGGTACGCCCTACCTCCAAGTCCAAAGGCAGGAAGATCAAGTCTTGCCGCATGGTCTCTTCTTCAGCGGAAGAGGCACTTCCTGTGCAGATGCGTTCACAACAGAACGTCCAACCCGACGAAGCTGCCGTCGAGGTGGTGCCTCCTGGCACCGTCCCTGCTGTCCAGGATGAGGGCCCGTCTAAGCCCTCAGCAGCCAATAAACAGAAGCAGATAGAGGCCCGCTCCTCTGCGAAAAGAGAATGCTTCGGTGCTAGCCAAGCCCCACAACTTCGACATACTAGCGCAACTCGCCAGTACTCCCGCCTGCCTATCTCTATTCGAGCTCCTTCGTCTTTCCAAAGACTCCCGAGAAGCTCTCTGCGAAGCTCTGAAGGATGTTGAATCCGTTCTCAGTCAGGTCAAGCAGCCGGAAGATCTCCCGATTGTGTGCAAGCACTGTCACTGTACGGAGGAGGTTATCCCTAATATAACCTTCATCCAACAGGACATGTTGCTCAAACACAATCGACACAATAGGCCGCTATATTACACAGGGTACATCGGTTCAGTCAAGGTGAAGCGGATTCAGATCGATCCGGGGTCTTCCCTCAGCATCATCCCGAAGACGCTCCTCTCAACACTGGGGATCCCAATGTACCGACTGGCGCCCTCCAACACAACAATCAGTGGTTTCAATGCCAGCAAAAGCAAACCACTGGGCAAAATACGACTAAAGTGCCACATCGGTAACCTCAGAACCGAGGTCACTTGTTATGTCGTGGATGCTGAAGTCAACTACAACATTTTGTTGGGTCGTCCATGGCTGCACGAGTACATGGTGGTGCCATCCACGCTCCACCAATGTATGAAGTACGTGTCCACCAACAACGTCATACGTACGTAGTTCGTGGACATCGACCCCTTAAAGGGATTGAAGCCTACTTCACCGATGCCGACTTATACAAGTCACCTGACGAGGAGGAGGCCAATGATGCTGATGATGAAGAAGAAACAGCAGCAGAGCCGGACATGGAGCCTAAGGTCACTTCCGATGCTCCTTTGAAGATCCGACTCAAAGGCAAACCGCCTCAGAAGTTGCCCCCCGTGAGCATTAAGCTATCCGGGAGAGCACCAGCTGCTCCTGAAGCTCCCCTGAAGATACGGCTCAAGGGAAAGCCCCCTCAAACATCGGCTCCTCTTGTGGCAAAACTACAGGGGAAGGCGCCAGGCACCGGAGGCACAGCAGAGGTACCTCTGAAGGTGCATCTTAAGGGCAAGCCGCCGCCATCCCAGCCGCCGGAGAAGGCTCATGTAGTCCTTTCGGACTCCCAGATCAACACTGTGGTGGACCCTCCCGATCCTACTACAGTGCTTACAGATGAAGAGCTGAGGGAATATATCTCGGCCGATATAGATGCCCCATCTCTCGACAATGTAATCCCACGGAATAAAATCTCGCATTTCATCAATAATAGAGTATCTTTTAATTATTCTAGTCTTCCACATTGGAATGCCATGTATACATTAGATAACGCTCTACGGTCGTTGCAAACACAAATAACGACCGTCCATCATGTAAATCGAGTAGTCCCGTCCCAAGGGGTCTGTTACATAGTCCCACCATGGAGTCGAGACGAAGAATCCATCATCTTCGGCAAGGTTGAGCGTCATCAAGACCTCCCGCTACTCGAGCCAGAACCAGATGCCGGCAGAATGCAACTCTATCGGTACACGGACAAGGCAAAGTACCTCATCCAAAAGATGGGTTACGACCTAAAAAGCGACAAAGACCTCAACTACGGCAAAGGTCGACGTCTCCCTCTCCGGCTTCCAACACCTAAAGGAAAGCCGCAGAACTACTACAACAAAACTCGACGGGGGGTAGGCTATGTCACGCCGCCGTCAACTCCAGAGAGTTCAGATGCAGAGGAAGTTGAACATTCTCACTCATCTGAAGCGTCAACATGGGATTCCGATACTAGTATTGGATCTATTTTCAAAAGAGTGCTGTCAGCCAACATGACATCTGCACAATCCCAAGAAGAAGAAGGCGAAGACCAAGCGCCAGAATTCTTCGAAGAAGAACCCTGGGCTCAACGCCTGGGACAACAATGGGAGTCTCGTTTTGAATTACGTGAACCTCCTACCGAAGACGAAGTCGAGCAGATCGACCTTGGGGATGGATCTTTTTCCAAACCCATCTTCGTCAGCAAAAGCCTCAAAGAAGAAGGCCGAGAATCTTTAATCCAGCTGGCTAAAGAATATATCGACGTCTTCGCCTGGAGCTACAAAGATATGCCGGGACTTGATCCCCAGATGGTGATGCATAGGTTGAACATCTTGCCTGATGCCAAGCCTATCAAGCAACAACAGTGGCGCTTCCGTCCGAACATCATGAACGCCATCGATCAGGAGGTAGACAAACTCTTGACTAGCGGCTTCATCCGTGAAGAGCAACACCCAGATTAGGTAGCCAACGTCGTCCCCGTCACCAAGAAGAATGGGAAGATACGAGTCTGTATTGACTTCAGAGACCTCAACTCTGCTTGCCCGAAGGACGAATTATCGCTTCCAATCACCGACGTGATGATCGACAACACGTGTGGCTTCGAGCGCATGTCTTTCATGGACGGGTATTCGGGCTACAACCAGATCAAGATGTTCTCCGATGACGCAAAACATACGTCATTTAGGACTCCAAAGGGCGTTTTCTGTTATACAGTGATGCCCTTCGGCTTGAAGAATGCTGGTGCTACATATCAACGTGCTATGAGCACCATTTTCCGTCAACACCTTCGCAAGACAGTTGAATGCTATGTTGACGACATCGCAATCAAGAGCTGTCTCAAAGGAGATCACCTGCAAGACCTCAAGACAGTCTTCGACCTCATGCGGGCGCATCAACTCAAGATGAACCCCGCTAAATCCTTCCTTGGGGTTTCGAGCGGAAAGTTCTTGGGCTTCATCATCACGGCGAAAGGCATTCATGTCGATCCAGAGAAGACCAAAGCAATTCTTGATATGGACCCTCCGATGAATCTTCGAGAACTTCGAGGCCTACAGGGACGTCTGGCGTACATCCTGAGGTTCATAGCAAACCTTTCCGGCAAATGTCAACCCTTCACCCAGCTCATGAAGAAGGGAGTCTCTTACATCTGGACAGAGGAATGCCAAAAGGCTTTCGACGACATCAAAACCTACCTGGCGAGCCCTCCAGTTCTGGTGGCACCCGTCGCTGGCAAACCAATCCTGCTCTACGTCCGTGCCATGGATCATTCCCTCGGTGCCCTGCTAGCTCAGAACAGCGACACAGGCTATGAGCAAGCAATCTACTACCTCAGCTGAACCCTGATCGGGGCCGAACACCGGTACAACCCCGTTGAAAAGGAGTGTTTGGCTCTGGTATTTGCCATCCAAAAGTCTCGTCATTATGTCTCGGGCCAGACAATTCACGTCATTTCCCGAGTCAATCCGCTCAGGGTCCTCATGACGAAGCCAGGAGCACTGAACTCCCGGCTAGCCACATGGGCGATCTTGCTAACGCCATACAACTTGGTGTTCGTTCCACAGAAGGCTGTTAAGGGTCAAGCTCTGGCCGACTTCTTAGCTGCACACCCCATCTCGGAGTCCTCAAGACTCTATAAAGACATCCCGGATGAGGTCCAAGAATCAAACATCACCGAAGAAGGCTCCGTCTGGCGGATGTTTTTCGATGGCGCTTCAAGAATAGGCCCCAAAGGCCAAATCATCGCAGAAGTGGGGGTGGTACTAGTCTCCCCCGACCAGCTGGTCATCCAGCGTGCTTACTCCCTTTCGAAGCCGTGCTCCAACAACGTGGCCAAGTACAACGCGCTCATTATGGGACTCCAGCTAACACAACAGCTGGGGGTAAAACATCTGGAAGCCTACGACGACTCAAAGCTCGTCGTAAATCAGATCAGAGGGCAATACGAGGTTCCCATGAAGATCTGATCCCCTACCATAAAGTTGTATTGAACATCATTTCAACCTTCACTGGGTTCTTCATCGAACACGTACCTCGTCTACAAAATCTGGAGGCCGATGCTCTGGCTGGCCTCGCAGCCTCTTTGGCGGCACCCCTCGGAACTCAACACTACATCACGGTAGTGGGTCGAGACTTGGTCTGCCCCAAAAACAACCTGCGCTCACAAGTGGCCCACGCCATGTCAGCGGGTGCCGGTGTTAACGTCCGGGACTGGAGATTCCCGTTCATCGACTTCGCTGTCTACGAAATTCTCCCAGAGGACCCGAAAGAAGCTGTCTCGGTCAGGAGACGCTCTCTTCGATTCTACTACGATACGGCTACTAAAATACTGTACTGACGCTCCTACGATAGACTTCTCCTTCGATGTTTGTCTAACGAAGAAGCAGCTGAAGCCCTTCGAGAAGCTCATGATAGAACCTGCAGGGCCCATCAGCCCGGTCCTAAGTTGCAGGATCGACTGCGACGCATGGGCTATTACTGGCCAACCATGGTCGCTGACGCTGTTGAATATGCTAAGAAGTGCCATGCGTGCCAGTTTTACGCAGACTTCATTCATACGCCGTCCGAACCACTACATCCTACAGTCGCCTCCTGGCCCTTCGAAGCTTGGGGAATGGACATTGTGGGACCGATTACCCCTCCTTCATCGAGAGGACACCGCTTCATCCTAGCAATCACCGACTACTTCTCCAAATGGGCAGAAGCAGTTCCTCTGGCAGAAGTGAAAATCTCCAGGGTGATCAGCTTCATTAAGCACCATGTCATCTACCGTTTCGGGGTACCCCGGAGGATCATCCACGATAATGGTCCTCAGTTCATCAGCCATGTCTTCAACCGATTCTGTGATAAGAATCGCATTCAAAATGTGGCATCAACCGCCTACAATCCGGCAGCGAACGGATTGGCCGAGGCGTTCAACAAAACTATCGTCAGGCTACTCAAAAAGGTCGTGTCATCTAACAAACGCGACTGGGACGAAAAGCTCGGCGAATACCTTTGGGCCTACCGCACAACGGTACGGACCCCGACAGGCAATACACTATTCTCCTTGGTCTACGAGAGCGAAGCGGTACTGCCTCTCGAGATTCAGATACCCTCACTCCGCGTAGCAGTCACAAACCAACTCACAGAAGAAGACAATCAACGTCGTCGTCTGCGGGAACTGGAGGTACTTGACGAAAAGCGTCTCCTAGCTCAACAACGCATCGAACTCTACCAAGCTCGTATATCACAGGCTTTCAACAAGAAGGTCAAGCAAAGGACTTTCCAAGTTGGCGACCTGGTTCTAGCAGTCAGGAGGCCGATGGTGTTGACTCACAAAACACCAGGAAAGTTCGAGCCTAAATGGGAAGGACCTTTCATCATCGAGACGGTATACTCAAACGGTGCTTACCGTCTCGCCAAACCCAATGGGGACTTGTTCATGATGCCCATCAACGGCAAGTTCCTAAAGAAGTACTACTCTTGACATCTTTCAGACATGTGCTTCCACAAGGGGATCTGTGGACACAATCATCAGGGCTCACAGACGATTCCCTTCCACAAAATCATACGCTTCCGGAACCCAGTTATTCCGTAGCATCCTCCAGTAGAAGGATAACCACGTCCACGTCACCTCTGAGTTGTCCCCCTACACCCTACAAGACAGAATCTTACACCCCGTAAGACTATGCTATCCTTCATGTTTACCACGTCCACATTACCTTTGAGTAAACATCCCGTACAGACAACCTTCGCGTTGCCGTACATCGATCGCAGAACTTCCACGTCCACATTACCTCTGAGTAGTTCCGTGCATCTCCCAGAGTCATTCCTACCACGTTCATAACACCTCTGAGTAGGAAGATTCTATCATTTGAATCCCATATTTGCCACGTCCACATTACCTCTGAGCAAATACATTTTGTCCTTCAAACTTATTATCTGTATCTGAAACCAAGGTACGCAAAAGATAATAGGTCCACACAAATCATCAAAGTTCATGACAAGCAAAAATGAACGCATCGCAGGAAATGGTGTACTTCTTTATTATTTCTAAAAAAAAGGAGAGTAAAGGATTACACTATCCCCAGCAAGAGTTACAAAAATACAAAAAGGCAGAGACTACAAGCCCTAAATATTCCCAGGGTTGGCGGAAAGCTCTGCAATTCGGCGTTTCAAGTCTGTCGCTCGAGTCTCCACAGTCGCCAAGACTCGACGTTCAGCTTCTTGACGCATCGCTTCGACAGCCTCAACAGAAGTTTCATTCTCGTGCTTTTCATCAAGCTGCTGTCTCTGCTGAGCCAGGGTAAGAGCTCGGAGAGTAAAAGCTGCTTCCTCCTTCTTGAATGCTACGTGTTCAGCCTGGACACGTTCAGCGTCCAATAGGAGTCGGGCCCGCTGATCCTCAAGGCGGCGCATCTGCTCGTCAATCTCCGCGATAGTTGCGTCCAACACAGCTCGCATCTCCACTGTCTCCCGTGTCGACTGAGATAACCACTCTACTGCAGCTTCAGTCTCAGATACTTCGCGTTTCCAGACACTCACAGTGGCCTGGTAGGAAGACACAGTCTCGGCGAGCAACTTTTCCTTCTCCGCATCTATCAGGACGGAGAGGTCATTCAGCTGGATGCGCACTAATTCAGAAAGCCGTTGGTCCAACTCAGCCACCGTGGCTTCCAGAATGTCGGCCATATGCTCGTGGCCCGGGTGAACACGGATCAAGTTGATATGAGGCAATGCCAGAGTTCTTGCCGTCGCAAAGCTCCCCTTGGCGTCCGTCACTGCCGACACCCCCCTCTGCAACATTTTGTACACTACCTCAACGATGAATCTCACATATTCATCTACGTCCGCCAGCACCTGTGGTGTCATGACAGGAGTTGGAGGAGCTACCCCAGTTGGCGGACCGCAAGAAGACCCGCCAACCTCAACCTACGAGGCTTGAACCTCGGCATCAATAGGCTCTTCATCAACAGGGGCTGGACTATTAGCCCGAGGAGCCAAGGGAGCAGAAGGAGCCAGCACAGGTGTCGAGATAGTACCCCAAGTGGAAAGAGCAACAGAGGGTTCCATCACACCCTTACCCTTTCCGAACTTGGAAGTACCACCGATGTCAGCGACCACCTCTTCAGTCCCCAACACGCTATCAACAGCCAATACCTCCCCTGGTAGAAAGGAAAGATCAACACTTGTCTCCTGACCCACCCCAGGAGTCGGGACCGTCAGACGAGTCTCTTCATCAAATCCCTCCACAGGGACAGGATCTGTCACTACCTCCTGATTGGTAGCCACCTCAGCTTCCGCCGCTGAGTCTGGGGTAGGGCTTGGCAATGATGCAGCCGACCTCCCTTCATCATAACAAGGAGGGGAATCAACCCTCTTCTCTGTTTCAATCACATCTGTTTCCCCCGCAACAGGCTCTTGCAACTCTGGAGCAACGTCATCCGAAGACGACGAACTCCACCCTACATCATCATTACGAAGCCCCGTGTCCGCTGGACCCTCAACGTCCAAGGCCCTCACGGCAGCTGGCACCTCCCTGGAAGTTGCTGCAACTCTACATCTCTTTCAACAAAGTCTGGAGATAGTAAAACCTCTGCGGGAACATTTTCAAGACTCTCCTCTATTGAAGACATTACCATCGGAGGGATGCGCTCATCAGAAGAGCTTGCTACCTCCTTCGGTTTACTAACACCCGGTTTTGAAATGCGGGTCTTCTTCTTCGACGATCCCTACAAGAAGAAGAGCACAAGTCACCAAAATGACAAGATAAGCCAAAGCTACGGAGGACTCCTTACCTCAGCAGGAGCTGATTCCACTGGCGGTATAGGTGGCACTCCCGTTGCCTTTGGATTTGTCGTCTTCCTCGACCTTTTTGGTACAGACAAGCCGGCTTCCGCGTCAGCCCGCCTCTTTCCAACAAGAGGATCTCTCACTGATGCCGCAGCAGCAGCCCAATACCCTGTCGGTTCTGGTGGGCGATATGACCGAGCCACCATCAACATGTTTGTCGTAGCCTCCAGCTGAGTTCCAATGATAAAACTAGTCTCTCTGTCATAACCTGGGGACGCAGCATTCATTGTGCAATACAGCTAAGCGGCCGAATACAGGATCTGTGACTGAGGGTTGCGAACGGGCGCCATAAACTGAACACCAGTACACCCGACATTGTAATATTGTCAGCCCCGGGCTCCATCCAGCAAACTACCGATGAATCCCAGACTGTTACTGGGATTCCGTAGCATCAGCTGAGTATAGCCAAACTGGAGAGCGAACCGGCTGGGCAGATATGGCTCCAGATAACACCTATTCTGGTTGCGATAGACCAAGTGAGAAGGCCGAATACTTTGCAACCAACGAAAACCCCATTTCGGCAGAGTAATCGCATCTTCACCTGAGTCGATTAAATCTTGGTCAGCCTCGAAATCTTTGAAGATGGGGGCGACCTTGACAATCTCCCACCCCTGAAGGTAGGACAAAACTCTCCTGCAAAAAGGGACGCCAGTGTGTAACTACTTCCTCTTGTAGAAGCGGCGGATAAAGGCATCCCCTTCAACATGATCCTCCTCCGGACCGGGACTCATCACATTCGGATGATGCATAATTAGCCATCCCATAAGATAATAGAATGGCAATTCAGCCCGAAAAAAGTTGTCATTTTTACCTCTCCCCTGGATCACGTCATCAGCAAAAGTCCTCAAACCTCGCAATAGGTTACACACCATAGCGGAAAGGAGAGCTAAGGGACGTCCGAAAGCCAACTTTACGGCAGGCAAAATAAGGTTCCGGTGTACCCTCTCCACTGCACCAGATCTGCCCGCAAACACACAATCTTGAAGCCATATCATCAAGTATGCTGTCAGCACCGCTTTAGACGACATCCGGTGCGCACAGTGCCAGAAGCAGCTATACGCGTTCTCGCCATCCTCATTGGAACGAGGGGTCCTCTCGTCTAGCCAGCTTATCTCAGAAGTCACTTCCGCAGGTTTCAGCCCTTGCGGAGTCGTAAATCGGATCCTCGAGGGATCCGCCAAATCCTGCTTGAAAACATAATCCCTCCAAGCAGTCACATGAGGCTGAGTCTTGACTTTGTCCTTCCGATGCATCAAATAATGATGGCTCGCCACTTCCTTGAAAACGGCCATCATCTCCGAGTCCTTATTTTCCAGAACCTGGATCTCTTCATTTGATGGGAAATATTCCTCGTACGGCTCTGAGCCCCAGGAAAGCTTGGACACTTCGTACATCTCGTGGAGAGCCAACCCCAACTCCCCCACGGGAGTGTAGAAGGTACCAGTCTGGGTATTGAACAACTCCAAGAGTGCAAGGAATATAGGCTTATTGAGATCCATGCCAGCCTGCGTGGCACGGATAGCGGCTGTCAGCCCAATCTCCTTAAGCTCAGCCTTGAATTTTGAAAGCACCCAAGTGGTCAACTCGTCCCACCTCGAGATATGATGACACCAACCTTCGACCCTAAAGCTACCTTTCGGATACATGACCCTCGATGTCATCATCCGACTCGTGAAGGTTGAAGCATTGAAGGCAAAAGTGTCAGTTGGGACTTCACTGTAGAGGCTCCCGGGACGCAAAGTTCGGCAACTGAACGAGGGACCGGTTCGTGAAGCAGATAGGGTATCCCTATGATTCGAGGTAGCATCAATCGAAAGAGCACCTCCTAGGGCCCCTCCCTGAGAAGGAGTAAGATCCCAGGACATCCTTCTCTTCGAAGCTAGACGATAGAAGGCTATCAGCGGCAACTGGCGGTCAAGTTGTCGCATGTATAGCACCATGCCTTTTGCAGAAAAGAACCAGTCTTCTTTGACCTTCAGTATCTTCGCTTCCGTGGAGATCAGGCGGTCACCGAACAAAAAGGCGGATTTCAAGAAGGTCACATCTTCGGATTCAGCAGATTTCAGTTTTCCGCTCTCCATCATGCTCTGGAGGAAAGTCGGCAACTGGTTCTGGATCTGCAGCAACCTCTCAGGAGGTTGATCCTGTAAGATAACACCCTTGGCAGGGTTGACAACCTCCTCGTCAAAATCAACTCCCATTTGACAAAGGGAAGCATCCAGAAGGACCTCATTCAGTAACGGAATCGTCATCGATACTGGCACAACAAAAATCAAAGGTCAGGCAAAAAGACAAGGTGTGTCAAAGCAACCTGGCGCATCATCATGGTGTAAACCCATGCGCTTCAGTGAAAGGCTTCGGCGCATCATCAGGGCGCAAACCCATGCGCGTCAGCGAAGGCTTCGGCGCATTCAGGGTGTAAAACCATGCGCGTCCGCAGTTAAACCTCGGTGCACGATAAAGGCCTAAACCTATGCACGTCGGCGGGGTGAAACCTCGACGAGGACAGAAGTCCATGCACGTCGGCAGGAGAGAGTTAGGGCACGTCAACTCAGTCGCATGATCTAAAGGCCGCCTGAACAAAGAAAGTAGTGGAAAAGATGACACCCACCCATCACAGCGGGGCGAATGTCGGTCGGAGTCACAATGGTGATAGGGGCATCCCCCTCGGCATACTCCACCGGCTTCTTTCCCTTGCCAGCACCGTCGCGAGGAGTCTTGGGAGCCATTTCTTTGAGAGAAGAAAAGTTAGGGTTTTTGAAGAAGAACTCTAAAGAAAGCAAAAGCAAGGAGAAGAAGAACTCTCTCTCTCTCCATCTCTCGCCTATTTATAGGGCTTGGTCGCACGCGTGAACCGATGATGTGTGATCTCAGCCGTCGCCTCGGGTTCTGTGAAGAGATAACCACAAATAAAACCAAAAAAGAACATCATTAATCTTTTTTAGGTTATCGAGGCGTCATCATTTGCACTAACTGAGCGGAGCATGCGCCCAGCACTGACGCGGAGTATCTATGCGCCCTGACCGTCATGCGCCTCCACTACCATGCTTCTTATTCAAAGTATTCCAAAACTTATCCAAAAGTTTTGAAAACTTTGAAGGGGGTCTTGTAGAAGCATGGAATTTCAGAACCCGAAAGTCTATGCGCCAGACTACATGTGCCAAAGCCTGGACAAAGTGCTTCATAGCAAAAAGCAACAAATATAGACATTGAAAGAGGACTTTTTATTTAACATATAAAAGTCTATTACATGTCTAAGGGAGATTGTACAAAGGAAAATTCTACAAAGAAAAGATCCTAAGTCTACAGCCAGCAACCACCATGCGCCTCCAGTCAGGCGCAGCAACCACCATGCGCCCTCAACCAGGCACATCCCGCCAAGCGCACTCAGTAGGGCGCATCCTTTCAGCAGCTCAGTTATGTGCATCCCCAGTTATGTGCATCCCTTCAGCAGCCCAGTTATGTGCCGCTCTTCCAGCCAGGCTCACCTGATAAATGCTTCGACTAAATGAAGCATTTAACCCTCTGGCTGGAACCAAGAAAGAGAAGAGCACCACAAATCTGTGGCCAGGGGAGGCTTCGAAAGAGCCTCCAAAGGCGAAGGAAGACCGTGATCGAAACCACGGCTAAAGGAGCAGCTTTCAACACAACCAGAGTGGGCAACGCCCACTTTGAAGGAAGAAAGAGCCTAGCACCGACATTCCGATCTACGGCTCTTCCGGAGTAACGGAAACGAGGCCCGAGCATCCCTATCTTTGGATGCAACAGGCACCTTCCGCCTACCTCGGAAGCCCTCGACTCCGTCTTTTAGATGTAACAGTCACCTTCAAGTGCATCAACGAAGACACTGCGTCACATCTTCACCCTCAGGAGCATCTTGTTAACAGAATGCATTCGAGTACACAAGTTCATGTTGGAAAGACGTGAGGGAACGAGAGGCCAACCCTCTCTTCATACCACTATTTATAGGCCGGGCAAATCAAACCCATGTGCCAAGTGGATGGCTCTCCGAATTCCGTGCAATAAATTTGCATTAAATGGATGAACCGGACGCTTCGAATTCAGCAAAGTCAAAACGGCTATTTAAAGCACTCGAAGAACGTAACAGTTGCACCATCAAAGACGTCTCATGAAGCGGATGCGCCGGCCAGACCGCGCATCACACAGACGCGCCCTTCTACATCAAGCGTATCACACAGACGCACCCTTCAGTACCAAGAGCATCATAGGGATGCGCCCCCATGCGTCCCCATACGCCTAGTGGAACGCCAACCGACGTGCCCACTCAGCTGTCCATCGAATGTCACAAACATTAAATGCTGAACTGACAGAGTTGGCAGCACGTCTCCCAAAGTCTGAGCAGTCGACAGCTTTTTCAGAAGATGAAGCATCGCCAATGTCAGCATCATTATTACTCCCCTCCGACGGCTACTGCCACGTGGCCACCTAACCATCTCGCATGCGCCTCCGCGGCCATGCGCCAAAACGTGCATACGCCTCAAAAGCTGTGCGCCTCAGACTTTTCACTGATCCCTAAAGACAGAAGGAAAGTCACTGTCACAACTCTGCATGCGCCTCAAAAGCCATGCGCCCCAGACTTCTTCCTGATCCCAAAAGATAGGAGTAAAGTCACTACTGAAGCTCTGCATGCGCCTCAAAAGCCATGCGCCCAGAATGGTTCGTGACTCCTAAAGGTTACGAGCCAAAGTCTCCTCATGCGCTCAATCCTAGGCGCATCCTACCAGATCATTTCCCCCACCAAATCCGAGATCTCTGAGCCATGGATCGACGACACGTGTCCTTTGACTCGACTCATCCAAGATCTCAGCAACAGAACGATCTTCTTCTCCGCTACGTGCCGGTTCACAACAGCAACATGAAAAAGTCAACCCCCTCGATCAGGGCGCATCGTCCATGTGCCTCCATCAGCAATCAACACATGGCGTCCCCGCGTACAGGCGCATCCTACATATGCACGCACGAGCAGCCAGCCTGCAAAACTATAAATAGAGGGATCATTTCCTTCTTGTACACAGACACGGACCAATCTACGGGCATACATATCGACCTCCACAGCGAACAGACAGAGACTTCGCACCACCAGAGAGGCAGATACAGACACTCAACGTCTTTCTCCTCTCAACAAGCTCCAGCACCCAGAGCAATCCAGACCTTCAGAGAACCGATAACCGTCGTTAGATCGTCAACGGAGTCAACGCATTACCACTCACTCCATCGGCACAAGGGACCCAGATAAACAAAAGTGTACTCCTAGGACAACATCGAAGTCCTATATTGTAACACTGTTCTGTTTGTATTGAAATTTACAATCAAAGAATTTTAATGGCAAACAATGCATACCTTCCTTCTTAACTTAATTCGTGCCATGCTTACATTTTCTTATAATCGACCGACACTGTGCATGCGGATTGCCGCTCAACACGCCAACTTATCTATACAAAAGGTCACTAGTGTCACGCCCTGATGCTAGTTCCAGCTATAGGTCGACACATAATCCTCAAGGTCAAACATCTCTAAGGTTCATATTGAAGCATATACTTACAACATATCATTCTTAGGTCATACTCATCACCATCTCTCGTTCAATACCAAAAGGTTATCCTATGGTCGCCAATGGTCATCCTATTATTCGGTCAAGTCTCTATGGTTAGCTATACCGAAAGCTAAACCTAATCATTCAGGTAACTTTTCTAGAGTGGACGGCTACTAGGGTTCATACAAATTTCTTATTCTCGGGCCAACAGAAAACCGACAGTTCGAGGCAGCTCCACCCAAACCTATGAGATTCAACTCAGTCTGAACAACTAATCGCCACTGACAGCTATGCCAACAACTGGTCATGCAGCCCACGGTCGCTAGGGTCAAGTCTATCCAGGGTCTTCCTTAAGGAAATAATTTCCACAGAGGCTCATACTAGACAATCCCAACCCGACATACGATTCTCATCGTTCTAATAATCCATCAAGTAAAATATCCAATGATCTAATTTCTATTCCAATCCCTTTGTACCCACACGAACCCATAAGCCAAGGCTAACTATTCAAGGGTCATCGATTTCGATAGTCTTAACATAACTATGGAATCATACTATTCGGTCTGTATGACAAAGTCATACAACTAAGTCACAAGCCAGCAAACTATACCCCCAACCAACGGTCACAAATATCGACATTATCCAACACGTTTTCTGGTTCTACATCCCATTCGTTTCTCAGTCATCAAAATATCATAATGACATTCTAAAAATCTCATATCGCAAGGGTTGAGTAATTCATTCCATTCAATCCGACAATCTACGTATCACTTAACCATCATCTAGGCAACACCAGTATTCAGAGTCACTACCCATTATTTTTGTGATATACTTCAAATCCTCTGCATATATGTAACGACTATCCTTTCGTGATCAAGATGGATTAACATCTATTACACCTTAGGGTCAAGGCACAGATTTCTAATATTCCTTTGGGTCACCGACAACATTTCCAAAACTTTCAGCTTAGCAACCAACTTTATATTAGCCACATCTGATTTGCATCCAACCAATCGAAGTCAACATTCAGATATTCTAAGCCACAACATTCTCTAGCCAAATCCATTTACCCATAGCATACTGTCTTACTAGTCTGAGTCATCACTCGACTCAACAATTTCTAACCAAACCACCCGTTACAATTTTTAGAAATTCTGCTTCCCAGCATAACATCACCGTCAAGGGACACTCGAGTCATCAAACAACAATACATGACTCCCAGCTAAGTCTCGGCACTACTCAGTACCCACAGATAGTTTCATTGCTATCCTAAGGAAAGGGTCAACATACATCTAGTTCTGAGGTGGTAGAGGCAATATACCACTCAGAAATGAAGCCATTCCCAAACAATACCAACTCAAATCTATTCCGGACATTCATGATCTATATTGATCACCACACAAAGCCAACATCTCGGGGTCTCAATATTACAAGCCAATATTCTTAGGGTCTCAAAAGCACTAGCCATCACCCATGAGCCAACTCATCCGTTCTGTTTAAGTCATCCATCCATGGTTTCGTTTCCAATTCTTTTCCAACATCATATGCAATTCTCAACTTGTTACAGCATACGTAGCCACTTTTCTTTATTCCCACATTCCAAACAGCATTCACAATATAGCATACTATGACATCGAGTCATCGTTGGGTTATTTGTGTCCAAACCAACAACTATCATTCATTCAGGGGCATCACAATGTATATAGACTTATTGTATGGAACATTCAGTGAGCAGCCAAAAGGGTCAACGAACTTTCAGACATGAACAACATAGGATGATTACAGAACAACAACAACATAATCGCAAAAGCAATCTTTGATTTAATTGCGGAAGCAACGTTGAGTGGTCGCGGAAGCAACTTTGGTTAATCGTCGATGCAACTTTGATTTGAAATGAATCAAAGAAGAGACCAAGGACGTAAAGCCATGCTCTGATTCCAATTTGTCACACCCTGATTCGTAGAATCATTTATTCACATATTTTATCTCTTGGAATCGATCGTCCTCGCTTAGGCGTGATGCCGTACAAGTCTGGTATTGTACTTCTACAAGGCAAAGATGGTACATAATTGATTATCTTCAAATACGAACACATCGCAGTGGTAGAAGCAGATAAATTAAAGTTAATGAGGACAAACTTTCTTATTGAATAGAAATACATAACTTTTTTATAGCAGCGGAGATAAAAGGATAACTTGAAGTCACACAGAGATATATAGAACTTTATTCTCTTTATTGATCATTGAAGAAGAGTACAAGGCTCGTATTGGAATACAATGCTTACAACACTTCCCACTTTACATTGAAAGCCAACCGAACAATGCTATAAAGCTTACATTTGATACTTGGATACATTAGATTACAACTCGATATACCGACTTGGCTTACAACTCACTGGTATAACTGATTACAATGTTCCATACATTATGCCCTTTATAAATAGAAGACATTATCTTGTACAAGGAGAGCTTATGTATGCCCAACAAATATTCGATGCTACGGGACCAATCAAGCTAATCTTCGTGTGCAAAACATCCCAAGCACGAGCACATGCCCATAAAACGTGGGTCAGTACATCATCTATGTACTGGCGAGCAGAATCCAACCCACTCGTCTAAACCAACACTAACTGGTCAATTTTAGCAAGCATTTAATAAAATGATCTTTCTACTTGGGGCCTAGCATCGGTTTACAGTTCATGGACAATAATCATAGTGAAGCATGTAAACATATTCTTAGTAGTGTTCATGTGAAGGCATCATTAAAGCATACTTGGTGTTATTTTGAAAAGGCATCATTGAGGCATCATTGGTTCTAACATCTTGAACATGTTATGACAATTCTCATAGAAAGCGTCACTTAGCATGTAAGTTAGGTGTAAGCAGTTTCATAGCAAGGCAACATGTTGGCATACTGAATTTAACAGGTTAAATAGGCAAGTTGAACCAACATATATATTGAATAATATCACATTTAAGTGATTTCTTACCGATAGTCGACTCCTCGTACCTGCATCAAATACAGGTTAGCAGATATACTTACTCTACCTGCACAAAACATTCATTAGCGTGCATCCTGACTACATGGTCACTTGGCACTGTTTAACCATACAGACGTTGCCATATAGGTCTTTATCGGTAATGCGATGACTCCAGAGAAGGTAGCTAGCTCCAAAGGATACCTCGCAAAACCCGTGCCCCGACTGGCACGCTAATGTTTTCCCCTAGGTCGGATCGGTCGCTCTATCATTCAGGGGTACCATCCGAGAAAACATATCCCCATCCCTTATGCATAAGTTGTCCTATGACCATGCAAATACGTGTCCGACTTGATCGTGCACAAAATCGCATGATGAAATATAAAAATAAAGACAACTGAGTATCACCATCATTTCATTCAAATCATGTTCAATGACTTATTCGTTCTCAATATTACCATCATTTCACTTAGTGATCTCAACGATCCCAAGCTTCATCATTTCTCATTTCCAATTATCAATTCGTTTCTCTTTCCATCAACTCAGATACATTGAAGCATTTCCTCATTATTCGTTTCTCAACGGACATGTTGCATTTCGTTTTATAGGGACAATATCATTTCATCTAATTGCTTATAAGAAAATAGGCAACATTTTATTTCTACACAACAGTTACACAGAGTGTACATGATTCAGTGTTTCATTCAGTTCATTAGTTTGATAGCATAGCCAGATCATTTTTCATGTGACATTCACAAGCATCTCATTAAGACAAGTGATTCATTTGTTTCAGCTGATAAACATAAGGGATATTATCGATTCATTTTATAGCATCAATTCACATTAGAAGTTCAGTGTGATTCGTTCAGAAATTCCATATTCATGTGTCATTTATTTCAATATTATGCAACATAAGCATCTCGATCGATTTAGCAGCTAAAGCATCACAATTATCCAGCATTCAAGGTATAGGACATTAGGGACATATTCTCAGCACTTCAGTATTCATTTTTATTAAGCATGAAGGAGTAAGGAGGAGGAAGGACAGTTCCACTCACTTGCATAAAAGGGTCTTCTTATTCCGATCGTATATATTTCCACCAGACATAGCTCTACCAGTGAGCCATGTTCCAACACCCATTCTTCCGGCTGGCTAAGAGACTGCATCAGTCTCAATTCTCTTGATCTCCAACATAAGTCTCGGTTCAATATTCTGATAGCATCCAACCAGCCAACTAAATGCCTCACGCGGAGCGGGACATTACAACTATCCCAAGCCATTGTGGACATAGCTCGAATAGACGGCGGGTCATCTGATTGCGAGGTAGCTAGCCCCCAAGGGAAGCTCCTGACTACCCTACGTGGTACAATCCAGTGATTGCTATAACATCTTTCCCCCATGTCGACTGGCCTCGGAACCATCACGCAGTACCAGTTGAGGAAGATACTTGTCGACAAGTCGTTCATGACCACGTACCTATGAGAACATCTAGACTCACGTAAATGCAAGGCCTAATTTGCGTTACGACTTGAACCGTACTTGAGCGAAACGTGTTCATTCCATGCAAAATGTGTCACGCCCCAGAACCAGAATACTGGAGAGCGGGGGCAGACATAGCCAGCTACGTATAACGGAATGGAATCCACACCGCTATACGGTCACGGCTGTCTAGATATGTGAGGGTTTCACTACAATCCATCAGTCTCTTAAGGTCATAAAATAGCCTATTGTCTCAATCTCAACCAACTAATAATAGTTACAAGATATCAGACCACCAAATACACGATAGTAAGGCGTCCCATACATTATATATTCGGAATGATCATGAAGCTAGTCGTTACAAAATGTGAGGACTAGCAAGAGTTCAGTCATACATGATCAACCCCTGGGGCTTGTCAATCATGTTACAGCCCGTAGGCAGACAGTAAGTAAGTACAATCGAGCTAACACTTGCTCGTCGGCTAAACGCCTCAAAAGAATAATTTACAATATTACAGTGGGAGAACAAAAGAAACCCATTCGATGCCCTGGTTACGCCTGGTGACCACCATCGGGCTGGAAAGCAGGGAGATCCTTTGGTGTTGCTCCGGTATCTGGCCATACAAAACCAGCTGGGTCAGACCCCAGAAGAGCAAGTGCCACAAAGGAGGCTTTACTTAAGAACTAAAACCAACAAATTATTAGCATTCAACATGTAAGAAAATAATAAGTAACACAGATTGAGGTTTGTACACTACAAATGCACTTGCCCCAATCAGAGAAAATAATTAAGAGAAGCATCATTGACATAAAAGAACTGGAGGATCGTGCTAAATAAATATAACTGGACAATATATGAAGAGAAGACGAATGTACTATTCCGAAAGCCAGGTTACAATCCTTAAACCAAACAAGGACCGAGATTGTAACCCTTCGCCTGAACAGAACTTAGTCTCTGATCATTTATTGCTAAAGGTGCCAATCATTAACGTGAAAAGGAGAGTACAATGCTAAAAGTGACAATGAAGAGTGCAATACGCTAGAGTGACAATAGAGTACAATCGTTATAGTGACAATCTGGGGTGACTATCATTATAGTGACAATCTGGAGTGACAATCATTATAGTGACAATCTGGAGTGACAATCATTCAATCATTCTGGTACAATCTTGCAATCAATCACTTCTAGACAATACCATACTGGACTAGACTCCATCCAATCAATTACGGCCAATTATTGCCTACGGCTTTCTATATTAACTAACTAGGGTTATCACAATCCTAGTTACTAGCAAGATGCAATGAGATGCTCCAAGTAGTCACAGGCCCTGCAGCTATCCAGGTTATCCAGGCGAACATTATAGTGACAATTTAGAGAGTACAATGCATTAGAGTGACAATAGAGTTCAATCATTTAAAGTGACAATTAAGAGTGTCCCACATGACAGTGGACTGGAAATGTGCCCTACTCGTCGGCAGGCTACAAGTCCAAATATTTGCGGCCGGGATAACGGGATTGCCTGTAACTGGAGAACATCTCTTCATGTCTAATGAATTATACTAGTCATTAACCTTAGTCCATTTCAGTAGGTACTCCTGACCGTGGTACTCAGGAGTCCCCTCCTAGACATGATGCAAGACAGGACTGGATTATTTGTACAAGCACAATCGCCCACGGTGTTTGGATTAATTATACAGGTCATGTCATGTCAGGTAGCCGTCGCAACAGCTATTCGAGATAATCATGTCAGGTTTATCATATCAAGTGTACTAGTCAGGAGTACGCCACGACGGGCCACTATCAGGTCATGTCAGGTTATTATATCAGGAGTGCACCACTACGGGTCACTATCACGTCATGCTCAATTATCAATTCCAAACATATCAAATGAATTCATGATTTTCAAGTTCAGGACAAAAGGCGTAAGGATATAAAATGGGCGTAAAAATATACAATAAGGGGTAAATGTGTACTCAAGTTATACTGAAGTTACAAGATAAATATAATATTAATAATCGCATACAAATAATAAGACAAAGCTCGGGAAGACTCCATGCGGCTCAGGAATTCGAGTCCATACGGCTCAGGGAATAAGCAGGGTCCTATGCGGTTCAGGGAATGAGCAGGGTTCTATGCGGTTCAGGGAGTCCTAGCCTTATGCGGCTGAAGGAGGAATCGGGCTTATGCGGCTGAGACAGCACATCTCATACGGCTCAGGGTGACGGGTCTCATGCGGCTCAGAGAACGAGCCTCATGCGGCTGGGTCCAAGAAAGGGTCATGCGGCTCGGGAATGTGGTGCTTATGCGGCCAGCGGGAGATGTGTCATATGCGGCCGGGAGAGACTAGTCCTTATGCGGCTGGGAACGAGTAGTCCCATGCGGCTCAGGAAATGAAGGAACTCATACGGCTGGGAACTCAGAAGTCCATGCGACTCAGGATAACAGGGACTCATGCGGCTCAGTCTGAGCAAGGCTATGCGGCTAGATCCGAGTCAAGTCTCATACGGCTGGAAAAGACTTGCCGCATGATTGTTCATGCGGTCAAGTACTCAAGAAGTCTTATGCGGCTGGGGAATTCTGTCACGCTCCGATCCCGGAGGATCGAAAACTAGCCACTGGGCGTGATGTCGTACAAGTCTAGATTGCACTTGTACAAGGCAAAACCATTACAGTTCCTGGTAATTCTCAGAAAACATCGACAACGCAGCAGAACCAAGCAGATAAATTGAATGTCACACAATTTATATATAAATGTATCTCTTTATTGATAATCAAATGGATTACAAGATTTGCAGCAGAATACAGAGTTTACAACTGTTTACAAGACTCGCAGCGGAATACAGAGTTTACAACTGTTTACAAGACTTTTGAATAGCCAACTGAATGTATACACTTGCCCTTTAGGCTACAATGAATATATCGACTTCTTTACAATGAACTTGCCAATATGGCTACAATCTCACTGGTATAATTGAGTTCCCATGTTCCATACATTATGTCCCGTATAGCAGAAGACATCGTCTTGCAAGAAGAGCTTCTGCACACCCATCCGATTCATCGATGCCAAGCACTGATTCACAGGATTTCCCAAGCAAACACCTGTAATATTGCCCACAACGTGGGTCAGTACATCATCAATGTACTGGCGAGCGGTGCTGGCCCAACTCACCTAAGAAGACAACACTAAGTAATCATGTTACAGAACATTATTATCAATGGTCTTTCTCGTTGCCTTAGGGTCAATTTCATGTTATAGCCGACAAGAAGTAAAGCATGCAAATCTCATAGCCAACATAATTTAAAGCATACTGTTATCACCCTTTGGTGATTCTTACCCACGGTCGTGTAGCCATTCCTGTACATTTATAATACTTACTCTGCCTGCACAAGACATTGTTAGAAACAATATCATGATTCAATATGAATATCACCGTTCAGGTGATTCTTACCAACAACCGACATCCTTTCTTGTATTTGAGTAATAACTTACTCTGCCTGCATAAGACATCATTAGCACCTGACCTATCTATATGAAGGTCACTGGCGACACGCCATCTTGGACCGTCTTACAGGTATACAGCGCCCTTGCCAGTGCAGGTAGCTAGCCCCACTGCAAGTCCTGTATACCGTGCTACTACTTCAGCACTGCCACTACTTCGGCATTGGTTTCCCCTAGGACGAACCGGGTTCCATGGCCCAGGAATACCGTTCGAGAAACCACCTTGTCGATAAGTTATCCATGACCATGCAACTATATGCAACTTATCTAAGAAGAAAACATATAATGCATGATAAGGAAAACTAAGCAAAACCATCATTCTCATTCGTATTGCCATCTTGCCATCTAGCCATCTAGCCTTGAGCCAATGCTCACATTATCATCTGTCCAATCCAGGGTCTTGGCGTAATCAATATTCTACATCGGCGACAGGATAATAGAATGTTGTTACCCAATCCTTTTGCCACATCTTTGATACTATACATCTTTCCAACCAAACTCAGTATACTCACCGCCCAATTCCTGGGACTTAGCGTCTGTTTAGCATTCATTCATTTGAGTGCAATTCAAGCATACTCACTGCCCAGTTCTTGGGTCTTAGCATCTGTTTTACCATTTATTCATTGAGCCAAAGCTCAATATACTCACCGCCCAAGTATTTGGGACTTTGCCATCACCTGTCATGTAATTCATCGCAACAGTGTACAAGCATACAATTCATTTAGCCACAACAGTTTACGTTCAGGTGATTATTATCTTTTATTATCTTTCTAAATTCCATGCAAGGTGTTATTGAACAACACAATAAGAAACATAGCATACTCATCCTTATTTTAAGCGTGAAGCTAAAGGATCTTTGAAGGGTTCAACACTACTCACATTCATAGGACGATTCCCGCCACGATCGCATAGTCTTCCAAGCGATCCTTCGCATAATTCCAAGTCCAACAAGGCTTCATCGAACCAACCATCCAACATAAGGCATCTTGCGGGTCGGGGCACTACAATATATACCACCCAGAAAAAGTTTCGTCCTCGAAACTTAAAACAAAACTCATCCCCAAAACTTCAACCAACTTTTCACGAAACTTCTCAACGATCAACTTGCACCATTTAATATTTCTTCGCAATCTCTCGATTGATTTCAAGTAATGTACCGTCTCGTTACAGCATCCCAATTGATTCAACATAGTTTACTATCTTTGATCTTTCCTCCGACACTCGTGCAAATCCTTAGCACATGATAATCCTTCCCGTGGCTTCGTTTGAATTCAGCATACCACTTAGTCGGAATCATACACATATTTTAGGCGTCCCCAAAATACATGCACTTCAGCCAAGTTCAGTGATAGAGAAAACGAACGAGCTATGGTGTACCTTCCTTTTCGAACATCAGTAATTCTTTTTGAGCATCTTGTATAATCCTACTTTGTTTATTCAATATCCAAACCAACTAATAACACAATAGATGTTACCAATTTCAACTCAAGAAATTTTCCTCAACCGATCTAACATTTTCCGAAGTATTCGGACTTAGATATATCAAGTATTCCTTTCAAGTTCATTGTCATCCATGCCACCAAAGTTGATAAATCCTATTGCCATATTTTATTTCGATACCCCGATTCTCGTTGATCAAATCTTGTACTCATCATCGTTCGCATCCATACACTTTGTTTGCAACTTGTAAATTTCTCGATCATGATTCATCCATCAAATTGTACCATCATCCCACTCTAGTAACATTTCTCATTGTACTCAAATATTTTTTTCGTATTGATCAAGCCAACAATATTATCCTCTCGCATAGGCAACTATCATATTCCAGCAACATTACTTCTGAGGGTCATTCATATTCACATTCGCCGATCTCGGCTACATGCACTATCCAATTCCATTATTACACTTATCCTCAATCTTGATCCGGTCAATAAAATTATTCCAACTATCTCAAAGTACTACCAACAATTTTTGCAGCTCAATATCAATCAACCAATCCAACCAGTTCTAACAATTCCCAACATTTCAACCAAGGCAACTCAATTTCCGAAACCAACATGATCCGTCATCCCATCCAACATTATAACATCAAAATTTCCCAAATATCTATTCAATTCCAAAGCCTACCTTCCAACACATCTTATTCATTCCAACTATACTCACGCAACACCAATAGGGACGTCCTACGATTTTCCAATTAGTCAACTTAGCATACAATCAAGTCTCTACGGTCAGCTAATCTAAGCTAAACCAGACATTCAGCTAACCCATATGAGATGAGTAGCTATCAGGGACATACTTATCTCTTATCTTGGAGGCAACCAATTCTCAACATAGGGCAACTCTATGGTCTGACCAACTTAGGGACATGGGACGCCACCCCAATCTTATGAACTTATACCCAACACGGACAACTGAAGAACATAGCCAACCAATCTGAGACTTAAGCAAGCAACCAACAATATAGGCAACAAACCGACACTCTAGGCAACCAGCCAACAATCTAGGCAACCAACCGACAATCTAGGCAACTAGCTAACAATCTAGGCAACCAACCGACAATCTAGGCAACTAGCCAACAATCTAGGCAACCAACCGACAATCTAGGGTCAAGTCTTTCTACCCGTACTCATACTCGAGTCATACCCACGAAGTCTCATTCTAGACTTACCCGCAACCGACCAAATCTATCCGACAATTCTATCCAACAATTCTATCCCACAATTCTATGGGTCAATCTCGAAGCTATCATATAAAACTCCTCAATAGAATATTCAACTTTCAATTTCCATTTGCATAGACATAGCATCTGTTCGATCCAACTTTTATCCTCATATCGTACTCAAATTGTCTATTCAATCGGGTCAACTATTCTGAATCATCATCCGACATTGTTATCTCAATAGTTTATCACTTATGATCTCTTCCTACGGTCTCTTCGCGACATAATCGTTTTCCACATTCTTAGATCATCGATACGGTCCGTACTCTTTTAACCAACAAAAATCTGGCAACTATAATCATATTTCTTCCGAGGCATCATTTAAAAATTTTCTAACACCAACACGGACATCTCTTAGCAATTCACGTTAACCATCAATATTAGTTTTGTATCATCTCCTTATGATTCCATAAGAAGATTTACTATTCATGTACCGATCCAATCTCTATGGCACCAATCATCTAGCATTCTTACTTCGATCATCCAATTGCATATGACATAACTTAATTAGCTAAGTCATAATCCCACAATTCTATATCCCACTAAACTTGTTATTCATGTGACAACATCATCTACCGACAGGGTCTATTACATATCGCTGCACCTCGATACTTATTTGTATTCCAGCCATTCGACTCTCGTAAGGAACATCTACTCTTTCGTACATCAAGGGACAAGTACCCATTCTCTATGCCTCAAAATAGTCAAGGGTCATAACTTGTTAATTCGGGACATCAATTTCCTTCAAGCACACTGCACCACGTGCTAAGATCATCTATTCCACAAGCCCATTCTCTAACTTTTCGGTCGTCGATGCAACTCTCTGCATCTTCTAAATCATTCGCAATATCCCGATAAGCGTCTAACATTACCATCAGTTCTATCGATATCCAACATGCAATTTCTTCAACTCAATTCCAACATTGTTCAATATTCGGTCCATAGTTGTTCCCGCAAAATCATTCAATAGCAACACCACACTATCATTACCAAGCCTACAATCCTTCTACCCAACTGATTCAAGTACTCGCCTGAATCTGAAATTCATTTCATTCCCAACCAAGTCATTCATTTCATATTCTCAATTCTCTTATTACCCAACTTAATGCTAACCGACAAGGTCTAGCGATGGTTCATCTGAACACATCAAAATCTCACAACGATCATCCAACTTAACAATCAAGGAACACGCCTAGCCAACATGTATCAATCGTAAGCTCAACTACGATTCGATACCACTCAATACCTTATAGGTAAAGCAATCACAAAGTCATAAACACATCAAGGGTCAAGGGACATCTTATCACGATGAGGGTATATGCAATATACCACCCAGAGCTCAAGCCATTCCGACACAATATTCTCTCACATCAAACCAACGTCTAACATGGACAATCCATCCTGCAGTGGTTATGCTGACCACAAATATCGACTCAAGATTCTGTCGATTTCTATTCACTGAAATCCATGCACATTCTGTTCCAACATACCATGCCATCACCCACTGTCGATTGCTGCATAACAATCGATTCAAAGAATCCCACACATAAGACATCCAGCATACATCACAAACTTACGCATCGCATCATTGTTATTCTTTTTGGTATCTTTTAGAAATTCAACAAGTACACATATCACAGCCCACATATTTAGACTTATTGTATGGAACACCCAGTGAGAGGTTAGAATGATCAACGGACTTTCAGTCAAGGGAACAACATAGAATAGTTTGGAAGCAACACAGAACAATCGCAGAAGCACTACGAATCATCATAGAGGCAACTTTGATTTCATCGCGGAAGCAACTTTGAATATTCGCGGAAGCAACTTTGATTCACCGCGGAAGCAACTTTTGAATAATCGCGGAAGCAATCTTTGAATCATCGCGGAAGCAGCTTAGAATCATCTTAATAGCAACATTGATTCGAAACAAATCGAATAGGAATCCAAGGACGTAAAGCCGTGCTCTGATACCATTATGTCACGCCCCGATCCCGGAGGATCGAAAACTAGCCACTGGGCGTGATGCCGTACAAGTCTAGATTGCACTTGTACAAGGCAAAACCATTACAGTTCCTGGTAATTCTCAGAAAACATCGACAACGCAGCGGAACCAAGCAGATAAATTGAATGTCACACAATTTATATAGAAATGTATCTCTTTATTGATAATCAAATGGATTACAAGATTTGCAGCAGAATACAGAGTTTACAACTGTTTACAAGACTCGCAGCGGAATACAGAGTTTACAACTGTTTACAAGACTTTTGAATAGCCAACTGAATGTATACACTTGCCCTTTAGGCTACAATGAATATACCGACTTCTTTACAATGAACTTGCCAATATGGCTACAATCTCACTAGTATAATTGAGTTCCCATGTTCCATACATTATGTCCCGTATAGCAGAAGACATCGTCTTGCAAGAAGAGCTTCTGCACACCCATCCGATTCATCGATGCCAAGCACTGATTCACAGGATTTCCCAAACAAACACCTGTAATATTGCCCACAACGTGGGTCAGTACATCATCAATGTACTGGCGAGCGGTGCTGGCCCAACTCACCTAAGAAGACAACACTAAGTAATCATGTTACAGAACATTATTATCAATGGTCTTTCTCGTTGCCTTAGGGTCAATTTCATGTTATAGCCGACAAGAAGTAAAGCATGCAAATCTCATAGCCAACATAATTTAAAGCATACTGTTATCACCCTTTGGTGATTCTTACCCACGGTCGTGTAGCCATCCCTGTATATTTATAATACTTACTCTGCCTGCACAAGACATTGTTAGAAACAATATCATGATTCAATATGAATATCACCGTTCAGGTGATTCTTACCAACAGCCGACATCCTTTCCTGTATTTGAGTAATAACTTACTCTGCCTGCATAAGACATCATTAGCACCTGACCTATCTATATGAAGGTCACTGGCGACACGCCATCTTGGACCGTCTTACAGGTATACAGCGCCCTTGCCAGTGCAGGTAGCTAGCCCCACTGCAAGTCCTGTATACCGTGCTACTACTTCAGCACTGCCACTACTTCGGCATTGGTTTCCCCTAGGACGAACCGGGTTCCATGGCCCAGGAATACCGTTCGAGAAACCACCTTGTCGACAAGTTATCCATGACCATGCAACTATATGCAACTTATCTAAGAAGAAAACATATAATGCATGATAAGGAAAACTAAGCAAAACCATCATTCTCATTCATATTGCCATCTAGCCATCTAGCCTTGAGCCAATGCTCACATTATCATCTGTCCAATCCAGGGTCTTGCCGTAATCAATATTCTACATCGGCGACAGGATAATAGAATGTTGTTACCCAATCCTTTTGCCACATCTTTGATACTATACATCTTTCCAACCAAACTCAGTATACTCACCGCCCAATTCCTGGGACTTAGCGTCTGTTTAGCATTCATTCATTTGAATGCAATTCAAGCATACTCACTGCCCAGTTCTTGGGTCTTAGCTAGCATCTGTTTTACCATTTATTCATTGAGCCAAAGCTCAATATACTCACCGCCCAAGTATTTGGGATTTTGCCATCACCTGTCATGTAATTCATCGCAACAGTGTACAAGCATACAATTCATTTAGCCACAACAGTTTACGTTCAGGTGATTATTATCTTTTATTATCTTTCTAAATTCCATGCAAGGTGTTATTGAACAACACAATAAGAAACATAGCATACTCATCCTTATTTTAAGCGTGAAGCTAAAGGATCTTTGAAGGGTTCAACACTACTCACATTCATAGGACGATTCCCGCCACGATCGCATAGTCTTCCAAGCGATCCTTCGCATAATTCCAAGTCCAACAAGGCTTCATCGAACCAACCATCCAACATAAGGCATCTTGCGGGTCGGGGCACTACAATATATACCACCCAGAAAAAGTTTCGTCCTCGAAACTTAAAACAAAACTCATCCCCAAAACTTCAACCAACTTTTCATGAAACTTCTCAACGATCAACTTGCACCATTTAATATTTCTTCGCAATCTCTCGATTGATTTCAAGTAATGTACCGTCTCGTTACAGCATCCCAATTGATTCAACATAGTTTACTATCTTTGATCTTTCCTTCGACACTCGTGCAAATCCTTAGCACATGATAATCCTTCCCGTGGCTTCGTTTGAATTCAGCATACCACTTAGTCGGAATCATACACATATTTTAGGCGTCCCCGAAATACATGCACTTCAGCCAAGTTCAGTGATAGAGAAAACGAACGAGCTACGGTGTACCTTCCTTTTCGAACATCAGTAATTCTTTTTGAGCATCTTGTATAATCCTACTTTGTTTATTCAATATCCAAACCAACTAATAACACAATAGATGTTACCAATTTCAACTCAAGAAATTTTCCTCAACCGATCCAACATTTTCCGAAGTATTCGGACTTAGATATATCAAGTATTCCTTTCAAGTTCATTGTCATCCATGCCACCAAAGTTGATAAATCCTATTGCCATATTTTATTTCGATACCCCGATTCTCGTTGATCAAATCTTGTACTCATCATCGTTCGCATCCATACACTTGTTTGCAACTTGTAAATTTCTCGATCATGATTCATCCATCAAATTGTACCATCATCCCACTCTAGTAACATTTCTCATTGTACTCAAATATTTTTTTCGTATTGATCAAGCCAACAATATTATCCTCTCGCATAGGCAACTATCATATTCCAGCAACATTACTTCTGAGGGTCATTCATATTCACATTCGTCGATCTCGGCTACATGCACTATCCAATTCCGTTATTACACTTATCCTCAATCTTGATCCGGTCAATAAAATTATTCCAACTATCTCAAAGCACTACCAACAATTTTTGCAGCTCAATATCAATCAACCAATCCAACCAGTTCTAACAATTCCCAACATTTCAACCAAGGCAACTCAATTTCCGAAACCAACATGATCCGTCATCCCATCCAACATTATAACATCAAAATTTCCCAAATATCTATTCAATTCCAAAGCCTACCTTCCAACACATCTTATTCATTCCAACTATACTCACGCAACACCAATAGGGACGTCCTACGGTTTTCCAATTAGTCAACTTAGCATACAATCAAGTCTCTACGGTCAGCTAATCTAAGCTAAACCAGACATTCAGCTAACCCATATGAGATGAGTAGCTATCAGGGACATACTTATCTCTTATCTTGGAGGCAACCAATTCTCAACATAGGGCAACTCTATGGTCTGACCAACTTAGGGACATGGGACGCCACCCCAATCTTATGAACTTATACCCAACACGGACAACTGAAGAACATAGCCAACCAATCTGAGACTTAAGCAAGCAACCAACAATATAGGCAACAAACCGACACTCTAGGCAACCAGCCAACAATCTAGGCAACCAACCGACAATCTAGGCAACTAGCCAACAATCTAGGCAACCAACCGACAATCTAGGAAACTAGCCAACAATCTAGGCAACCAACCGACAATCTAGGGTCAAGTCTTTCTACCCGTACTCATACTCGAGTCATACCCACGAAGTCTCATTCTAGACTTACCCGCAACCGACCAAATCTATCCGACAATTCTATCCAACAATTCTATCCCACAATTCTATGGGTCAATCTCGAAGCTATCATATAAAACTCCTCAATAGAATATTCAACTTTCAATTTCCATTTGCATAGACATAGCATCTGTTCGATCCAACTTTTATCCTCATATCGTACTCAAATTGTCTATTCAATCGGGTCAACTATTCTGAATCATCATCCGACATTGTTATCTCAATAGTTTATCACTTATGATCTCTTCCTACGGTCTCTTCGCGACATAATCGTTTCCCACATTCTTAGATCATCGATACGGTCCGTACTCTTTTAACCAACAAAAATCAGGCAACTATAATCATATTTCTTCCGAGGCATCATTTATAAATTTTCTAACACCAACACGGACATCTCTTAGCAATTCACGTTAACCATCAATATTAGTTTTGTATCATCTCCTTATGATTCCAAAAGAAGATTTACTATTCATGTACCGATCCAATCTCTATGGCACCAATCATCTAGCATTCTTACTTCGATCATCCAATTGCATATGACATAACTTAATTAGCTAAGTCATAATCCCACAATTCTATATCCCACCAAACTTGTTATTCATGTGACAACATCATCTACCGACAGGGTCTATTACATATCGCTGCACCTCGATACTTATTTGTATTCCAGCCATTCGACTCTCGTAAGGAACATCTACTCTTTCGTACATCAAGGGACAAGTACCCATTCTCTATGCCTCAAAATAGTCAAGGGTCATAACTTGTTAATTCGGGACATCAATTTCCTTCAAGCACACTGCACCACGTGCTAAGATCATCTATTCCACAAGCCCATTCTCTAACTTTTCGGTCGTCGATGCAACTCTCTGCATCTTCTAAATCATTCGCAATATCCCGATAAGCGTCTAACATTACCATCAGTTCTATCGATATCCAACATGCAATTTCTTCAACTCAATTCCAACATTGTTCAATATTCGGTCCATAGTTGTTCCCGCAAAATCATTCAATAGCAACACCACACTATCATTACCAAGCCTACAATCCTTCTACCCAACTGATTCAAGTACTCGCCTGAATCTGAAATTCATTTCATTCCCAACCAAGTCATTCATTTCATATTCTCAATTCTCTTATTACCCAACTTAATGCTAACCGACAAGGTCTAGCGATGGTTCATCTGAACACATCAAAATCTCACAACGATCATCCAACTTAACAATCAAGGAACACGCCTAGCCAACATGTATCAATCGTAAGCTCAACTACGATTCGATACCACTCAATACCTTATAGGTAAAGCAATCACAAAGTCATAAACACATCAAGGGTCAAGGGACATCTTATCACGATGAGGATATATGCAATATACCACCCAGAGCTCAAGCCATTCCGACACAATATTCTCTCACATCAAACCAACGTCTAACATGGACAATCCATCCTGCAGTGGTTATGCTGACCACAAATATCGACTCAAGATTCTGTCGATTTCCATTCACTGAAATCCATGCACATTCTGTTCCAACATACCATGCCATCACCCACTGTCGATTGCTGCATAACAATCGATTCAAAGAATCCCACACATAAGACATCCAGCATACATCACAAACTTACGCATCGCATCATTGTTATTCTTTTTGGTATCTTTTAGAAATTCAACAAGTACACATATCACAGCCCACATATTTAGACTTATTGTATGGAACACCCAGTGAGAGGTTAGAATGATCAACGGACTTTCAGTCAAGGGAACAACATAGAATAGTTTGGAAGCAACACAGAACAATCGCAGAAGCACTACGAATCATCATAGAGGCAACTTTAATTTCATCGCGGAAGCAACTTTGAATATTCGCGGAAGCAACTTTGATTCACCGCGGAAGCAACTTTTGAATAATCGCGGAAGCAATCTTTGAATCATCGCGGAAGCAGCTTAGAATCATCTTAATAGCAACATTGATTCAAAACAAATCGAATAGGAATCCAAGGACGTAAAGCCGTGCTCTGATACCATTATGTCACGCCCCGATCCCGGAGGATCGAAAACTAGCCACTGGGCGTGATGTCGTACAAGTCTAGATTGCACTTGTACAAGGCAAAACCATTACAGTTCCTGGTAATTCTCAGAAAACATCGACAACGCAGCGGAACCAAGCAGATAAATTGAATGTCACACAATTTATATAGAAATGTATCTCTTTATTGATAATCAAATAGATTACAAGATTTGCAGCAGAATACAGAGTTTACAACTGTTTACAAGACTCGCAGCGGAATACAGAGTTTACAACTGTTTACAAGACTTTTGAATAGCCAACTGAATGTATACACTTGCCCTTTAGGCTACAATGAATATACCAACTTCTTTACAATGAACTTGCCAATATGGCTACAATCTCACTGGTATAATTGAGTTCCCATGTTCCATACATTATGTCCCGTATAGCAGAAGATATCGTCTTGCAAGAAGAGCTTCTGCACACCCATCCGATTCATCGATGCCAAGCACTGATTCACAGGATTTCCCAAGCAAACACCTGTAATATTGCCCACAACGTGGGTCAGTACATCATCAATGTACTGGCGAGCGGTGCTGGCCCAACTCACCTAAGAAGACAACACTAAGTAATCATGTTACAGAACATTATTATCAATGGTCTTTCTCGTTGCCTTAGGGTCAATTTCATGTTATAGCCGACAAGAAGTAAAGCATGCAAATCTCATAGCCAACATAATTTAAAGCATACTGTTATCACTCTTTGGTGATTCTTACCCACGGTCGTGTAGCCATCCCTGTACATTTATAATACTTACTCTGCCTGCACAAGACATTGTTAGAAACAATATCATGATTCAATATGAATATCACCGTTCAGGTGATTCTTACCAACAGCCGACATCCTTTCCTGTATTTGAGTAATAACTTACTCTGCCTGCATAAGACATCATTAGCACCTGACCTATCTATATGAAGGTCACTGGCGACACGACATCTTGGACCGTCTTACAGGTATACAGCGCCCTTGCCAGTGCAGGTAGCTAGCCCCACTGCAAGTCCTGTATACCGTGCTACTACTTCAGCACTGCCACTACTTCGGCATTGGTTTTCCCTAGGACGAACCGGGTTCCATGGCCCAGGAATACCGTTCGAGAAACCACCTTGTCGACAAGTTATCCATGACCATGCAACTATATGCAACTTATCTAAGAAGAAAACATATAATGCATGATAAGGAAAACTAAGCAAAACCATCATTCTCATTCGTATTGCCATCTTGCCATCTAGCCATCTAGCCTTGAGCCAATGCTCACATTATCATCTGTCCAATCCAGGGTCTTGGCGTAATCAACATTCTACATCGGCGACAGGATAATAGAATGTTGTTACCCAATCCTTTTGCCACATCTTTGATACTATACATCTTTCCAACCAAACTCAGTATACTCACCGCCCAATTCCTGGGACTTAGCGTCTGCTTAGCATTCATTCATTTGAATGCAATTCAAGCATACTCACTGCCCAGTTCTTGGGTCTTAGCATCTGTTTTACCATTTATTCATTGAGCCAAAGCTCAATATACTCACCGCCCAAGTATTTGGGACTTTACTATCACCTGTCATGTAATTCATCGCAACAGTGTACAAGCATACAATTCATTTAGCCACAACAGTTTACGTTCAGGTGATTATTATCTTTTATTATCTTTCCAAATTCCATGCAAGGTGTTATTGAACAACACAATAAGAAACATAGCATACTTATCCTTATTTTAAGCGTGAAGCTAAAGGATCTTTGAAGGGTTCAACACTACTCACATTCATAGGACGATTCCCGCCACGATCGCATAGTCTTCCAAGCGATCCTTCGCATAATTCCAAGTCCAACAAGGCTTCATCGAACCATCCATCCAACATAAGGCATCTTGCGGGTCGGGGCACTACAAATTCCATGCGGCCAGTAGAACTCGCCGCATAGAGTTATACGGCTGAGTCCATGCGGCCAGACTATTCTTCTTCTCCAAGTTTTCCGAAAAGAAGAGCTAAGCAACCATGGCTTCCAAGCAACGTAAAACTTCCATCCAGAGCCCAAATCCGAACTTCCATAAGTCAAAATGAGGTAGAACGAGATTCTCTACAGCATAGAACCATCAAAACTCGAAAACAACAAGATTAAGTAGATCAAAACCCTAAAAATTCAAAAATAAAGTAAACTTAGATCTACAAGAATCTAGCCATGGAAATTAAAAATACCAAGTACTAAAGTGCTTTAGAATGCAGTAAGGAAGAGAATGAAGCAATAAAAATTGGAGTTCCTCCATGAAGCAAGTTGCACTTGCCTAGCTCTCTCTCTCTCTTGGTAGGTGCAGGAGTTAATGGGGGAGAAGAAGAAGATATTAATAAAGAGAGAGAAGGAGAAAGGGTAATAAATACTATGGGTGGTGGTAGGTAGGGGGTTCACCCCTTGGTTCTTGATGAACCAAGGCAACCAAGCCTAGCCGAACCAAACCAACCCCAGGAATAAACCAAGCCAAGAAAAACCAAGGTGAACCAAGTCAAGGCCAATAAACTCTCTCTCTAGTAATTTAAACCAAATGAATCATGAAATAAACCAAGCCTCACTAATCCCAAAAATAAACCAATGAACCATTAAAACCAATTGAACTATCAAGGCCAATAAAACCAAGCCAATGTAAAATAAACTAAGATAACTAATCATGACTAAACAAAATATGGGTCCAAAACACGTATACGTACACTAAATACGTATCACGAATTTGGGACATTACAAAACGTGTATTGGAACCATACGATACAAAAACGTGCATCCTTAGAGACTCCCAAAACGTGGGACCGCCTCGACGACAAACGATCGCGCGATCTTTCCTTTCTTTGAAATCCAGGGAATGACTATCGCATAGCCTTCCTACTTAACTTGGACATAACGTGTTCCTTAAGTGACAATAGACCGTGGCAAACTTCCCACTGAACCAACCGTGGCTCGTGCTTTAAACCAACTCGTGTTCTACGCGACGCTATCGCCCAAGTCATACTTTATATGACGGACCTTGAGATCGTGGGACTATTTAACTTGACAACCGCAGAAATGGCGGGACAGTGCTTGCTATGACTTCGATAACCCATCATTACTTTGCCTTACTTGATCGAGCCTACAAATTAACCCGAGGGACGAGCAAAGGCTATGCCAAGCCTTGCATCGTGGAACCGTGCATGCTTTATCAAGCATTTATGCGTGCGACGGCTATAACTTAGGCTAATTCCCACTTGGTGACAACTTAAACCAACTTCCTTCTCCCAAGCCACGGGACGAAGGGACGAGTGTCATTTTCAAAGCATGCCGTGCATCAACTCTAAGCCGGCCGTTGGACCTTTCCATGTTCTAACTCAATTCAACCCAATTTGGGATTATTTTCTTAGCTATGTGGATGCGTCTCTTTTATTATTAAGCCTAACTTGTGCAAGTTGAAAATATACAATTTATTATGTGAAGGCTAAGATGAGGTAAGTTTACCGAAACTATCCCACCTGAGCGAGGGGTCGTCTCGACCGAGCGATGTCTTCGAGCAGCCGTTGCAAGGCTAAGTTCGAATGCTGTTGGCGTTTCGATTCCTCCGATTGACTGAGCGGGACGGGACACTACAGGTCCAACCCAAACTCGATCAACTTTGAGTTCGGCTCCGCCCGACCCGGTAAACACCTTAGACAACTAAGTAGGTAAATCTCATCTCATCCATGCTATTGGATGATATTGGAGTTGTTGTGGTTCAATGTGTTCATGTGTTTTTGCAGTTAAAGCCGTGGATGTTAAACTATGCTATTCGTACATCCAAATTGTCCCTCCAATACATCCATCCTTATGTGGCAGCTGACATGGCATGTTAAATAATATTATGTGTCATTTGACATGATGACGATTTGACAAATTTTAACCCAAAAAGTTAATTATCCAATTTTGTCCATATTAATTTAATGTTAATATTAATGTGAATTTAATGTTAATATTAGTTTTAATTAATATTAATATTAATATTATTGTTAATGTTAACGATAATATTAATTTTAATGTAAATGTTAATATTAATTTTAATTTTAATTCTAATTTTAATTTTAAAATTTGTCACATTTGATGTCACATTAATATATTATGTCGGCTGACACGTAAGGAAGAACGATTTGGAAGTACAATTTGAAGAATCCAAATAGTATTATTCAACTTTATAATATAAAAAGAAGAAGAGGACGTCGTCATGTGCGTCCAACTCTCTCGAGACTCGAGTCAGTGTCGAGATCCCCTCTCTCTCTCTCTCTCTCTCTCTTTCCAACAAATCCCATTTCGCTTAAAATTTTAAATCTCTCTCTCTCTCTCTCTCTCTCTCTCTCTCTCTGTGTGCGCTTCGCTTTTACAGGTTCATCTGCATGTCTTTGTCCGTCGCCTTCTGCTTAAACCTTTTTTCAAGAGTCGATAAGCATCGAACTCGGACCGGGTGAGTTTGTGGGTGCAGAAAGAAAAACAAAGTGCTTGATTGGTTTCCTCCCGCGCTATAGGAACCGCAGTATCCATAGATGTGACGCTTGCTTTCCTCAACTGCGCCAGCAGCACGCACATTGCTTGCCGATCTTGAGCTAGCCTATAGACTCCTTTCCCGGGCGTGCAGTAAGTAAATGCTAGAGAGAGGTTCCGCGCATGGGAAAGAAGGGCGGGAGCTCTTGGCTGACTGCTGTCAAGAGAGCTTTTAGATCTCCTTCCAAAGACAAGGCCGAGAAGCCCTCCAGGCAGCGCGAAGACCCACCAGAGCCGGCCGACGAAGAAGAAAAGGTTCGATACTCCTCACTCCATTTATACTGGTATCGGCCGATAGACTATCGCGACGACCAATGGTTTGTGTTTTTGTTAGCAGAAGAGGGAGAAGAGAAGATGGCTATTCAGAAAGAACACGAACCAAGAACAGCACCAGCAGCAGCAGCAGGCGAAGCCGGCCGCGCCCGCGGCATCCGTGACTGCGGAGCAGCGGCACGCCATAGCGTTAGCCGTCGCGACTGCCGCTACAGCGGAGGCTGCAGTGGCCACGGCGCAGGCGGCGGCTGAAGTGGTGAGGCTGACCAGGCCTGACCCTCGCTTTGTTAAAGGGCACTGCGCCGCAATCGTCATCCAAACTTCCTTCAGAGGCTACTTGGTAAGTATGCGCGCGCTTCTTCGTGCTGTCCTTTCTTTCGATTCGGTGTTTGACGAGTTCGTACGTGTTTGGAGAAAGGCGAGGAGAGCGCTGAGAGCTCTGAAGGGGCTGGTGAAGCTGCAAGCGCTGGTGAGAGGACACAACGTGAGGAAGCAAGCGAACATGACGCTGCGATGCATGCAGGCGCTGGTGAGAGTCCAGGCGAGGGTGAGGGACCAGAGGATGAGACTCTCTCACGATGCCGCCGCCGCCGCCGGCTGCAGCAGCACGAAGTCGTCGCTCAGCTGCGACACTACTTCTATTTGGGGTGCCACCAGATATATTCAAGAGATGGCGGAGAGAAGATCCATGGTCGGAATCTACACCACTTAATGTTTCTAATATATAATCCTTCTTTGTGCCATTAATCCAATTGTTGTTCATTTTCTGCAGTCGAGGGAAGGAAGTAACTTCGCAGATGATTGGGACGACCGTCCGCGTGCAATCGAGGAGATCCAAGCAATAGTGCATACGAAGAAAGAAGCTGCTCTGAAGAGAGAGAGGGCTCTCACCTATGCTCTCTCACATCAGGTTTTGTCAAGCTCATTTTAGTTCGTTCTCTCACATAATTTCTTCTGTTCTTCTACATACTAACTATTATGAATGGATGTGTGATAGACATGGAGGTCTGATAGGAATTCCCTCACTCAACCAGTCCACGAAGACGAAGAGGAAGAACGCGAGCCGCCGCAGTGGCTCAATCGATGGATTGCCTCCAGAGCCTCATTCGACAGCCACCACCGCAGCGCGAGCAACAGCTGCGGCAGAGCAAGAGCCTCCGCTGACCACAGGGACCCCGCCGTCAAGACCCTCGAGATCGACACGGCCCGTCCCTTCTCCTACTCGACCCCTACCAGCGCCATCCCCCGACGACCGCAGACGAGCTCGTCGCCCCTCCACAGGCACTCCCCCGCCACCCCGTCCCCGTCCAAAGCGCGGCCGATCCAAGCCCGCTCCGCGAGCCCGCACTGCTCCAGCTCGCACGCCACGGACACCGCCGCCGCCGCGTTCTGCAGCTACAGCGGCCACCACGTCTCCCGCCATCAGCAGGCCGCGGTGCCTAACTACATGGCGGCGACGGAGTCCGCGAGGGCCCGGGTCCGGTCGCAGAGCGCGCCGAGGCAGAGGCCTGGTACCCCGGAGAGGGACCGGTCGGGGTCAGTCAAGAAGCGGCTGTCGTTCCCCGTTCCGGACCCGTACTACGTTCACAACCTGCGCAGCCCGAGCTTCAAGAGCGCGGCGGGGCGGTTCGCGTACGAGCAGAGGTCGAATGTGTCGTCGTGTGCCGATAGTTTCGGAGGGGAGATATCGTCGGCGTCGACGACCGATCTACGGAGGTGGCTCAGATGAACAGGGTCGAATAGCTTAATAAGATTATGGTTGTCGCATTTTAATTTTTTGGTATGCTTGATCGATTTGGAGTATAGTTTGTACTGGCATGTGAAATAAACGTTTGGTCGCAGCTGCACTTGCTTTTGGCTAGAAATCTTCGAGTTTCTCTAGCATTTCTTTCTGATCAAAAATAACAACAACAATGTTCGGGTCGGGTCATATCTATGCTTTTGTTTACTTGCTGCTTTACTTTGCACTGGTGGTGGTACATCCCACGAGGAGGGAGAAGGCTTTCTCTCGATGGAAAAGGATATTTTAGTGTTTGCCAGTTGATGATTGATAGTGCTGTCGATAACTTTGGGGTTGGGGCACGTGCAAGTCTTGAAAACTCAAATTTGTAGTAGTAGTAATAAATAATAATTGGAATGTGAATACTATATGGGAAAGTCGCATCCGAAGTATTTAAGAAAAAAATTAAGTTGGATCTCAATTATTTTATTTCAATGTGCATCTTGTTTAGAAAAAAAGAAAAAAAGTTGTATCTTACTTATTTTATTATATTACTTTAAAATTTTAATTTTTAACTAAAATCGTCAACAGTTAATTCTTTTAATCTTAATTTAACATACATGTGTGTTAAGAAATATCACAAAAAAAATGAGTGTAAAGCTACCTATCATATCAGATGACACATAATATTTTTTCATATTAATATTAACATTAACATTAATATTAATATTAATATTAATATTACTATTAATATTGACATAAAAAAATGGATAAATAACTATTTGGATTAAAATTTGTCATGTCATCTGTCATGTCAGATGACACATAATATTATTTAACATTTCATGTCAGCTGTCACATAAGGAAGGACTGTTTGGAGGGACAATTTGGAGTTATGAATATCATTACTCTATGGTAAATCAAGTGAGGTACAACTTAAATTTTTTTAATTTAAATTAGGACAATTCACATTAACTTTCTCTATATTTCATGTTTATTATACAAATATTTCTTATTTTGAAAATAATTACACGAATCTCTCATATATTTTGTATTGTATATAAAACCTTATTTCATTAACCTCCCTTATATATTTTCAAAATAAAATATAAACCATAGGGAAACGTCCGTATAATTATTTTTAAAATAAGGGAGATCCTTGTAATACCCATGAAACATAGTAGGTTAATGTATTTATTTCTATAAATTAAGTGTGTGTTTGGTACGCGGTATAGTATATAGCCGAGAATCCTATATTTTCGGAAATCAAATTTCGAAAAAATTATGTTTCCATGTTTGGAGAATATATAATACTTTTGAAAAAATAAAAAAGGATAAAAATCAAAAATAACAATAAAAAGATTTTAAAAAATGAGATAAAACAAAAAAAAAACAACAGCAAAAATTCTATTAAAACAAAAGAATAAAATAAAAGCATTCTTAAAAAAATTAAAAAGATAAAATTTGGAAAAACCACAAAAAAATCATTCTTAAAAAGGATTAGAATGGAAATAATTCTTAAAAGATAAAATAAGATTAAAAAATGAAAAACACAAAATAAATCTTAAAAAATGAAAAAAGAACAAAAAATGAAACAAACCAGAACAAAAAGCAAAAAAGATCTTAAAATTTTAAAATGATAAAAACGAAAGAGGAAAAATATTAAAAAGTTTATAGAAAAAAAAACCAAAAAGAATGTACTTGTGGGTCAATTATTCACCTAGGTAGTCGTAATTTTCAAGAATAAATTTTTATAAGCTAAGCAAATATGGGAATAGGTTTCCTACCCTAAAATTTTCTTCCGGAAATAAATTTTAGGTCTCGTTTGGTTACCGGAATTTGAGCTTGGGAAAGGAAAGTGATTCCTTTCCTATGTTTGGGAGCCAAAGAAAAGTTGTTGGAAAGGAAAAATGATTCCCAAGAGGTAGGAAAATAGGGGGGAAAGTGGTTCCTCCCATTTATCTAAGGAATCACTTTCCCTCCAACTTTCCCGCATTTATTACAAAAAGTTTTGACCAAAATATCCATGTTCATAATATTATTTACCATTTTTATCCATAATATCTTTTAGACAAAAATATTTCTAAGTAATAATTATTTTTATTAGCACGAGGGTATTTTTGGAAAATTGACTTGATTTTGTTTCCTTTTCTTACAAACACCAAACACTATAATGAAAATTAAAGATATATTCCGGCTATAATTCCGATCTTTCCAAACACTGGAAAGGAAAGTTTATAGGAATTATATTTCCTAAAGGAAAGGAAATACCAAAGAATCAGTTTCCTTTCCTTTCCATTCCGCGAACCAAACGAGGCCTAAGGTTAATTGAGTTAGAAAATTGGTTGGAAAAATTAGATTTTGGAGGCTTCAACTTAATTGACCACCACCAAGCAACAACATTCTACATCCGGCTCAAGAATAAATCAAGTTAAGGTTTAAATATTTTTTATATTATATTATGTAAGTAGTTAATTTTGGAGGCTGTAAATTATTATTATTATTATTTTTTGGAGACATTTTTTTTTAAGAAATAGTATGGATCCTAATTTTGCTAATGGTTATAACCAAAACTTTGATGGTCTATTCCAAATATCTTTACAATGTTTATAATGCTTTTGATAATAATTATAATGCTATATCATGTAGAAAAAGAACAACAACTAACACAGTATCAAAAATAAAAGTATTAACAGTCCGTTCCAACTTAAAAAAAAATTGATTTATTGGAATTATTTTACTAAATTATATGTCACAGGTGATCAGAAATAGCAATTTTTATATTACAACACGCAAAAACGAATACCTACACATTACAAATGCAAAAAAAGGTCTCTAAATTAGAGATAGATGAGAGGATTTTAATTGGAGAGTCACATACAAGAAGAACATCCCGTGGAGAGCCATAATTACTCTGTGAGAACTTTATAAGAGGTTGTGTTTTATTTACACTTCATTTTATTTTGTTCTTTGGAACAAATAAGTCGACATATACATTATAATGGAATATTGTGATAAATAAGGGTTTGGATTTGTCCGGATGGCCCTAGCAACCATATGTTGCATGTTTAATTTGTCTTGGTTCTACGTAGCGAGATCCTACTTCGCGGTTTCTTTGTGTGATTAGTGGTCTGTAGTGTCTGTCACGTCCCGATTCCGTAGAATCGATAGTCGTCCCCCGGACGTGATGCCGTGCGAACCTAAGTTGCGATCGCACAAGGCATAGTCATAAGGTTATCCGAAACACAACATCAAGTTAGAGTACGCAGAAATTGAATGACACATTTGAAATAGAAATAGACTTTTTCATTGATGATAATAAAACTTTACATAGACTCCTTTACAATCATTGCCGCGCGGGCTACAACATGACTCAACTTACAAAATGAACGCCGATGAGATAGTCGTTCCATACATTACATCCCTTTTTACAAGCAAAAATCATTACATATTTTCACCTGCTATCGAGGCGAGTCGATTCGTCATCTTCTTTTGGACTGAGTGCGGGTCTTCTTCAAAAGGAATCCAGTAACAAGCCTTTACACGCGGACGAGGCTTCAAAAGGGTTCACGTCGCCTTGAGCTTTTAGGTGGCACGCCCTTCGTGGTTCGGGGTACCTGCGTGGAGAGCGAGGATCAGTACATTACACTTTGTACTGGTGCGTGACTATTTAAGTTCCAAGCTCTCATTTGGTTGAAGAGTTTAAATGACTTAAAGTATGAATGTTTCTAACCATCCTAATGAATTGCAAACCAGCATATGACAAGCATAGTAAAATTTACATTGAAACTTACCGACGGCGGTCCGTGCCGCGCCTTATGAAACTTACCATGTTCTTCCCTGTCAATTGTTATCATTTCTATACCAAGTGCAATATTTCGTGTGTTGGTCACTGGCTCCCAGAGCCATCGTGGACTCCTCTAGCTTTTGTTAGACGGGGTCCTTTCAGCGTGAGTAGCGAGCCCCGCTGCAAGTCCTCGCCTAACCCGTGCCCAGCACAGCTAATTATTTGTTTCCCTTTGCCCGCAACGGTCCCGTGGCCTCGGGTTGCCGTGCGGGGAAACGCTCACCTTGTCGACAAGTTGTCCATAACCGTGCAAAGACATGTTTTTAGTTGTTAAGACATAGCCTACCTTTTTTTGAGAACTTGCTCATTCATTCGTGTTCGTACACTTGCATTTATCTTTTCATTCGCAACAATACTATCGACTTTGCCTAAGAAGGGGGTCGAGAAGAGAAGGGTCAGCCACTCACCTTGAGTTTACTTCGGCGAGAGAACTTGCTGGTTGCGCTAGACGTCGCCTATGCGATTACCTGAAATCACACAAGCAATAGATTAGAACACTGCATTATTTAAGAAGTTCAATAGGAAATGCGAGTTCGAAATGCAAGCCATAAAAACCATCGAAAATATTCACGAAAGCGCATTCAGAAAACAAAGCCAAAACCAACGCAAGCGGCGTGAAAAGCAGAGCAACGGGAGGTCTCTCCCGACTCAGCCGCAGAGTCAATCCTCGAGACGCAACCCGCTGAATATGGGACATGGTTCCGAAGAAGATATTCCATAACGAGGAATGGATCTTAATTCAACCGTTTCCGTTCGATCGACTCGGTCGATCCCGACCTATCGGTCCCGACCGAATCGATAGCGACAGTGTTCCTTTCTCGCGCACCCCGTGGACAGAGTACGGGGCACGATGTAGGGACGGGGCACTACACCATAACCAACTAAGAAAAAGTTTCGTCCTCGAAACTTAAAATAGAACCTACCTCTACGTGAACAATGAAGGGAACTTTTCTTTCATTTCTGATTCAAGCTCCCACGTCGACTCTTCGACCGAGTGGTTCCTCCAGAGGACGCGGACGAGGGAAATAGCACAGTTGCGGAGAAGTTTGTCCTTGCGCTCCAAGATTTGCACCGACTCTTCGACATATGACAAGTCCGCCTTCAGGTCCAGCTTACCCAAATCCACAACATAGCTCGGATCATGCACGTACTTTCTCAACTGCGATACGTGGAAGACGTCATGTACCTCTGACAACGCAGGCGGCAAGGCAATTTGGTAAGCTACCGGGGCGACTCGCTTCAATATTTCGAACGGGCCAACAAATCTTGGGCTCAATTTCCCCTTCGCACCGAACCTAGAAACTCCACGCATAGGCATCACCTTCAGGAATACATGGTCGCCTTCCGAGAACTCGAGGGGGCGTCGGTGCGTGTCGGCATAGCTTTTCTGCCGGCTTTGTGCTATCTTTAATCTTTCTCGTATCAACTTGACCTTCTGCACAGTCTGCTCCACCAGCTCCGGACCAAGTATCTGCCGTTCCCCGACTTCATCCCAGCAAATGGGCGATCTATACTTCCGGCCGTATAAAGCTTCATACGACGCCATTTGGATGCTGGACTGATAGCTGTTGTTGTATGCAAACTCGGCCAGCGGTAGATGGACGTCCCAACTTGACTTCAAGTCGATCGCACAGAGTCGTAACATGTCTTCGAGAATTTGGTTCACCCGCTCTGTTTGGCCATCAGTCTGAGGGTGATAAGCTGAGCTGAACTTCAACTTAGTCCCCAATGCTGAATGTAGACTACTCCAGAACTGTGCTACGAACCGTCCATCCCGATCAGAGACGATAGAAACTGGGACCCCGTGCAGCCGAACTATTTCATCAAGGTATATCTGAGCAAGGCGGTCGACGCTCCAAGTAACTTTGATGGCGATAAAGTGCGCTGACTTGGTTAGTCGATCGACATGACCCAGACGGCGTCGTTTCCCCGCGGCGTCCTCGGCAAGCCAACAACGAAGTCCATAGTGATGTGATCCCACTTCTACTCTGGAATGGCGAGGTTCTGCATCTCCCCGCCCGGTCGCTGGTGCTCGGCTTTGACTTGCTGACAGGCCATACATTTTGACACAAAGAGCGCTACGTCCCTCTTCATGCCGTGCCACCAAAAGACAACGCGGAGGTCCTTATACATCTTGGTGCTGCCAGGATGCAAGAAATATTTTGCATAGTGCGTCTCCGTCATTATCTCCTTTCTAAGTTCTACGTCGTCCGGTACGCATAGCCGTCCCTTCACGCGCAACACTCCCGACTCGTCCCCTGCAAAGTCAGACGCTTTTCCTGTCGATATCAGCTTACGCATCTTCTCCAGGTAGGGGTCGTCCTTCTGTGCAGACTTGATCCTCTCCAGTAGGCTTGGTTCCACCCGCAGTTGCGCCAGTTTCACGTTCCTGAAACGAACTCGGAGCTCGATGCCCATTCCTTCTAAGTCACGCAGCAGTCGATCGTTGATACATAACGAAGCTAAGTACTTTCGGCTCAGCGCATCCGCTACCACATTTTCCTTGCCCGGCGTGTAGTCAATTGATAAGTCATAGTCTTTGATCAGCTCGAGCCATCGTCTCTGCCGCAAATTCAATTCTTTCTGGGTGAAGAGATACTTGAGGCTTTTGTGGTCCGTATAAATCCTGCACGCCACGCCATAGAGATAGTGACGCCACAGCTTCAACGCGAACACAATTGCCGCTAGTTCTAGGTCGTGCGTGGGGTAGTTCTTCTCGTGCGGCTTCAACTGTCGGGAAGCAAAAGATATCACCTTATCCCGCTGCATGAGCACACACCCCAAGCCTTGGCCAGAAGCATCGCTGAAGATTTGAAATCCCTCCGTCCCGTCAGAAAGAGCAAGTATCGGGGCCGAAACGAGCCGTTGCTTGAGCTCCTGGAAGGAAGCTTCACAGTCGTCTGACCACTGGAATACGACTCCTTTCTGGGTGAGGCGAGTCAACGGCGATGCGATCTTCGCGAAGTCCTTTACGAAGCGTCGGTAGTATCCTGCCAAGCCTAGGAAGCTTCGAATTTCGCTAACTGATGCGGGCCGTTTCCAATCAGCAAATGCCTCGACTTTCTTCGGATCGACTGCGATGCCCGTGGCGGAGATGATGTGCCCAAGGAATGAGATGCTGTTTAGCCAGAACTCGCACTTGCTCATCTTCGCATACAACTGATTCTCTCGAAGGGTTTGGAGTACCGTCCGCAGATGCTCTGCATGTTGTGCTCGATCCTTCGAGTAGACGAGGATGTCGTCGATGAAGACTACTACGAACTTGTCAACGAACGGACGAAACACCCAATTCATTAGATCCATGAAGACGGCAGGGACGTTTGTCAGACCGAACGGCATTACCAAGAACTCGTCGTGGCCATAACGAGTGTGGAAGGCAGACTTCGGCACGTCATCTAGCTTGACTTTGAGTTGGTGATAACCCGATCGCAGATCAATCTTCGAAAACACCGTTGCACCTTGGAGCTGGTCGAACAAGTCGTCGATGCGGGGCAGGAGGTATTTGTTTCGGATGGTGGCTTTGTTCAATTCCCGATAGTCGATGCAGAGCCGCATCGATCCATCATTCTTCTTCACGAACAGCACGGGTGCACCCCACGGCGAGACACTCGGATGGATAAACCCACTGTCGAGCAATTCCTGAAGTTGTGCCTTCAATTCTTTCAATTTTGCAGGGGCCATTCTGTACGGAGCCTTCGAGATCGACCGGGTGTCGGAGAATGTGTCGATGGTGAACTCTATTTCTCGATCGGACGGCATGCCGGAACGCTCGTCCGGGAACACGTCGGAGAATTCTGCCACAACGTCGGTCTGACCCGTATTTGCACCATCCTGTCGCATGTCTCGAACGGAAGCTAGATAGCCTTCGCACCCGGAATGCAGCATCCGTCGAGCAGATATTGCGGAGATCACCATGCAGGTCGACGACGCCTCACCACACGAGTAGCAGAATTTAGGCACTCCAGGCATGCGGAATGTGACCTTCTTTTCAGCGCAGTCTATGGTTACGTTGCACGGCCCGAGCCAATCCATTCCCAGAATGATGTCAAAGTCCTTCATGTCTAGAACTATCACATCTAGACCGATCTTTTGACCACCGATATAGATAATTCCGCCGGCACAAGCTAAGTTTGTGAGAATTGGTGTGCCAGAAGGTATGCTTACGCTAAGGTCGAGATCTAATGATATTATAAGAAATTTGTGCTCGGCGGCAAAGTCCGCCGATATAAAACTATGTGAAGCGCCTGAATCAAATAACACACGAGCAGGCACATTATTGAATTTTAGTTTACCTGACACTACTGTATCTGATGCCAGTGCTTCATCTCGAGTCATGGCGTAGACGCGGCCCTGAGTGTTGGGACGACTGTCTCGGCCATTTTACGGTGCAGGTTGAGTGGGCGGAGGAGGTCGAGGCGCCTGTCCTCGATTTTCTTGACGGTGTTGTTGTGGTGGGGTGTTACGAGTCTGACGAAAGCTTAGAAAATTTGGAGCCGTGTGACCCCTCTGTCCGCAAGCAAAACATTCAACATTGTGAAAAAAGCAGTGGCTTTCACGGTGTCCAAGTCGCCCGCAATTGGTGCACTTAGGTATTATCTTCTCACCCTTGTAGCTGCCGTTATTTGGACGCTTTGACGCGTCGTTGTTGCCTCCCATATGGCTAGGACGTTTGTGATTGGAGTGGCGCACAACGTCGTCAGCACTGGAAGGATGCAGGTTCTCAAGTCGGAGGGCGTGATTCAGAGCCTCGCCCACGGTCTTGTACTCCGGGACCCCGACATGCGCACCGATAGAGTGTCGCAGACCCACTTCGAACCGTCGCACACGGCACTCTTCAGTAGGCAGAAACTGGCCAGCAAACTTAGATAATTTGTTGAATTCTGCGGCGTACTATTCCACTGTCCGGCTCCCTTGCTTCAACTGCATGAATTCATTCTTCTTCGCTTGACGAACGGCTGACGGAAGGTACTGGACTTCGAAAGCTTTGCGAAATGTGGCCCAAGAGATCGGCGCGGTGTTGTTGTCCGGTTGGATCGCTCGCTTGCGCACGGCCCACCAGTCGTGCGCGTTCAACCAAAGTTGAAGTTGTGCGCAGGCGACTTGCTTCGATTCTTCAATGCCGAGAAGCTCGAAGTGGTCTTCCAGCTCTTCCAACCAGTCGATTGCTATGGAAGGACCCTCGGTACCGCTGAAGGAAGTGCGGCACGCCTTCTTGAATTCGGACACTTCAAAGTTGTACTTTTTCGGTGCCGCTGGTTGATGCTCGAGCTCCATCGTGTCGACTTCAATGGGTTGGATCGTCGGCACGGTGGCAGCAGGTGCAGTGACGGTAGGTGCAGTCGCAGAATTTCCATTGGTCGCCATTGTCTGGACGATCTGCTGCAGGGTATCCAACTGCTTTTGTTGAAGTTTGGCATGTACGTCGAAACGAGCTTCGAAGCGAGCTTCGAACTGGGCCTGTCGTTCCTCCGTCTGTTGATGTCGGTTCTCGGACTGGTTCCGTTGCGCCTCCATCATGTGCAGCATCCTTTCAATGGTATCGTTAGAAGGTCCGCCCCGCGAGCGACGAGAACTACTAGAGCCACTAGAAGCGCTCTGCTCTCGTTCGGCCGTGGGTTCCGTCACTTCTGCGATACGAAGGCAAACGCATCAGTCACAAAATATTACGAACTCATTGTATGGAACAACTTATCTCATCGTTACGAGGTCAAAGGATGTAAAGCCGTGCTCTGATACCATTATGTCACGCCCCGATTCCGTAGAATCGATAGTCGTCCCCCGGGCGTGATGCCGTGCGAACCTAAGTTGCGATCGCACAAGGCATAGTCATAAGGTTATCTGAAACACAACATCAAGTTAGAGTACGCAGAAATTGAATGACACATTTGAAATAGAAATAGACTTTTTCATTGATGATAATAAAACTTTACATAGACTCCTTTACAATCATTGCCGCGCGGGCTACAACATGACTCGACTTACAAAATGAACGCCGATGAGATAGTCGTTCCATACATTACATCCCTTTTTACAAGCAAAAACCATTACATATTTCCACCTGCTATCGAGGCGAGTCGATTCGTCATCTTCTTTTGGACTGAGTGCGGGTCTTCTTCAAAAGGAATCCAGTAACAAGCCTTTACACGCGGACGAGGCTTCAAAAGGGTTCACGTCGCCTTGAGCTTTTAGGTGGCACGTCCTTCATGGTTCGGGGTACCTGCGTGGAGAGCGAGGATCAGTACATTACACTTTGTACTGGTGCGTGGCTATTTAAGTTCCAAGCTCTCATTTGGTTGAAGAGTTTAAATGACTTAAAGTATGAATGTTTCTAACCATCCTAATGAATTGCAAACAAGCATATGACAAGCATAGTGAAACTTATATTGAAACTTACCGACGGCGGCCCGCGCCGCGCCTTATGAAACTTACCATGTTCTTTCCTGTCAATTGTTATCATTTCTATACCAAGTGCAATATTTCGTGTGTTAGTCACTGGCTCCCAGAGCCATCGTGGACTCCTCTAGCTTTTGTTAGACGGGGTCATTTCAGCGTGAGTAGCGAGCTCCGCTGCAAGTTCTCGCCTAACCCGTTTCCAGCACAGCTAATTATTTGTTTCCCTTTGCCCGCAACGGTCCCGTGGCCTCGGGTTGCCGTGCGGGGAAACGCTCACCTTGTCGACAAGTTGTCCATAACCGTGCAAAGACATGTTTTTTGTTGTTAAGACATACCCTACCTTTTCTTTTTGAGAACTTGCTCATTCATTCATGTTCGTGCACTTGCATTTATCTTTTCATTCGTAACAACACTATCGACTTTGCCTAAGAAGGGGGTCGAGAAGAGAAGGGTCAGCCACTCACCTTGAGTTTACTTCGGCGAGAGAACTTGCTGGTTGCGCTAGACGTCGCCTACGCGATTACCTGAAATCGCACAAGCAACAGATTAGAACACTACATTATTCAAGAAGTTCGATAGTAAATGCGAGTTCGAAATGTAAGCCATGAAAACCATCGAAAACATTCACGAAAGCGCATTCAGAAAACAAAGCCAAAACCAACGCAAGCGGCGTGAAAAGCAGAGCAACGGGAGGTCTCTCCCGACTCAGCCGCAGAGTCAATCTTCGAGGCACAACCCGCTGAATATGGGACTTGGTTCCGAAGAAGACATTCCATAACGAGGAATGGATCTTAATTCAACCGTTCCCGTTCGATCGACTCGATCGATCCCGACCTATCGGTCCCGACCGAATCGATAGCGACAGTGTTCCTTTCTCGCGCACACCCGTGGACAGAGTACGGGACACGATGTAGGGACGGAGCACTACAGTGTCCTACTCCTGGTGATACATGGCATCGTGTTAGTTTGTGTCTAGTACAACCTAGTCGAAATTGGATAATTGGGAAAAACTATCAATATCTAATTGATTGAGACAAATACATGAAGAACCTTTTCTATTCATGGATTGACTTTTATTGGAATAAGTAAAAAATGTAGTGAGTTGTGTCTTGGCGAATGAATTCTATATAAGAGTCTCTTTCCGTACCCTATCACAGTTGTTTTTGTTGGACGTTTTTGCTGCTTGGTTTTGATAAATGCGCACTTTCGCCATGTCATTTTCGATGAATGTTTATATTGTTCATTTTCATCGTTTTCTTCATTCATTTGAGAATTCTGAGAGAAATTGAGAGAAAAACGATAGAAGAATATACTGTCCAATGTTGGTGCCATTGTAGGATGCTGCATAACAAATGCTTGATCATTGCAAAGTAATTCTCCTTCCCTCGAGAATTTTCTAATCGGTGGATGGTTTTGGCCCTTCCTTCCTTTTCCTTCACATCTTAATAAAAAGAATTATCTTTGTTTTCTTACAACACCCTTAAGATCGATAAGGCCTAGTAAGAAGTAAAAGATAAAAGAAGCCACTTGTATGTTGTTACTGCTAATAATCGGAATACTAGAACTACAAAGTGTTGTTGCATATGCAGGAGAATATTAATATATATTATAAGAATTTTGTATGAGAAGCTGTATGTATGTTATTTGGTACCATACAATAGTTGGAAATGGTATGGGACCATTGGATCGCCAATCTAAATAACCCTGAATGAGAATTGAGATTTGTGAGCATAGACTCGAGGAATGACCTGTACAAGTAGAGAATTGGATTATATTATTATATTATTTCAATTTATGTATCATGCATGATTTATTTTATATTTAAGTTGTACATCAATTAATTGTATGGTCATGGACAACTTGTGTACAAAATTTGACTTTTCTCGAAACGGTATCCAGGGCACCGGGACCGTTTCAACATAGAAAAAAAAATATGTGGAACGTGTTTCAAGCACGAGGTATGGCGAGACCTTCAGTGGGACTAGCCACCATACATTCTGCAGAATCACTTAGACAAGGATGCGTCGTAATACCCATTATACTCCTTTTGCTGTCAGAATCACTTAGACAAGTTGCATTGCTAATAATTTTTTGCATGGACAAAGTGCTAATCCTTATTTTATGCAGAGACAAACATGTCACTTTTGGGTAAAAAATCACTTTTAAGTGATATGGTATATTTTATGCTTAAATTTTATATACTTGGTAATGAACTATTAATATACCCTAGTCAAAAAAAATAAAAAGGTCACTTTAATAGTTGTGTTGCTTCACATTTATACTGTTTTAGTTTAGGTGTGTCGAGTTAGTACCGCTCACCAATGTATTTTCCAATGTACTAATCCCCTCCAACGCGGATGCTAAAAGACAATAGGAAATATTGTGAAAAATTTGAAACTCTTTCATTTTTGAAGTATTTTAAAGTTCTTTTCTTTGACGACATTTTAGATTTTATGTAATAAAGGGGCATAATTTATTGAAAGGTGATATTATTTCATGACAATTGTTAGAATCTTGAATGTTAGCCAACCGAGTTGACATTTCAGTGTTTTATGAGAAATTTGTATTATGTTGCAAGAATTGAATAAAGAATATTAGATAAGGGCTCGAGAGGTGTTCAGGAGGGTGGTGTTGATTGACAAGGGTTTGCATGGAATGGATGTGTTGGATTTCGAGAATTAGACTATCGATTCTATGACAATTGGTCAATCTCTAAGTAAGATTTTCTCTATGAATCCAAGTTCGGTGCCATGAGGCATGCTGGAACTTATTCAGGCGACGTTCGTTTCATCAGTTCAAATCTGAAAAAGGATAATATAGGGTGCAACAACACAAGATGAGGCAGATACATCTTGATATGCATAGTTCAGGAGAGCTTATATGGCCCATCTATGACGTGCATCTCTCATGGACTTCCTCTACTCAAGAATAGGGATGTACGTGGGAGATTTCAAATTGAACATACTGGGGTAGGTTCGTGGCTTGAAACACTAGGGAACCACACGATTCGCTTGGTCAACATAGCCAAGGGCGAGAAACCTATTCGAAACATGAGCACATTACGCCCGCGGGGGGGGGGGGGGGGGGGGGGGGGGGGGGGGGGATGAAATTCAAGAACGTGCAACCGAGAGTCACGATGAGGCTGGTGGTCAAGGAGGTCGGCCTTAGTGGATCATTCATTTTAGGGAGATCCTACGTACTATTTCGATAGATACTAAGCTCAATGCATCGACATAGTAGTGTGCAACCGGAGACTAGTAATATGAAGCAGGCAGGGAGATGAAGGTCAATAATGGTGATGAACAAGATTCTATCGTGAGACGACAAACATGAAGTCCAATTGAGAACTCATGGTGGGCAACACCCTCATCATGCTAGGGGGAGATCTCTGGGTATCCAACCCAATGGGAGGTTGGGGAAGTATTATGCAATAAAGTTCAAAATAACTTTGAATGCAAGGACGAAGAACTTATTAAAGTTCAACCAAGGCACATCACATGTAGCGAAAGTCTTTTAAACCTTTAGGCAAAGGTAACGACCTACACATCAAAGTCATCAAAAGCAATCATGCTCTCCCTACTGCGCTTTCTGCAGCTCGGAACAACCTCTCATTGGGGGACCCTATAATTCTAGGACGGACGAAAGGCATTGATGAACAACAATGTCAAGTCTTCTTTTGGGAGCCAGTAGTCTGACAATCCCTCTAGCAGTGAAGCAAATATGCTGCGACCACTGCCTCAAGCTTAATCCTCCATCAAACATAGCCTCGCTCCGGCTTTTACTAGTAAAAGTTTCTAAAAAGCAAATTCCCAAAGCTACACATCACTCTTCCTTGAGAAACTTTCCGTTGGATCTGATCTTGGTACTTGGTTCGTGATAGTGATGGTGTGATTGGTCCCCCCCCCCCCCCCCCCCCCCCCCCCCCCCCCCCCCCCCCCCCCCCCCCCCCCACACACACACACACACACACACACAAAAAACCCAGCACGAATTAGTGAGTCTAGCATGCATGAACACACACCAATGTAAGCTTTCGCTTCAGAATAATCAAGTAGCTATGAAAGAAAACGTCCAGTGCGAAAGGCACAACTAAACTATTGATATACAGACTATCATTCAACTTTGTCACTCGAAGAAATCTTTTCTTTTTAGATGATTAATTGCAAGTTGACTTTATTTTTTATTAAATTTATGGTATCTTTTACTACTTAATTAAAAATAAGATAACATAACAAGCAGGGGCGGACGCAGGAATTCAAGAGAGAGGGGTCGGTCTTAAACATAAAGAGTGTAAAAATAAAATCACATTCTAAAAAACACAAGATAATTTTCAAAACACATACATGTGTTCATTGAATAATGTCTTACAAAACACAAGATAAGTAATCTCATATTACAACAACTAATTTCAGATTACAATACTCCTCTGCGATTGCACATCTTTTGAAATCGTTGAGTAATGTCTTCATTGCTTACAATCCCAGGCATGTCTTTCTTAATATAAGCAATCAAATAGTCATTCATAAACTCATCTCCAAGTCGATTGCGTAGCTGAGTCTTGATAATTTTCATAGCTGAAAATACTCTCTCGACAGTTGCTGTTGCGATGGGTAAGATCAATGCCAACTTCATAAGCAGAAATACCAATGAATATTGTCGATGCCTCTTGGTTTGAACCATTTTTCTAGCAAGCCCACTAATACCTATAACATCATAAAACTGCTCGCTGGTACGGACGTCCTCAATATAGTTTGAAAGTTGATAGCCAAGACATGAAATATCATATTCATCAAAATCAGAGGGGTAAAACTCAGCAAATCGTATTAACTTATCCATATCAAATGCAGAGAAAGAATCAGCTGGATCAAGACACATGACATACACAACAATAACTCTGTATTCATCTCGGTAAATCGATTATTTAACTCTTGAAGTTGTAAATCTATAACGGAGTAGAATAATTCAACACGATAATAGTGAAGATTTGTGCATTCTTCAACATTACGACGTGATCTTCCATGAACTTCAAACTCGGCTTCCATGTTTGGGATTCCGATTCCATATTTTGTACAAAATAACGATACTTCATTCAACAATGATTTCCATCCGCCATCTCTCATTCTTTGGAGTGTTTGCTTTGTTATTTTCACAATATTCATAGCATTAACAATGTCTTGGTCTTTTCTTTGTAATGCTTGTGACAAGTCATTAGTAATTCCCAAGATCATTTTCATTAAGTTTAAGCAGAAGACAAATTGAAAAGATTGAATTCTCTCACATAGATCATCTGCTTGAATTCTGTGAGCTACCTCATGTGCATCTTCTCCTATAACCAAGAGCACATCGATCACTGAGAAAAATAAGTTAATCAAACTCACTATTGTGCCAAAATGTGAACCCCAACGAGTATCGCCCAGTCGTTGCAATGTTGTTTCTTGACTCAAACCTCTCCCCGTCAATATTTCACCATCGTTCAGTGGAGTGATGAACGTCTTGTTGATTTCTAGAAGCCGTACTCTCATTTGCAGACTTTGGCGTTGACACCTTAGAAAAAAAATTGCATCCTGATCCTGAAGTAAATAAAAGAGAAGCTAGCTGAAAATCAATAACCTAATTTCTAAATGCACTAACCTAATTCCTAATTCTGAAATCCTAAAATCAATAACCTAATTTCAATAATATGCCTCTGTAAAAAATCCCTAAAAAATAATTTTTAAACCAAGATAATTAGAAATTAGTCAATCTTGTACACAAACTACAATGATGGACATAGGTGATAGGACCAAAGGGCATGGTTAGTGCACCACGACGAGCGTCACAAATATATATGGTGCTTCTTTTGAATTATGGTAAAACACGTAGGATTTAACTCAAAATTTCTCTAATTTTAATAATAGAGCCACCAAGATAAACGTTTGTTTGTTTTTTAACATGACGTAATGTTGGCATAAAAATGAATTGCCTTGTACAGAGGAGGAATAAAAAAAAACAATATTGAAAATGTGGGAGGAAATTAAGAAAAACTGGATAATTTTCTTCTTCTATGTAATAGTCTAATAGATAATAAAAACATAATGACAACTAATTATCAACATATTTTAACCTAATCGTCCAGAAGTGGCAAGCATTTTGAGCACTGATTTTTGTCCTAATTTTTGCTAAAACTTACCCTGATTTTTGCCCCAAAAAATATGGTTTCTTAAAATCACTGATTTTTATCCTAATTTTTGCCTTAAATCCCTTTAAAAATGTGGGTTATTACCCTAATTTTTGCTAAAACTTAAAAAATACTTTTAGGGATTTTAATTTGAGAGAGAAAGATAGTAAGAGAGATAAAGTGAGAGGGGAGAGAGTAGATGTACCTCTTCTTCTTCTTCTTCTTTTTCTTCTTCTAACGTTGGCTGCTGCTTCTTCTTTTTCTTTTTCTTCTTCTTCTTTTCTTCTTACTCTTCCTCTTGACCCTGTACCGCTAGAAGTACCTCTTCTTCTTTTTCTTGACCTCTTCTTACTCTTCTTCTTGACCCTGTACTTCTTCTTGACCTCTTCTTCTTTTTCTTCTTCTTACTTTTTTTTTTTCTTACTCTTCTTCTAACGTTGGCTGCGGGAGTCTGGAGATGTACCGCTGGAAGTAAAGATTTTTTTTTTTGCAAGAATTCAGTGGGATCACGTGACCCCACTTGACCCTGGGTGGGTCCGCCCCTGATAACAAGTCAACTATCCAGTCTGGAGCGAAGTACAAAACTATGTGGACTAAGAGCATCATTTAGTGAGGCCCATCCCATTTTCTAGATTCTAGATTTAGAATGTAGGAGCTCATTTTGTAGAATAATAAGTCTAATCCCTAGTCCCAATTTCTACAATTTCGGTCCTAACCCATCCATGGGTGCTAAGGATTGGGCCTCCCAATTTCTAGATTCTAGATTATAGAAACTCGTTTTGTAGAATAGTAAGTTCAAATTTGGATCCCAACTTTCTAGATTCTAAACTTTATATTATTTTTTTCCTAAATTAATTTTTGACCACACAATTTTTGGGACCGGAGCTCACTTTATCATTTTCTACTATTCTCATACAAACCCAACCCATCCTACATTTACCCTTTTTTTTAAAAAAAATTTTGGACTCCAAATTGCATTGGAGAGTCCCAACTACTAATGATGCTCTAACTCAAGCTACCCTATTGTCGCGCATGACTGATAGCGATCGCACTTTTTACGTGCGATGCGTCTGACATTACCTCTAGCCGTCCACGGTTGAAACAGGTATTTCATTTCCATATCTGTTTCATCAGGAGCGGATCCAGAAACTGAAACTGGGATGGCCTGCAGCAAATTCGGGTGAGCTAACCTATATAAAAAATAAAAATGAAAAAAACATAAGAAAAAAAGAGTTTTTTTTGGGGTGGGCTCCAGCCCACCCCACCAACACTCTGGATCCGCCCCTATTTCGTGTTGTTCACATTTATTTTCAGATATGTTTATTTTTTGCTCAAAGAATTCTAAGTTCTTTAGCCAAAGGTGCCCGGAAGAGTTGCAGACTATACTGACTAACGTCCGTCACCATACAACGGTTTCGTGATACCGAAATCTCCGACGTGTGCAGTCATGTTTTGTCAAATAGTATGTTACTCGGCTTCAGATTGCAGTAGACAACAACATGAGCAAGTTAGTGGTGAAGGCAGTACTCTAACGCTAGAGACACATCCAATGCTACATTTAGGTTTTTTTTAGGGGCACCACAACTTCTACTAGGGGGCAGACCTTACTTAGGGGGCAGCCCAAAAAGTGAAGATTTTACTAGGGACAGTCCACATTTTACTAGGGGGCAGCCCAACCCCCCAAACTCTCATTTCCTTCCCAAACCCCAATTTCCTCTCTCTCTCCTCCAAAAGAAAAAAAAAGAGCTCTCTCCCTCTCCCAAAATCCTAGTCTCTTCTCCTCCACCACTCTAATCCTAATTCCTCCACTAAATTTCTTTCAAGAACACTCCTACATTCGACGAGATGACACGCAAGTCGAAGAAATCGGATTCTAGGTACGTTCTTTCCTAATTTCTTCTATAATTTTCTACATTCTATTCGAAACCCTAGAATAATTTTAATTGTCTAAAAACTGTTGATAATTTAGGTTTAGAATGTCTTTAGGGTTTATGAATGGCATTTTCGAACACGACAAATCCACATTTTTCTTCAAACCCTAACCCTAGAAAATGACAAACTAGCGAGTCGTTTGTCTGTTGGCCCTGAGTACAGTAGGACTGCCAGGACTGCCAAGCATGTGGCAGTCCACATGTAAACTAGGACTGCCAGAGTCCTGACAGTTCTCTTTCAATAGAGGACTGTCAGGACTGTGGCAGTCCTTGTGTGCAATTGGACTGCCACATGCCTGGCAGTCCTACTGTACTCAGTTTTAGTTGTGGTCTGGGGGTGGGGGATAGGGGGTAACAGTTCTATTTTAGTTTGCATTATTTATTAACTGTACGGTCGCACAATCCATTTTGGAACTTTATTTTGGATAACTGTGTTTTTTTTTGTGCGATCTCAACACACCACCTCTTTCACAGCCAACCATTACACTGTGTCGTCCCGGGCGATTTCGGCACGATCTGGATATCACTAGAACTAAGTTGTTTTTCCGTCCAACTTCTCGACATCATTGTACCGCATCGTCGCTTGATTGAAACGAAAGATCGGTCCAAAATAAATGCCCTACATCGGTTGCAATTGGAGCATGTACCGCATCATCGGAAGATCACAACTCCTACAATAGAAGTTAAAAGACAATAGGACTGCCACATCTATAGGACTGCCACATATGTGGCAGTCCCTCACATATATAGGATTGTCACATATGTGGCAGTCCCTCACATATATAGGACTGCCACATCCCTGGCAGTCCAAATCCATGAGAGGGACTGCCAGAGAAGTGGCAGTCCACTGTGTCAAAATTCAATTTTTCATCCGAAATAAAGTTAAAGTGTAGTTACCACGACGCCTTCCGATGCATCAAAGTGTTATTCGGACGTTGTGGGAGGATAGTATCCAGCATTTGATGGTCCGGGTTGTTCCATTTTCTATTTCTTTCTACATTAAACACAAAATTCAACTTTTATATGTAAAATTTAGGTTAAAACATTACACAAAAATAAATTCGACGACTTACAAATAAATGGGAGAAGTGATTGACACTATTACTAGATATTTCACCAAAAATCTTTAACAAATTTAGGTGGGGGGACAATTTCACCTAGTTTAGGTTAATTCTAGGTTTCTATGAGGAGGAGAAAAAAAGAGTGGAGGAAGAGAAGTAAAGAGTGGAGGAAGAGAAGAAATAAAAGAAGTTTGGCTTTTATAGTCAATTTTGGACTGCCCCCTAGTAACAAAAACCTATGGCAAACTTGTAATTTTTTCAAAAAAATTTGGCAGCTCCCCTAGTGGAAGTGGTGGTGCCCCTAAAAAAAACCTACATTTACTATACGGATTCCAAGTTGTAATCACGAGAGCGCAACCACCTCTCGAGGCTTCCATTCGGCATGAACTGGAGCACTGAAGTTGTCGTTAGAGCAGGTACACTTATGATCTGGCAAGATTTCTATGTCGAACCATCCCTAAAGCGCAACATTAATCTTTCTCAAAGCTTCCTGCAGACCCCCTTCAGTTTCATCTAAGCGTGCTGATCTGAACACCAAGCTAACACTCGCTTTGCTAAATCACTGTCAAGTTATTAAAAGTGGTCATTTGAGATGCGGCTTAGCTTTGTTGCTCTTTCTACGTAATGCTTGTGGCAGATTGGAACAAGAGATCAGAATACCTATCGAAGCAATAGGAGGAATGACATATTTGAGAAAATATAGTTTGTTATTGGAATTGAAGGAGTAAGTGATATTGGAAGGGCAATGTGAGAAGCTTAGTTGAGTTGCTCCGCACAATGCTACGCACATTTTCCTTCCGAAATTTGTCCTTCCAAATTATTGCTGAAAGAGAGGAATAGACTACTGATAGAAAAATTGATAAAATTAATTATTGTGTATCCATCTCCCTTTGGATGGAGGCAAGTATATATAGAGATACAAATTCCTAGCACACCAAGACTTTCTATAATTTAAGACTTCCTATAACAAGACTTTTCTTCGTTAAGAACTTCCTATAATTCAGTCGTTTCTTAATTAAAGACTTCGTATAATTAAGTCGTTGAACAATGATAATGGAGAGTAGCTAAGGATTTGAGAAGCCTCTTCAGCCTTGCAAGAGATGATTGTATTGGCCCTCTAATGTCGCTTCAAGTCAGGTTACCAAATGAATCAGGAGGATATGTCCATCATGAAACCTTCGAGACAAGAGCGGACCTAAGTGAGGGGTTGGGGTGGGCTCCAGTCCACCCCCAAAAAAATTGATTTTTTTTTATATATAATTTTTTTTGGGTACTTTTCTGTGAGTCAGGCTATACCTAGTCCACTCTAACCCACACCAGCTCACCCCAGCTCAGATTTCTGGTTCCGTCCTTAGAGTTCCAACCTAATACTCACTGCGGCGTTACTAAAATTTAAGTGCTTGCAGTTGGAAAGAGAGGTAGGTGATGAAGTCCATCATGGCCTCCAGTTAGCTGATTGCCGTACATAGATAGAGTTTGGAGTCAAGGCAGCGTCTCCCCGGTTGTGGCGGGAATGGATCCGGTAAGGCTGTTATAAGTTAGTTCGATCGAGAAGGGAAAGTTTCGAAGCATTCAGGAGAGTTAACAGTATCGTACCAGTCAGGCTGTTCCTGGCTATATTTAGGTGCTCAAGATTACATAGATTCCCACCTCCTCGGGGGTAACTTCTTCAATATATTCATGGCCATGTCCATCTTGATAAGGCTAGTGATGTTAACAATAAGCGTCCGAATGGTTCTAGTTAGTTTGTTGCTTCCCAAGTATAGCTGATTGAGTTCCATCAAACTGATTCCATGAGATATACAAGTGTTGGTGTTTTACCTTAGAGACTAAAACGATAGTCCCACATTGCCTAGGCCAAATGGATTGTCCTCTGTATAAAGCTTTGCTTGTTTTGAGAGAATCACACGAGGTGTGGAGAGGCACATGGGTGCCATGTGGAGGTATTTTTCTAGTGGAAAGAATGCTAACTCCATAAAAGAAGCATTCATGCTTTTTGACTTGCTCATGGGATTATTTTCCTATGGAGCTAAGCTCCGAAGGGGCTTAGCGACTCGGACTCCGACTCGGGCTCAAGGGCGCAAAGTGGCGCTTTGGTGGCACACTTCAGCATCGGCGCATGGTGCTTTGTGTGCTACTACGCGCTTGCGATGCTGTGCATTAGCATCGGCGCATGGCGTTTTGTGTGCTACGATGCTATGCTACTGCGCGCTTGCGGCGCTGCACAGCTACGCGCAGGCGCACGGGCTGACGCGCTGAGTGGGAGCAAGAACGCAGATGGTAGATGATGTGGCTGATTAGAAAACTTGAGCGGTTATCGAAAGATTGAGTCAATTATTCAGATCCATTTTTGTGGAATTTGAATTTAATTCATTCAAATCTTTCTATTATTCGTTCCTATCTTTTCGCAATCAGTTACGGTCTGTAATGCCTAAGAAAGAATGTATCAATGTATGCTAAGTTAATCTATCGACGCCACGGACGTGGTCCGATCGAAAGATAAATCATAGTGTGTGTCAAACACTAGTTAGAATAATTGAAATAAAATGTGCATCAAATGCACGAGTCACTATGGAACATTGAATATCGCAAGGGCGAGCACCTCGGCGTGCAAGCCACAAGAACATGGGATACTGTATCGGCAAGTGCCTTAGTGCACGAGTCATATCGTGCCCCCGAGCACGAGATAGAAGTCTAGTACATTGAAAGGCAATATAGGCGAGTGCCCTAGTGCACGAGCCATGTACCTTGAATACTAAGGCATAGAACATGGAAATACGGCTTCGATGTGTGCATCAAGTGCACGACGCGAAGGAAAAGATGATAAATATGTCGAAACATGCGTACGTGCACGAGATCATAAAAGATGGCTTCGTTACGAAAGAGTACAGTTGTGGCATGAATGTGACAGAACTGTCAGAGATGACATGATGCCTCGAAAATATTCATGACCTTTGGGTCATTCGGTTGACGAACATTGAGTTAGGGCATGATGCCATTGAACATCGAAACAAAGTATGGAAAGTGAGAAGATAGAAAGTTAATGTAAGAAATACGAGATAATGAATGTCTGAGTCGTGGACTCAAGACTATGTTTGGTTGTTTGAATAAGACGCGCATTTCATGGTCGAATGGGCTTGACAAATGTAAGAAATAATAGCCCATGCACGGATGTTCCCTCGAATGATTAGTGACGGGACGCCGGAACCATTTGGCCTAGGAGGGACGTTAATCTTTGATGGGCGCACATCTATAAGACGACTAGCAACCGGTTATAAATGTGAAAAGTCACAAAAGATGGTATACAAACGGTATGTCTTCGATTTTTTGGGATAGCAACACAACCCGTGAAGCGCCGGGCTACCCAATTTGAAAAAAGAAAAGAGAGAAAGAAAAGAAAGAAAGAAAATAAAGTAAGAAAAGAAAAAGAGAAACATCTTTAGTCCATTTTGACGTAGATACGCCAATGACCTTCATATAGTTAAGAAACAATGGGTTGAAAGTGCAGGCATGTATGTATCCTGCACACATAGATCCTGCATGGAGAGCACTTATAACATGACAGGGAAGGAATTGGGCGTATTCACCTTGCGTCGCTGCAAGGACGAGTGCGTCTATGCTGGTAAGAAGTTACGTCATGAAATAAATACGAGATTGCTTGCCTGCTTGCCTACTCAATTCGAATAACATGCTTTCCATGATAACATATTTTACAGTTTTCAAATTTGCCATTAAATCGACTATAAGGAGAATATAGCAAGATCATAAGCTAAGTTGCATGATTCATCATAAATACTAAATGTCGATTTAGAAAGGTGGTCATTTTATCAGTACATGCGAGGACGAACATACTGATCCTCCATCGGCTTTCATACAGGGTGCAGGAAATGGATTGCTCGTGGCGAAGCTTCGTTTGATACAGAGATATGAAATGCCGTAGCGTTTGAAGCATAAGATCCCAATGACGCTCGGACTTGCAACAGGATTGATGTGGCCGAGATATTGGAGGCATGATGTATGGAATGATAAAATCTTTTGTGGGCAAGAGAGAACTTGAGTGTTGTAGCCAATCTGGCAAATTCAGTTGGGCTATTGAAATCCTTTGTAATCTCAGTTCATTATCAATAAAGATAATTGTTTCGTATACTCTGTTTTCTTTCGTTTTCTATTACCAAATCAAAGATAACCATTTTGAGAATTTGTCATCTTGTCTTGCACGAGCGCAACTCCAGGCTCGTGCGGCATCACGTCCCCGACGAGGACGATGATTCGGGTGATTCCGGGTCGGGGCGTGATAAATTGGTATCATAACTCTAGGCTCAATTTCCTCAGGACGCTTGCTTCTTTTCAATTCCAAAGAGTTGCCCACCACCAATCAAATCTCTCTTGACTCTACTCGATGTCGCACTGGATGTTCCATACAATAAGTCTAATATAAATCGTGTAATTTTGTCGCATGTATTTTGAAAATTACATAATGTTTGCTAAGAAAATTGCGAAAGATTTATTGCATTGAGTGCAACGAGCTGTGAAATATTTGTAGCTGCAAGTGCAACAAATCGTGAGATGTGAATTGAGATATTTGTTGCTGCAAGTGCAACAAGTTGAAAATTGTGAAATAAGATGTTCGATGTTGCAATACAACAAAATTGAATGGGAAATAAAATGTTGCATGAAGTGCAATGAGAGAAATAAAAAGTTGCATGAAGTGTAACGAGTGAAATAAAATGTTGATGTACTAAATTACAATGAGTTGAAGTGTGAATTATGCGTGCAAGGATAATAAAAGTTGATATCGAATGTAACGGATTCGAGCATTGGCTTTGAATGTCACAGATAAATACTTGTACGAGATCCAATGGTTATCGAAAACGAATCATGTCACAAAGTGCAACACATATCAGAAAAAAAATATTGTACGCTGTGCAATACGTGTCGGAAGTAAAATTATTGCACGTGGTGCAATGCGTGTCAAAGTAAAATTGCTGCACGGAGTGCAACGGACATCGAAAATGAATCGTTGCACGAGATGCAACAGAAGGAAACAAAAGTCATAAATCGATAGAAACGAATCGTTCAGTAGCGTACCGAACTTGAACTTGTATTGGCGAATGTACACATTAGCCGAATTATGTCAGATTTTGATTAATCAAAGTTACGGTTGTGATCAAGCACGATTACTGCAAAAATCGTGAGTCGAAAGAGATTGTTGGTTCATACCGAGTATGATGCGAGGGAAATAACTTAATTTTTGAGTGGTTTATGATACCACCTTTGCAATGAATGACTCGATTCTGAGTGGTATATGCAATACCACTTGTGCGATGGATTCTATCGACACATTGTGTAATTTGCGGAAGGATTGTCCGCAACTGACGTTAGAGTACCGAGACTCGATTGGAAATTTGTATGACGGTATATTGATGCAAGTGTTCTTCGAAAATTGGTTGAAACGATAGGGCGGGTTCTCGTACCATTGAATGATACGTCCGACAAAAATTTATAAGTCGGTCGAACGATCGAGACTAGCGAAACGATTATGCCTTGAAGTAATAATCGGATCGACGGAAAAGGAAAACTTGAACTTACAAACGAGTCGCACGACTTGCGATCTCGATAGAAATGTTGGGCGAGGCGAATCAAAATCGAATCGCACGACTTGCGATCTCGATAGAAATGTTAGGCGAGGCGAATTATAATTGGATCGCACGATGTGCGACTTCGGTGAAGAGTTGGTTGATGCGGGTAAATAGTGCCTAAGAGATAGTTGGTTATGTTACGGAGAAACCCATTTGAGTACGACTAAAACATGCAAAAACTTAGAGGACGTGATCGTATAACTCGAGGGCTCGATGTTAGATAATCGGTAACTCGGTTACTCGATCAAAGTATAGCGGGATGCGATGAAAATGAAAAAACGAGTTGATGCATATGAAAAAGTTTGTAGTGAACTTGGATGTATGCAATACGAACTAAAGTCGACGTTGATGCGGATTCAAAGTTGACCCTCGTGTTATCAAAATTGACCTATCAGAACCGATATGCAAGGAAACGTAAGCACGATGTGAGAACACAAAACAGAGCGGACCTACGATATCGAGATTTTCGAATAGTATTACAGAAGTGTCGAACTGGTTGATCGTAAACTTTATGATTGATCTGGACGAGATCGTAAAGTTATCGACGATTGTTTCGATACGTATAACATCTCAGGTATCAACCGTGGATAGATAGACTCGAACTCAATACGAGTAGATGTTTCATGAATTTTGAAATCATCGACAGTAGTGCACGACTTTACTCGAAGGATAGTTGTGCATCAATTGTGCCGATAGAAATAGTTTTATCCGAAATTGGGTAGTCGCATAAAAATCGTCGGAACATAACTTTACCCCGAAATAAGATATAGCATGGTTCGTAGTAACTGTATTTCGTTAATGATCCACAATTATCGAGCGTAGCTTCGGGACAACTGACCCTTGAAGACTTGACCTTCAAATCAAATTGAATGTTACAGACCGTAAGATGACCCATGCGATATCGCATATGAAATTATATCGATAATAAATATAATGTAGTTCATGTTGATGATAAGTCTAGGCAATTTTGAGAATCGTACTATGCACGAGCGCGAGTGGTAAGAGAATGACTTTCGAGTTATGTCGTTAGATTTGGATTCACCTTGTAATTGAGCTTGCGTGAATCAAATTTATATTCGATGTTGTGAGACGTATTAGTTGGAAATTTGGCTAGTAAATTCCTACTCGTTAGGAATCGAACGTAAGATGCATCGTAGAGACTTTGAGGCAAAGCGATTATTGTCTTGTGTACCGTCGCCTCGATGTAAACTTTTATATCGGATAGATTGTGACCTTTGTGCAATATCAATTTAAAGTTGCGTCGAAGGAATTTAAGCACGATGTATAGGTAAGTAACCTAGCGGGCCTAGTCCTGAATGTTGATGCATTTGCAAGTCAACAAAGAAAATCGTATCGAGATAAATTGTATAGCCAGACTTCGAAAATAGTTGGACGACGACTTCAAACGCAAGGCGTTGCGAAGGATCGTTGCGATCGGATGTGCGACGGCTCGACGCAACGTATAGAATTGATAGTCCATACGAAACATACGAAACAAGAAAATACGATTTTGAATTGCGTCGCTTGCATTGACTTTATTGAATGAATCACGTATGTATCAAATATACGTATGCGATAAAATTTCAAGAACAGTTGCTAAAGATAAGTCCGATCGAGAGTACGAGATGGCAAGCATTAGGATTGAAAATTTGCTTGTTAGCTTGTTCAAATTTGCTACCACTGGACTTGATCGAAATACATATATCTTTGGGATACCTCGAATTTTTATACGGATCCAAATCGAGTTGTGTATAAAATTCAAATTGAGCTACAGGAAAGACTGAAAGTTAATGAAAGCTTGCAAGATAGTGTTAAACTAAACAACATTGGTGGGACGAGATCATGAAACGATCTATAAAATACTTAATCGGAGTGTTGGTTTTGGTTCGAGGACGAACCTTATTTTGAGTGGTATATTCTGTAATGTCCCGCTCCTCACGGCGCATTACGCTGATACGTTGACTCAAAGAGTCGCGTTGACCGAATGAAATGTATCGATTTGAATCGATACGAGAGTTACGGTCCCGAGCAATGTATCGAACTAAGTCGATACGAAGAGTTGCATTTTCCCAAAATAATACATCGAGTTGAATCGATGCGAAGCGCTGCATTGCCTAGAAGGATAAGTGCGTTGAATCGGCTCGAAGATTCTAAGAAATCGAATTGGCCCAAGGCGCAAGTTCGAATCAATGCAAGTATTTATTTTAGTTGGTTTCATGTACAGGCTATCCATTTATGCTAAAATGTTAGAGGTCAACATTTTTGCCTCATTCGCAACGGGTCCGCAAAACCCAAATTACTGCCTCGCAACGGGCTAGGACATGGGCACGGTAGGCCGAAATCGATCGAGTAATTCAATGAAACAAGAAGTGCTTAAATGGATAAGTCAAAAGATTTGGCCGTGCAACAAAGTTATGAAATCGAACCGCATCGGCTCGGCAAACAACAAGGCATATCGGCTCAAGGTGGGAGGACTGACTCTTCTTTTTTCTCCTTCATGCCTAAGTAAGAATGTATCATTGTACGCTAAGTTAATCTATCAATGCCACGGACGTGGTCCAATCGGAAGATAAATTATAGTGTGTGTCAAACACTAGTTAGAATAATTGAAATAAAACGTGCAATAAATGCACGAGTCGCTATAGAACATTGAATATCGCAAGGGCAAGCACCTCGGTGCGCAAGCCACAAGAACATGGGATAACTGTATCGGCAAGTACCTTAGTGCACGAGTCATGTCGTGTCCCCGAGCACAAGATAGAAGGCTAGCACATTGAAAGACAATATAGGCGAGTGCCCTAGTACACGAGCCATGTACCTTGAACACTAAGGCAGAGAACATGGAAATACGGCTTCGATACATGCATCAAGTGCACGACACGAAGGAAAAGAAGATAAATGTGTCGAAATGTACATACGTGCACGAGATCATAAAAGATGGCTTCGTTACGAAAGAGTACAGTTGTGGTATGAATGTGATGGAACTGTCAGATATGATAAGATGCCTCGAAAATGTTCAGGACCTTTGAGTCATTCGGTTGACGAACATTGAGTTGGGACATGATGCCATTAAACATCGAAATGAAGTATGAAAAGTGAGAACATAAAAAGTTAATATGAGAAATACGAGGTGATGAATGTCTGAGTTGTGGACTCAAGACTATGTTTGGTTGTTTGAATAAGATGCACGTTGCATGGTCGAATGAGATTGATAAATGTAAGAGATAATAGCCCGTGCACGGGTGTTCCCTCGAACGGTTAGTACCGGGACGGTGGAACCATTTGGTCTAGGAGGGACATTAATCTTTGACGAGCGGACATCTGTAAGACGACTAGCAACCGGTTATAGATGTGAAAAGCTGCAAAAGATGGTATGCATACGGTATGTCTTCGGTTGTTTGGGATAGCAACCCAACCCGTGAAGCGTCGGGCAACCCAATTTGAGAAAAGAAAAGAGAGAAAGAAAAGAAAGAAAATAAAGAAAGGAAAGAAAAAGATAAACACCTTTAGTCCATTCTAGCGCGGATACGCCAATGACCTTTATATAGGTAAGGAACGATGGGTTGAAAGTGCAGGCACGTATATATCCTGCACACATAGATCCTGCATAGAGAGCACTTATAACATGACAGGAAAGGAATGGGGCGTATTCATCTTGCATTGGTGCAAGGGCGAGTGCGTCTATACTGGTAATAAGTCGCACCAGGAAACAAACACGAGATTGCTTGCCTGCTTGTCTATTTAATTCGAATAACATGTTTGTCATGATAACATGCTTTACCGCTTTCGAATATGCCATAAAATCGACCCTAAGAAGAGTATAGCAAGATCATAAGCTAAGTTGCATGATTCATCATAAATACTAAATGTCGGTTTAGAAAGTGGGTCATTTTATCAGTACATGCGAGGATGAACGTACTGATCTCCCACCAGCTTTCATGCATGGTGTAGGGAATGCATTGCTCGCGACGAAGCTTCGTTTGATTGCGTAGAGGCATGGAATGCCATAGCGTTTGAAGCGTACGATCGCATTGACGCTCGGACTTGGAACAGGATTGATGCAGCCGAGATATAGGAGGCATGATGTATGGAACTGTGAAATCCTTTGTGGGCAAGAGAGAACTTGAGTATTTTAGCCAATCTGACAAATTCAGTTGGACTATTGAAAGCCTTTGTAATCTTAGTTCATTATCAATAAAGAGAATTATTTTGTATACTTTGTTTTCTTCCGTTTGCTAATACCAAATTAAAGATAACCATTTTAAGAACTTGTCATCTTGCCTTGCACGAGCGCAACTCCAGGCTCGTACGGTATCACGTCCCCTGCGAGGATGATGATTCGGTTGATTCCGGGTCGGGTCGTGACACGGCCAGCATTAGAGATCTAGGGATTCGGCCCAACTCTACAAATACTTTCTTCGTGCCTTTATTGAGAACAAAATTCAGAAATTAAGGAATAAAGAGACTTGCACAGCTGCTGCCATTGGAGTCTACAGATTTCAGCGAGTTCGTGAAAGGAGGTGTCAGGGAGCGTTCCAGAAGTTCTTTCGAACTTGCTGGTTCCTGGGAGCAGATCGCAGTAGGGCGAATCTTGCTTTGAGCAACGATGATCTTCATCACCCTAGCAAAGTTATCTTCATCAACTTCGGATCTCACAAAGAGACCGACTCTTCAACTCTGGTTCTCACAAAGGGATCGAGCTATCAACCTCTTATCTCACAAAGAGAACGAGTAATCTCACCGTGTCTCACTAAGAGATCGAGATTTCTATTAAAAATCTGTTTCGAAAATAACAACAAGTCTGTTGGAATTGTGGTGGGCCAACTAGCTAGGAGAAACAAGTTTGGAGTGGAAGAAAATTATATAGAAAAGATTTTGGTGGAAGAGAAAAATTGAAGAATTTTTTTTATAATAGTACAAAGCTTTTAAACAAAATTGTTGTGCACAAAATGAGGGGCGAGCACCCCTTTTATAGGACTCTTGGAAGAGTCTAGACACCTATTAACACTACCAAAATACAGTAATTAGCGACGACACATTAGCGACAGATTTGCGGCAAATAACCGACGGAGTACCGACGACAAGCCGATACAATTTTTATTTTATTTTAAGGGGGAGAAAAGGTCGCTCATCCGTCGCTAGGGCATCGGAGATATAGCGACGGATAAGTAGCCGTCCCTATGTAGTCGATTATTTGGCGGGAATTGTTGGAAGAAATGGCGGGACAATTTTTCGACTACGTAGCGACGGATATTCCGTCGGCAAGTATCAAAAGAGCGACGGACTAGCGACGGATACAATCCGTCGCTAGTCCGTCGCTAAATAAAGGGCCCAGACTTAAATTGAAACGACGGAGAAAACTTTTCATTCCCACCAAATTTCATTCTCTCTCCTCTCTCTCTCTCTCCCTCTCTCTCTCTCTCTCTCCCGCGGCGGTCGGTGACCTCACTCTCCTCTCTCTCTCTCTCCCGCGGCGGTGATCGACGACCTCTCCTCTCTCTCTCCCAAAGGTAATCTCTCTCTCTCTCTCGGTGGTCGTGGGTGTCGTGGGCTGTCGGGGGCGTCGTGGGCTGTGGGGGCTGCAGAAACTGCGGGGGGTGGCGTGCACAGGGCAGCGGCGGGCTGCGCGCGGGGCTGCGGTGGGCTGCGGGGGGCAGCGCGCTCCGGCGCAGCGAGGGGCGGCGGGGGGTGGCACGCACGGGACAACACGGGGCTGGGGGGGCGGCGGGGGGTGGGGGGGGTACGCTGGCGCGTGCGGGGCTGCGAGAGGCGGCGGGGGACAGCGCGCTCCGGGGCAGCGGGGGGCGGCGGGGGTGGCACGTGCGGGGGGGTGGGAGGGGTACGCTAGGGTTTGTAAGTGTAAGTAGTAGTAATTATCCTAGTTTAAGAAATAGGATGAGAAAGTCTATTGCTATATATATATATATATATATATATATATATATATATCAAGGTTCAAAGTATCGGTATCGGAATCGGTATCGAAATTTTCCTATGAGTATTGGTATCGGCGATATCGGTAGTATCGGCAGTTTCGGATCGGAGTATCGGATTTTTTGGTATTGGGAAACAAATAATTATCGGTAGTATCGGATTCTTTTACATGCTTTTACAACCTTATTATACTTTCAACCTAGGTTCACAATATCGGTATCGGAATCGGTATCGGACTATTCCTATGCTGTTTAATTTTCTTTGCCGAATTGACCGGAACAAAGACCCCCAATGTCGACATCGATCAATATTTGGTATCGGTCGGTATCGGATCGGAACATGCCAAACCGTATCGGTATCGGCCGTATCGGATCGGTATCGGCCGATACTTTAAAGAAAATACAATATGACAAACCCTAGTTTAAGAAATAGGATGAGAAAGTCTATTGCTTTATATATATATATATATATATATATATATATATATATAAAGGTTCAAAGTATCGGTATCGAAATCGGTATCGGTATCGGAATCGATATCGGTATCGAACTATCGGACTATCGGTATCAGTATCGCACTATCGGTATCGGTATCGAACTTTCGGTATCGGTATCAAACTATCGGTATCGGTATCCGTATGTACTTAGTATCGATCGTAGCAGATTAGTATCAGTATATCGGTTTGGTATAGGTCGTATCGGATGGTATTGACCTTAGCGAATCGGTATCGTCCTATCCGATATGTATCGGCCGTATAGCTAGGATTCGTGCCGGCCTTATCGATTCGTTATCGGCAATATCCGATAGGTATCGGCCGTATCGGATATGTATCGGCCGTATCAGATTAACATGGTGGAAGGTTTAGTAACAACTGTACTTAGATTTTTCTCTTCTCGAGCTAGAATACCATTGCAAGAGAGTCACGAGGGAGTAAAAAAAATCTCCTACATAATTTGATACGGCCTATACCAAACCTATAAACCGATACTAGTATGATGCGGTCGATACTAAATACATCCGACCTATATACCAGCGGATCCACCAGTTACATGATTATATACTAATTCTGTTTAGTTTTTCTTACGATACAGATTTTCACATCCAATCTATGATGGATCATTATTTCGTTGATCGTACATGGATGTACAAACGACAACACGAGAGCAGAATTGGTATGAGTGACGATTTTCAGGCAGGCGTGGAAGTGTTTCTTAAGTATGCCATGAGCAAAGCTCAGTATATGGACGGTAACAAAATCAAGTGTCCATGTCGTAATTGTCGCAATAGACGTTACGAAGAAGTGATGAGTGTAAGAGATCATTTGACCCGTAAGGGTTTTGTACGTGATTACGGCCTGTGATCATCGCAAGGTGAACTATATGCGGAAAAACAGGTTACGAATGCTGCTACTTATGCTTTTGATGATAATGCTGCAACGAATTTTGTCGTCGAAGACGACGAATGCTCTGTTGATTATGGAGACCTGCAGAACCTTGCACGAGATATGGTGTACGACACGGCAGGGCCTAATTTTGATCCGGAGGATCCTAATCCCGAGGCGAAGGAGTTCTATGATATGTTTCAGGATGCTGAAACTTCTTTATATCCTGGTTGTGAGCCACATTCCATACTGTCAGTGATGATGCAGTTATTGAACATAAAGTCCAATTTTAACTTGCCACAAACTTGCTATGATCGGATTATACAACTAATCAAGGAGGTGTTACCGAAGGAATCAAAAGAGCTTCCAAAAAACTTCTATAAGTCGAAGATGATGGTCCGACAACTGGGATTGGGGTACGAGAAGGTAGATTGTTGTCACAACGGCTACATGTTGTACTACAAGGAGAACGAGGATATAGAAAGTTGCAGCTTTTGTAATACGGATCGTTACAAGCCAGTCAGGAGAAAAGGAAAGTCAACTAGAAAACGACGTTCTTACAAGTATATGCATTACTTGTCGATCACGAAGCACTTGCAGAAGATGTATATGTCTCAGAATACAGCAGAACACATGACGTGGCACAACGAAGAACGCACAAAGGATGATGGAGAATTGTCACATCCTTCGGATAGAGAGGCGTAGAAATATTTTGATTTGCGTCATCCAGATTTTGCTGCAGAGCCTAGAAATGTATGTCTGGGGCTATGTTCTGATGGCTTCGCCCCTTTCGGGTAGTCGGAATCTCAATACTCCTGCTGGCCGATCATTTTGACCCCTTACAATTTGCCACCATAGATGTGTATGAATACTCCTTATATGTTCTTGACAGCTATCATACCGGGTCCCAAAAATCTGATGAAGAATATCGATATATATTTACAGCCGTTGGGGGATGAGCTGAAACAGCTGTGGGAGATCGGCGTCGCGACCTATGATATTTTCGTGAAACAGAACTTTCAGATGAGAGCTTCACTGATGTGGACAATCAATAATTTTCCCGTATACGGTATTCTGTCGGGATGGAGTACTCACGGCACCATGTCTTGTCCGATATGCATGGGAAATAGTAAGGCGTTCTGCCTTAAGCATGAAAAAAAACTTCTTTCTTTGATTGTCATCGTCAATTTCTGCCCGCGAATCATCCTTGAAGAAAGAACAAGGACGCATTCAGAGCTGGAAAATAAGAATTTTCTCATCCGCCTACCAGATTGTCTGGATACGATATATGGGAAGTTGTAAAGGACTTGCCCACTGTAATGGAAGATCCATCGAACAATCGTGTCGATGGGTTCGGACAAAGCCATAACTGGACGAAACGGAGTATCTTCTGGGACTTGCCTTATTGGAAAGATAATCTTATAAGACATAATCTTGATGTTATACATATCGAAAAGAATGTGTTCGATAATGTCTTCAATACCGTCATAGATATTAAAGGAAAGACGAAGGACAATCCAAAAGCAAGATAAGGCATTGCCGAGATATACAAGCATCCTTATCTGAACTTGATACAAAGGGGAGCTGCTGGACAATTAAGTAAGCCGATAGCACAATACACATTGAGCACGGAAGATAGATTAATAATCTGCAAGTGGGTATTTACTTTAAGAATTTTCGACGGCTATGTGTCGAATTTGTCTAGATGCGTTGATCTTAATGAACGCAAGCTAACAGGAATGAAGAGTCATGACTGTCACGTGTTTATGGAAAAATTACTGCCCATTGCTTTGAAAGAGTTGTTGTCTTCTGCTGTATGGATTTTGTTGGTCAAACTATCAATATTCTTTAGGAATATTTGTTCAACTAAGTTGAATGTGCAACACATGGTTGAACTTGAGAAGAAGATTATCTTAACAATTTGCAAGTTGGAGAAAATATTTCTTCCTGGCTTCTTTGACAGCATGGAGCATCTACCGATTCATCTAGCATACGAAGCCCGTGTCGGTGCATCTGTTCATTATTGATGGATGTACCCATTTCCTCCTGGCTTCTTTGAATTTTAGTGGGTTTTAAAATTCATTCTTAATTCTCAAGATAATTTGTCTCTCTAGATACCTATACCATCTAAAGAAGAAAGTTGGCAACAAGGCTCATATTGAGGCTTCGATATGCGAAGCATATCTTATCGAAGAGGTGTCAAACTTCTGCTCCATTTATTTCGATACTCATGTTAAGACAAATTGAAATAGACCTCAAAGGAATAACGAGGACGTTGAGGATGGAGGTATATTCAATGTAAGGAGGAAGCTTGTTGGGGCTAGTAAAAAACGGTGGTTGACTGACGACGAGTATGATGCCGCTCACCGATATGTCTTGTTAAACTGTGACATACAAGAAGTGAGAGATTTGGAGAAGTAAGTCAGTACACTTGCACTCGTTATAATCTCTAATTTGATGAAGTAAGTGACTACACTTATATATTCTTATTTTCTCTAATAGTGTATTTAGAGATGAAGTCAAAATAAGGACACCCGATATTACCGATGAGGGACTTCAAAGAGAGGTTGATTGTACATTTTCGTCATGGTTTCGCAAATACGTAAGTAACTGAGATTATAATTGAGGTTGATTTTATATATTCTTATAAAATACGTAAGTAACTGAGATTAGAAATATATAATCTAAAACATTTAAATTATAAATATTTATTTACAGGTTTTATTGCCTGAAATAACACTCACTAATGAGAGTGTTCGTTACCTGGCATTGGGATCGAAGAGGCAAACAAAGACTTGGCCAGGCTACGTCGTTAATGGCTTCAGGTTTAAGGCAACTCAGAATGCTATAAATGTCGAATTTATCAATGACGGCATCAGTACCAAGGATTCTGGTGTTTGCATAAGAGGCACCATCTATGACGACGAACCGGACTTTGACTATTATGGAGTGCTTCAGAATATTGTAGATTTATAATATACTGGCCCATATGATATGCATATTGTGATGTTCAAATGTGAGTGGTTCGATACGACACCAAATATCGGTTGGAGAATCGATAAACAATTTGGATTTGTCGATATAAATCATTACAGGAGGTATAGAGGGTCCGATACATTTGCGATAGCAAATCAGGCTGTTCAAGTCTACTATACAAGCTACCCAAGGCGTCGTAGAGATCGATTTAACTGGTGGGCAGTATGCAAGATTAAATATAGAAATATATTCAACATTGGAGACCCAGCATACCAAGAGGACCAGATCGAAAAGTCCCAATACTTGGGACAACACTCAGATACAATGGATGTTGAAGATATTGTTGAGAAAAATAGAAGGGAGGAAGAGGTTGATACACAAGACTTAGTTGTCAACCAGGGAAGAAAGAGGCGTCTTGTCCCAAATATTGAGGCAGAAGAAGAAGAAGAAGAAGAAGAAGAAGAAGAAGACGAATTTGATGGGGATGAGGATACAGATGAAATCGACGATGAAGATAAGGATGAGGATGAGGATGAGGATGATGATGATGATGAACACGATGCCGAGGATGAGAACGAAGACGATGATTAGGTTAAATATTGTTGTATATTAAAAAACTTCCAATTACGTGAATTAAGTTTGACCTGTCACGACCCGCACCCTAGAGTTAGGGCACGAGACGTGGGTACGTCCAGCCTACGCCGCAGTGTCGGCGATAGAACGCTGTCCTAGGTCACAACATCTAGCAATATAAAGCTTAAACAGTTTATACTCCCCGAATGGGGGTGACATGATAAAAGTAGACTCAATCACAACTAAGGAAGAAGAAGCACGATATGATATAAAACTCAAGGAAAAACAGATGATAACATAGCTGATAGATAGATAAATGAAACTGCTGAAATGAAAGAAAATCCCAAGTACATCAGAAAGTTTAAGTGTCTAAGATAATACAAATCCCAGATCCCAAGTATCAATAAGTACAATCATCCATGAAATACTGAAATGAAAGCATCCTAGTCTAAGGGTGTGTCATGACCTCATAAAAGCAATTACGTGAATTCATATTTTTTTCGTTCGATTATTTACTTATTGCAGATGGTACTCCTAGTCTGTTTCGTCGCGGCGACACTCATCTTTCTACTGGTGGTATGTATATTTTAGTTTAGAATTTTACATTCATTTACACTTTTATATTGTTAATTATGTTTATGTGTTCTATTTACAGGTCATGATGGCTGGCCGTGGTTGTGGTTCTGGTGGTGGTCGTGGTGCTGGTGCTGGCGGTGGTGGTGGTCGTGGTCGCATTCAATCTTCCCGGGATGTGACCCCATCCTGCGAGCCCGACCCGGAGAGTACCCTAGGCACAGACGCATCCCGCCGTCAATCGACTACTTCATCGAGGCGTGAGTCTGGATCTGCTAGCAGATCCGTTCCGCTATCGGACCCACCAGCGGATCCACCAGGGCTAACTTCCATGGTCCCTACCTCAACTTTTCGTCGGTGCCCCCAAACTTGAAGTACGTCTGGCTCGACGAGTTGAGGGTATATATCTATATCTTTTAGTTAATTATTAGTTACTTTTTAATCAACCATCTTTTAAATTATGTGATAATTGAATTTGTATGTTAGACGACGTACTGGTGGCCCCTCCATCGCGAGGACGCGATCCGCAGGACCTACAGAAGCGCTACCTCGAAGAAGATACGGAATATGATTCATGACCTGAAAATGGGACAGACGAGGCCGATTGGATCCGGCAGGACTATTATGAGGACCTCTTAGATATGATGAATACTCCTGCGTACAAGAAGAAATTGAAGAAGGCAAAGGCGAACCGACGGGCCGCGGGGCTTCATACGGGGGATCAAGGCCCCACGCAGCGATGCTTGCAGATCTGGTGAGATACCGTAAATTTATTTCACTATCGAATTAGGTATTATTAATATACGGGATTAATTTAGTTCTATGGAAATTTTGTATGTAGACCCAACGGGCAGTGAAGGAAGGAAGGGTGCCAGAATCGATCACCATGTACGACGTGTTCCAGCATACACACAAGAGACAGAAGGACGGGAGCTTCGTCGACGAGAGGGCCAAGGAGATTGATGTAAGTACTTATGTTTATGAGATTTACGTTAGAATTAAAAGTATTCGGATTATAACTTAGGTAAACTTAGGATTCACACTTAGCTTAGTGAAACATAGGATTTAGATTACAACTTAGGTAAATCTTATAATAAAAACACATTTATTTGATAGGCTGCGTATCGTGAGGCCCTTAGTCGGGCTCAGTTAACTGACACCGAGGATGTCGGTAAAACGACGTCCGTCCGGACGCCCTCTTCTTTGGCCGCTCGCAAAGACTTGTTCGTAGATACCGTCGGCGGCTTTAAGAAAGGGCTCCTATACGGAGTCGGCTCCCTAGGGCCGTTGTACATGGCGACTCAGAGATTTTCACCGACACCGCCTCCTCCCGCGGCCCCGGCAGACGATGATGTTAGGTCGCAGCTTACGCAGCTGCACGAGGCGGTGTCATCCTTGCGGGAGCAAATTGCCACATACTTTTTGTCTTCGTCTGCTGCTGTCGGTCCGTCTGCTGCTGGTGTCGGTCCGTCTTCTACTGGTACCGGTCCGTCGACTGTTGGTGCCGGTCCTTCTTTCGTGGGTCATCTTTCTTTCAACCCTGTTGTCCCTCTGGTACCGTCTCCGACTGTGACGGCACTCCTTGATCTCATATCGCCAGAGCAGCTACGCCGACTTCCGAGTAGTGTCTACGACGACTTGCCATCGTACCTAGTAGAGCAGTATATTCGTCGATCGCAGTAGGAATTACCACCACCGGCAATCGAACTCCTCCTCCTCCTTAAAGTATTGTAATTAAGAAAATTTGGAATATTTATGAAAATTTTGGAATATTTGTGCTATGATCGGATTATAACGACGGATATTAGTTTATGATTTCAGGATAATTGATGTCTATTTTATATTAATTTGGTTTGGTCTATGTGATTTTTGGATAATTGGTGTGCATTAAATTCGTATGTGCATATTTGGTCTATGTAATTTTTGGATAATTGGTGTGCATTATATATTTGGTCTATGCGATTTTTGGATAATTGGTGTGCATTATATATTGGTTTGGTTTATGCATATTTTTGTGAACAGGAAAAGTGCTGCAATTTTTTTCAAAAAATTTCAGTTAGCGACGGACTAGTGACCGGTTAGCGACGGATATTTCCAGTTTCGACTACTTTTCGACGGAATTTCCGTTACTACCTGGAGATTTGAAACTGTTTCCAGTTAGCGACAGGTGGTCGACGGAATATCCGTCGGCAAGGTTCTGGTGGTATATAGTTCGACGGAATAGCGACGGAACATCCGTCGCCAAGGTTTTGAAAATACATGACAGAACCGTGGCGACGGATAATCAGCCACTAATCAGTCGCTGTGTCGACGGCATAGCGACGGAGTCGCGACGATTTATCCGTCGCCATGGTTCTGGAAATGTCAAGCATTTCCAGAACATGGTCGACGGATAATCCGTTAGTATTCCGTCGCTAATCCGTCCTTTGGTAGCGACGGCTATCGACGGACTAGCGACGGAACGATACCCTCTGATACACTGTTACGACGGTTTACCGACGGACTATCCGTCGCTAGCGTCTACACAGTTAAGTATTTAATACTTGAAATGGACGAAAGTCCGTCGGAAAGTCGTCGCTAATGCATCGTATTGTGACGACGAAAAGCCGTCGCTATTCCGTCGCTCTTCGACTACTTAGCGACGGATCTTTATTAGCGACGAGCTGATTGCCGACGGATTATTTTGACCAAGATTCGTCAGTGATCGATCGCTAATATTGAATGCTGACGGATCTGGCCGTCGCTAACTCGACATATTTTGGTAGTGTAAATATAGTATGTAATCACTCTAGATGCTTTTACAATTAATATTACGATCTATCTAGAACGTAGATATTTTTCATGGACATTCTGGGTATAGAACTTTCTAGAACATGGGTTAAACTCAAAACTAAAAAGGGACTAATGAACAAAGTCTTTGAAGATGAAGGTATATTGAGCAAAGATTGTCGGCGGGATGTTGCTAATCAGCTAATTCTTTGAAAGGGATATCTCACGGAGAGATGAGAGAGCTATTAGAGAAGATGCATATATGTTGAAGTCTGTGGAAAGAAATTGGACCAAAAAGTTTAGAGAAACAGTACATCAAAGAGAGCCGAGTTTTGTAAGTTAAAGATTGATCGGACAAGGTGCATAAGGTCAGTTGTCGTCTTTCCGTCTTTTCAGGTGACTATTCAAGTTTTTCTGCTTTCTGTTTACATTGCCAAGAGATTCGAAGTACGAATTTTTTTTTATTGAGAATAATAACTTTTGGAAAATGATGAGGACAGAAAATTTATTACCATTGGAATATGAAGAGGTGTATGAAAAAAGAAAATTTTATAGCATGCAAACTTTATTGCTTTGACTCTTAAACATAAATGACATACAAGTTGACATAATAACATCATGTTTATAAAATACTTAAGGGTATTTTAGGAATACAAAAGCTTAACCACCAAGTTTTCCTATTATATGGAAGAATAGATGCTTATAAAATACTCAAGGGTATTTTAGGAATTTAAAAGTTTCACCAACAAATTTTCTTATTATATATTAGTAGAATAGATTATGAAGTAGAATACTTTAATGAGTAATGCTATTCGTACCTTCAAAATATCCCTCCAATACATCCCTCCTCATGTGGCAGCTGACGTGGCATGTTAAATAATATTATGTGTCATCTGACATGACCGATGACATGACAAATTTTAACCCAAAAAGTTAATTACCCAATTTTGTCCGTATTAATTTAATGTTAATATTAATTAATATTAATTTAATGTTAATATTAATATTAATTAATGTTAGTATTAATGTTAATATTAATATTAATATTAATTAATGTTAATATTAATGTTAATGTTAATATTAATATTATTCTTAATGTTAACGATAATATTTATATTAATGTTAATGTTAATGTTAACATTAATTTTAATTTTAATTTTAAAATTTGCTACGTCAGCTGCCACATCAACATATCACGTCAGCTGCCACGTAAGGAGGGACGATTTAGAGGTACAATTTGGAGGTACAAATAGCATTATTCTTGATTTTATTGTTCTCTCAAAGAAATATATGGGTCATTGGCATGATGTACGCCTTGAGATTGTAATGTTTGAAGACTTAAGTCTAGGACGATGAACGTTCATCCCCTCTGCTTCAATCTCAACCATTTTCCTGCAAATCTACGGATCACACCATATATGGAGGACACGAAAAGCTCTAGCTTTCTTCTATGTTTTCTGTCTTCCATCTGTGTAGTCTTTATATATTCTTATTATCCAGTTTATTTACCATACAAATTTAAGGTGTCTAGTTGGTGAAATGATAAGGTTATAATCACGAAGCTCAATAATAACTAGCCATTATAATTTAGTTGAAATTGTTTTTTTTTTTTTTTTTCCACTACCAAAAAACTGCAGATGAGTGACGCACATAGACTCGCCACTGAATTGCGTCGCCCGGCGATGATCGGGTGACGACAAGCGACGTCCTATAATTCGAGACACATCCGTCTATGATATGTCGCCTACGCCGTTGTTGTTCTTGCATCATAACCCGTGAGAATGTTGACGACTGCGATGACACGCCTTCGGATGCTGACTTTGGGATTTTCGAAGGATAGAAGGACCGTCGCCTAGGTCAGAACTTATACCTATAGCCTCACATCCTTTCGCATCCCAACCCTCTCATTCTCCACTCCTTCTAGACATCTCCTTCTCCACTCCGGTCATCAACACCGCTCCTCTCGGCACGGCGGCCCCCCTTCGCTCCTCCACCACTTCAATTCCCACCTCTGTCCCAACGGGGCAGCTCCCCTCCGTGTCCCCACGTTGTTAGCATTTGGATATGAGACATTATGCAGGTTATAGACTGTTTGCTTGCTAGGACACCCAACACTATAGACAATCGTGACCGTAGCATTGGGTACTAGAATATTTTGTATTTCATAATCAGTCTATGTAGATGTAGTTCTTGCTCTCAAGTATTCTGGTTCTGACATATGACAACTGGTTTCTAAATCTAGGACTTTGATCGATTTAAGTGATTTGCATTTAAAATCACATTAGAATTGAATGGAAAGAGTTGATGATGCAAGGATTAACAAACGACTAGTATCACTAGTGATCACTTTGCACTTGATGGCGAGACAGAGCCCTTGCAGCCATATTATAGTGATTTATAAGATGAGCCTCCTTTCTTAGACCAGAAAATGAAGATGATGATTACACTAGGGATTTTGTCCTTCAGATGGCAAGGTAGCTTCGTTGCATCCATTTTGAAAGATGGATGGAGCTAGAGAACGAGGGTTCCACCTCCATATTGTAAGTGGTGATATCATGAACCATTCCCTATGATGAATTTGAGCCTCATCCATTTTGAAAGATGGATGGAGCTAGAGAACGAGGGTTCCAGCTCCATATTAAGTGGTGATATCTTGAACCATTCCCTATGATGAACTTGAGTCAACTTTCCCAATGATGAATATGAGCCATCTTCCATCTCATTGTGGTAATTCTAGAATACGTTTTTATTTGAAGTTAATCATCTCATCTCATCTCATTTCATTTGTGTATCCATTATGCAGAATCATCCACACACAACAAGTAATGAATCACTGCTTGGTTGATTGCACGTGGATGCACTAAAGTCGACATAAGAGCAAGATTGATTTGAGTGAAGATTTTAAGACGAATGCTGAAGTATTTCTTAAGTATGCTACTAGCCAACTCGATTACATGGATGGTCCAAAAATCAAGTATCCTTGTGTTCTTTATAGCAACAAACATTGCTAAGAGGTGACAATCGTGAGGGACCATCAAACCCTTAAGGTTTTCGTACATGATGATCTTTGGAGCTCTCAAGGTGAATTTTATATTAAAAAAATAGTTCCCTTTTCATGTGGATGTCACAACAGACACCTACGAAAACATATTGAAGGACGAAAAGCTGAGACAAGAGATATGATGATTGTCACGACATGACCTAATTTTAATCCGGAGGATCTGAATCATGATGCATGGAAGTTCTATGATATGTTCAAGGATACATATTTTCTGATATGTCCAGGTTGTGATACTCATTATGTACTATTGGTAATGATAAGATTATTCAATCTTAAGTCTGATTTTAACTTGTCATAAGCATGCAAAGACCCGATCATACATCTTGCTAGAGAGTTGTTACTGAAATGATCAAAGGGATTGTCTGACAAATCAAAGATTATGGGCAAGCAACTCCTCTTAGGCTACAAAAAGATAGATTATTATTGTAATAGTATATTGTACTAAAAGAAGAACAAGGATGAAAACATATGCACCTTTTGCCAAGTGTCTCAATAAAAGCGAGTTTGGGGCAAAGAAAAGTTAACCAGATAAAGCAAACCAACGTCCCTACATATACATGTAATTCTTGATGATCGTTAAAAGGTTGCAAATGACACATATGTCTACAAATAAAGCCCTAACACATGACATAGCAAAGCAAGGAATGGAGGATGAAAGAGAACTATTTTACCCTTCTGATAAAGTGGCATGGAAGCATTTTGACATGTATCATTTAGATTTTGTTGTCAAGCTTAGGAATGTCATATTTACACTATCTTCTAATGGATTCACTTCTTTTAGACAATCAGGATCTCAGAAGTCCTACTTCCCAGTTATTTTGACACTCTATAATTTACCACCATGGATATGCATAAAGACTCGTATATGTTCTTGACACTTATCATACTCGATCCCAAAAATATAATAGACATTGATATCTACATATGGTCATTGTTGGATGAATTAAACGATCCTCGGAGTTCGACATACAAATGTACAATTAACAAAAAAAAGTAAAACTTTCAATTGGGAGCTACAATTATGTGGAGTACTATCAACGATTTTCTAGTTTATAAAATGTTATCATGATGGAATACTCATGGAACTACACTACCAAAATTTATCGATTTAGCGACGGCCGAATCCGTCGCTAAGACGACGGTAATTATAATTAGCGACCGATTGCCGACGGATATTGGCCAAAAACATCCGTCGGTAATCAGCTCGTCGCTAATAACCATCCGTCGCTAAGTTGTCGTCACATGACGGAATAGCGACGGATAGTCGACGTCACAATACGAAGACTTAGCGACACGTTCCCGACGGATTTCCGTCCATTTCAACTATTAAGTACTTAACTGTGTAGGAAATAGCGACGTAACTTTCCGTCAGTAACCCGTCGTAACGGCGTATCAGATCGTATCGTTGCGTCGCTAATCCGTCGATAACGTCGATATTAAGTGACGGATTAGCGACGGTCTGCTGACGAAAAAACCGTCGACCAGCTTCTGGAAATTCATATCATTTCCAGCAACTTGGCGACGGATAAGTCGTCGCTATGCCGTCGCAACGTATCGACCGCATAGCGACGGATTAACCGTCGACCTTGTTCTGGAAATTCTTGTTATTTCCAGAATACGGGCGACGAATATGTCGTCGCTATTCCGTCGAACAATAAATCAGCTCGTCGGATGGTCCGTCGACCATCCGTCGCTACCTGGGAATAATTTTCAAATATCCAGTTAGCGACGGAATAACCGTCGAAAAGTCGTCGGAAACTAGAAACATCCGTCGCAAGACGGTCACAAGTCCGTCGCTATCTGAGAATATTTTGAAAAAAAATTACTGCTTTTTAGCTGTTCGCAAAAATTTGCATAAACCAAACCAATATATAATGCACACAAATTATCCAACAATCACATAGACCAAATATATTATGCACACCAATTATCCAAGAATCACATGGACCAAAATATGCACATACGAATTTAATGCACACCAATTATCCAAGAATCATATAGACCAAACCAAATTAATATAAAATAGACATCAGTTATCCGGAAGAGTAACCTAATATCCATCGTTATAATCCGATCATTGCACAAATATTCCAAATTTTTCACAAATATTCCAAAACACATAGGAAAGAGTTGGCCAGTTACAGTAACCTAATATCCAATCCTGACGACCGATCATAGCACAAATATTCCAAAACTTTTACAAATATTCCAAAACACATAGGAAAATCGACTTTGGCCTCAACAAAGACCACAAGTCAGACGATGAATCCTCACAGCCAGGGATGATAGTTGCGTTGAGGCATGTACCATTCTATCAGCCACTTTGCATACGAAGGCTCAATCTGGTTGAGGTCTTCTGTAGGGATAGGAGGGTCGGTCCCGATGCTACTACTCTCTGACGGTGGCTCCTCCTTAGCTTCAAGCTTGGGAGCAATCTCTTCCCTGATGGTCATCGGTTCTTCCTTGACAGTCACCGGCTCTTGTTTGACGACGAAGACTTCCTCCGTGTCGACCTCCAAGGGTTTCTTGCCTCGACCCCTTCCTCGACTAGCAGTACCACCTCGACGAGTCCTAGGAGCCATCTTTTTGACAACAGAAATTTTCATATAGGATAAAGAAATTGACTCAAGTTATAAAAGTTGTGACGTTGGTTTTTTGCGTTCATCATCATTAGAGGGAGCAGCACTCGAAAAGTTGTGACGTTGGTAGCATGAGAGAGTAAAAATCTGTATCACAAGACTAACAGAATTACTATGTAATCATGTACTCACCAATAACTGGATGTAACTGGAGTCGTTGGTACTATCGTGCAGTAATTTGTGGATCCACAGAGATGCTAGATGTACTTAGTATCTAGTGTATCAGATTAGTATCGGTCTATCGATTTGGTATAGGACGTATCATATTGGTATCGTCCTATATCCGATATGTACATGTATCGACCGAATAGCTAGGATTCATATTGGTCTTATCGATTTGGTATCGGTCATATCCGATAGGTATCGGCCGTGCTGGATTAGTATAGACTATTTCGGATTAGTATCGTGGAAGGTTTAGTAACAACTGTACTTGAATTTCTCTCTTCTCGAGCTAGAATACCATTGCAAGAGAATCACCAGATCGTGATTGGCCAGTTACAGTAACATACATACTTCATTTTCCATCAGGAAAAGCGAGATTGAAAAGGAAGTATGTATTTTCTGTAACTGGCCATCTACGCTCTCGTGACTCTCTTGCAATGGTAATCTAGCTCTAGAAGAGAGAAATCCAAGTACACTTGTTACTAAACCTTCAACGATACTAATCCGAAATGGTATATAATAATCCAACACGGCCGATACCTATCGGATATGACCGATACCAAATCGATAAGGCCAATATGACTTAATGGCTATACGGCCGATACATATCGGATAGGACGATACCAATTCGCTAAGGCCAATACCAACCGATACGGTCCATACCAAAACGATAGATTGATACTAATCCGACACGGTCAATACTTATAAGTACCTACGGTCCAGGAGGTTGATCCGCTAGTACATTCATGTACGAACAACGAAGTAACGATCCATTTCAATTTGGATGTGAAAATTTGTATCGTAAGACAAACTAAACATAATCAGTTCTATTTCACATGCTTAATTGTCAAGTATGGGAACGAATAGCTCAGAACACCACCTAAAATTCATTCTAGATGAACTCACATAATGTTTACAGTCTTGGTCTCAACTGTCTTCGATTCTATGATCCCATGTCTTAGGTTAAATAAATCACTAACCTCATCACGGTGAGTCTTAGTGTAGCACTCAAATGTGGGGCACCCGTAAATTTGCCGAGGTTTTAAATCATCGACATTGAGTTTTAAACCCTCACGTTGCCTTTCTGCTTCACTTCTAGGATCGAGCAGCATCTTCTTGCAAGCTTCGGTCTCCAGATACTTAGTGTCAAGATTCTGGACGCTTTCGTAGAGCATGTCAACGCATCCTAGCGTCAATTTACTCGGCAGAAAATTGACGCTAGGATGCGTTGACATGCTCTACAAAAGCGTCCAGAATCTTGACACTAAGTATCTGGAGACCGAAGCTTGCAAGAAGATGCTGCTCGATCCTAGAAGTGAAGCAGAAAGGCTACGTGAGGGTTTAAAACTCAAAGTCGATGATTTAAAACCTCGACGAATTTACGGATGCCCCACATTTGAGTGCTACACCAAGACTCACCGTCTGTATAGTTCGGTTATTGGCGCTCGATGTCCCTGTGGTAAGGCAATGGATGAGGATATTGCGTGGGAGGGGGTTGCAGATGGAGGAAACAAGGATGGCGTGTTTGTGAAAGGAGGAAAAGGATACATAATCACAGACGATTTGCATGTAAGGCCATTCTATTCCATGGAGTCTGCGTTGTCTATTTTTCGAAAGCATGGGATCATAGAATCGAAGACAGTTGAGACCAAGACTGTAAACATTGGCCGCGATGAGGTTAGTGATTTATGTAACCAAATGTAGTAATCTTGTAATTTAAAGTTGGAAGAACATGCAAGTAGCCTTATATATAGTTGCTGCCTCACCAGTCGAATGACTTAATTGCCAAGTATCGGAACGAATGGCTCAGAACACAACCAAAGATTCATTCTAGCATACATTAGTGAGTTCATCTTGATTCTGTTACGTCCTTCAGATACTATATACGATAAGAAAATAGATGATTCACGCTAATGTATGCTAGAATGAATCTTGGCTTGTGTTCTGAGTCATCCGTTCTGATCAAGCATCTTCCTTCTCCTCTCCTCCACCATGGCTCTGAACCAATCTGCTCCTCCCTACTTCCCTTCTTTTTATTTAACTCTCTCAGCCACATATGACATCCAGCTCAAGTGTAGAGTCGGGGAAGAAGAAGTGGGCAGGAAGATGAGGGGGAAGCAGCACAGCCGGAGACATGACCCGGAGGAAGTACATAGGTTTTCTTTAACAGCCGTTGGAGGACTATTTCTCCTACGGCTGTTGAAGAAAACCTCTGTACTTCCTCCGGGTCATGCTGCAGGCTGTGCTGCTTCCCCCTCATCTTCCTGCCCACTTCTTCTCCCCCGACTCTACACTTGAGCTGGATGTCATATGTTGCTGAGAGAGTCAAATAAAAAGAAGAGAAGTAGGGAGAAGCAGATTGGTTCAGAGCCATGGTGGAGGAGAGGAGAAGAAAGATGCTTGATCAGAAAGGATGGCTCAGAACACAAGTCAAGATTCATTCTAGCATACATTAGTGTGAATAATCTATGTTCTTATCATATATAGTATCTGAAGGACGTAACAGAATCAAGATGAACTCACTAATGTAATACTAAGACATCATCTACTACTATATAAGATATAGTGATAGGTTGTCGTATCATCATTGCCGAGGGATGAGGGTCGGAGGACAGGCAACTTTATCTACGGCTACATAGTTTCTGCCTCGCCAGTCGAATGGCTGCAGGGACTAATGCAAATGGAGCTGAAAAAATATGCATAAACCAAACCAATATATAATGCACACCAATTATCCAAGAATCACATAGACCAAATATGTACATACAAATTTAATGCACGCCAATTATCCAAGAATCATATAGACCAAACCAAATTAATATAAAATAGACATCAATTATCCTGAAGAATGTAACAGAATCAAGATGAACTCACATAATGTAATACTAAGACATCATCTACTACTATGTAAGATATAGTGATAGGTTGTCGTATCATCATTGCCGAGGGATGAGGGTCGGAGGACAGGCAATTTTATCGACGGCTACATAGTTTCTGCCTCACCAGTCGAATGGCTGCAGGGACTATGTCCTGATCACCATGTCGTACCGTAGATCAAATGCAAATGGAGCTGGAGCCAAAATACAGAAACCAAAATACAGAATCAAATCCCTGGGACGGATGGCTCAGAACACAACCAACCGGAGAGGATACTCTGAGAGATCCATCTGAGTAGGACGTATACTCTGAGAGATCACCTTTACAAGAATGATATCAGTAGTGGGATTGAGTGCTGGAGGGGATACTATCAGAGTATACGTCCTACTCAGATGGGTCTCTCACCGTTACTATTTTTTTCTAACAGCATGGTGGATGTGCTCCGTCAATAGAATCTGGCTCCGAGCCAAAACTTTGCCCCGGAGCTCAAGTGGACATCCTTCGTGTAGAGCTCGAGTGAGAGGTTCCTGACAGCAAGGTGGTCTCCTTTGTTAAAGTATCCGTGCTCGTCCCACAACCAATGTGGGATGAGCACGAATACTTTGACAAATGAGACCACCATGCTGTCAGGAACCTCTCACTCGAGCTCTACACGAAGGATGTCTACTTGAGCTCCGGGGCAAAGTTTTGGTTCGGAGCAAGATTCTGTTGACGGAGCACATCTACCATGTTGTCAGAAAAAATTAGTAATGGTGGGAGACCAATCTGAGTAGGACGTATACTCTGATAATATCTCCTCCAACACTCAATCTCACTACTGATATCATTCTTGTAATAGTGATCTCTCAGAGTATACGTCATACTGAGATGGATCTAATATTCTCTCTTGTTGGTTGTCGTATCATCATTGCCGAGGGATGAGGGTCGGAGGACAGTACAAATAGTCTAATACAAAAACAACTCAATAAGTAGTCCAATACAAATAGTCTAATACAAAAATAACCCAATACCAATAGTCCAATACAAATAAGTACTAATAGCTAATGAGAACCACGCTGCTCACGCAAACGCTCAGTGATACGTTCACGCATCCACCTCGAAAAAGCGAGATTTTTGGCGCGATGAGAGATGTCGTCCCTTGCAAGGACTGCATCAAGAGAACTCTCGGTCTCACTAGCTACCGGTGCTGGATGAATAGAACTCCCGGTCTCACTAGCAACCGGTGCCACTTCCTCCTCAACTGTAGGAGGAGCCACCTCAGCATTCACTATTTTTTTCAAACGACGTGCCACTCCTCGGGTCATGGGTGCCATCTGGTAAGATCGATAGTCACAAATAATATAATTATAACATAAGCAAGCTAACTAAAGGAACCATCATGTAATTTGAGTACATTTTCGAAAGCCGATAAAGTATAAAAAATTCAATTTTTTTCCAAGTGTGAGAACGGATGGCTCAGAAGATAACCCAAGATTCATTCAAGCATACATTAGTGTGAATCATCTATGTTCTGTACATATGGTGTAGTATATGTTCTTATCGTATCTAGTATCTGAAGAACGTAACAGAATCAAGATGAACTCACATAATGTAATACTAAGACATCATCTACTACTATATAAGATATAGTGATAGGTTGTCGTATCATCATTGCCGAGGGATGAGGGTCGGAAGACAGTCAACTTTATCTACGGCTACATAGTTTCTGCCTCGCCAGTCGAATGGCTGCAGAGACTATGTCCTGATCACCATGTCGTACCGTAGATCAAATAGAGCTGGAACTGGAGCCAAAATACAGTACTACTTCACCATGTCGTACCATTTTACTCTCTCTCTCTCCTCCCCCCCTCCGGCGCTCTCACTCTCTCCGGCGCTCTCACACTACTAATCCTATGTGTTTTAAGTGTGAAAACGGATGGCTCAGAACACAACCCAAGATTCATTCTAGCATACATTAGTGTGAATCATCTATATTCTGTATACATATCGTGTAGTATATGTCAATCTTATCGTATCTAGTATCTGAAGGACGTACGTAACAGAATCAAGATAAACTCACTAATGTAATACTAAGACATCATCTACTACAATATAAGATATAGTGATGGGTTCTCGTATCATCATTGCCGAGGGATGAGGGTCGGAGGACAGACAACTTTATCTACGGCAACATAGTTTCTGCCTCGCCAGTCGAATGGCTGCAGGGAATATCCGTCACCATGTCGTACCGTAGATTAATGTAATTAATGGAGCTGGAAATATTCGTCGCTAACTGAGATTGTCACATACACATATGTATATCACAGCTAGATGTATAGATATATACATCTATACAGAAGCACACAACTGATAGAACTCGCACTGTCCTTGAGACAGTGAACATATACACCATGAATCCAAACCCCATATATATTCACATTTACTAATCCAAACACCACCAAACTAATGGAACACCCAATATGGATAACATATTATTTAGCCAATATATAAACTCAGATGAATTTGAGAAGCAAAGCCACCCGCCGCCCCCGACCAAAGCCCGCCGCCCCAAGCCCGCCGCCCAGTAGTTCGGTTGCATATATATATGAAGAGTGCTTATGGGTGTGCGTCGGTTGCAAATAACCCCGACGCACCCGCCCCAAGCCAGCTGCCCAGCCCCCGACGCCGCCGCCCCAAGCCAGCCGCCCAGCCCCCAACCCAAGCCAGCCGCCCAGCCCCCGACGCCCCCGCCCCAAGCCAGCCGTCCAGCCCCCGACGCCGCCGCCCCAAGCCCACTGCCCAGCCCCCAACCCAAGCCAGCCGCCCAGCCCCCGACGCCCCCGTCCTAAGCCAGCCGTCCAGCCCCCGACGCCCCCGCCCCAAGCCAGCCGCCCAGCACCCGACGCCCCCCGCCCCAAGCCAGCCGCCCCAACCCCGACGCCCCCGCCCAGCCCCCGACGCCCCCGACCCAAGCCAGCCGCCCAGCCCCCGACGCCCCAACCCCAAGCCCACCGCCCAGCCCGCCGCCCTAAGCCCACCCGCCTTCCAGACCTCGACCCAAGCCAGCCGCCCAGCCCCCGACGCCCCAACCCCAAGCCAGCCTCCCAGACCCCGACGCCCCCGTCCAGCCCCCAACGCCCCAACCCCAAGCCCGCCTCCCAGACCCCGACGCCTCCGTCCCAAGCCCACCGCCCAGCCCCCGACCCAAGCCAGCCGCCAAGCCACGGACGGCCCAGCCCCGATCGCGCCGCCCAGACCCTATAACCGAGAGAGAGAAAGAGAGAGATCGAAAGAGAGAGAGAGAGGAGGGTTACCTTCGGGAGAGAGAGAGGAGAGTACACCGACGCCGACGACGACACCGACGCCGATCACCGAAACCGACACCAGCGAGAGAGAGAGAGAGAGGAGAGAGAGTGAATTTGGGGGGAATGCCAAAAGTTTTCCCCGCCTTTTCATTTAAGTCTGGAACGCTAATTTAGCGACGGAATGGCGACTACAAAATATCCGTCGCCCTATAGTCGCTATTATTGATTATCCGACTGAATATCCGTCGCTACGTAGTCGAAGATATGTCCCGCCAATTATATACACAATTCCCGCCAAATAAACGACTACGTGACGACGACCGAATATCCGTCGCTATAACACCGACACACTAGCGACGGATGTGCGACCTTTCCTGCCCCTAAAATTAAAATAAAAAATGGCAAATGTTTGTGGTCGGTAATCAGTCGCTGAGCGGCCACGAACCCGTCGCTAATACCGACGGAATAATTCCGTCGCTAAATTGCCGTCGCTAAATGAGCGTATTTTGGTAGTGCTAGACATCAGAGAAAGTAAGTCATTTCGTATTCACGATAGAGAAAAATTATGTTTTTTTTACTATAACCATTTCCTACCCACATGAAATCCTTCGAGAAAGAACAACAAGGCCTCTAAAGCTAGTAAATAAGAACTTTTTCTTCCACCTTCGAGATTGACTGGATACGAGGTTTCAAAGACTTCAGATTTGCCAACCGTGATAGAAGATCCGATATCGGACCAACGTTTTGAAAGGCTTTGTGCATAACCATAACTGATCCAATCGGAGTCTCTTTTATGACTTACCTTATTGGAGGGAAGATGTCACAAGGCATAATTTTGATGTCATGCATTTAAAAAAGAATGTGTTTGACAATGTCTTCAATGACGATGTACATTAAGGAAAATATGAAAGACAATTCCAAAGCAAGACAACACTTGTCAGGAATATGCAAGCATCATGATTTGAACTTAAAACCAAGGAGAGCTAGTTAGTTTGTAAATCCAATATCGCCATTCATATTTAGCATGGAAGATAAATTGATAATATGCAACTGGATAAAGGTTTGAGATTCCTTGATTATGTTTCGAACTATCTAGATGCATTGATCTCAATGAAAGAAAACTTATGGAGATGAAGAGTCGTGATGGTCACGTGTTCATGGAGAGGTTATTACCGATTACGTTGAAAGGGATGTTGTCTCATGTTGTATTGATTTTTTTGGCCAAGCTATATATGTTCTTTAGTGATCTTTGTTCAAGTAAGTTGACGGTTGAGCTCAAGGATAATATTGTCTTGACACTGTACAACTTGGATAAGGTCGCCCCTCTTGAAATTTTTAGAAAGTATGGAGCATTTGCATATTCATCTTCCATACAAAACACATGTTTGTGGACTTGTCCAATATCAATGGATGTATCAATTTGAGAAGTAAAATATCTATTAGAATAAAATTTCTATAAATGCTATAGATGAAGTGATGTAATTGATTCAGAACATGTTTTTCTAAGTATCTCCATTACTTTAGGAAGAAGGTACGTAAAAGGTTTTGTAGAGGCCTCGATATGCAAAACATGTATAATATAGGAGAGTTTAAATTTTGCTTGATGTATTTCGATACTTATGTCCAAAAAAATTGAAATAGGATTCCAAGAAATGACGAAGGCATGGTGATGCACAAAACAGAGGATCTGTATCTATATATAATGTGAGTCGCAAGCAAGCTGGTGCTAGTAAAAAACGATAGTTGGGGGATGATGAGTTAGAAGCCTATCACAAATGTGTACTATTGAATTACCGCATACAAGAAATGAGAGATATTTATAAAGTGACTCGACTTTGCTAGCTTTCTCTAAATAAATGTCAAATAAGTATACTAACTCTACATCTATCTCGATGTATTTAGAGATCGATGAAGTGAGAATGCGGAGACATAATATTAGTAAGTAGGAACTTCAAAAAGAGGTTGATAGTAATTTTACATCTTGGTTTATCAAATATGCAAGAAAATTAAACCTTATCGGCTACTAGAGTTGTACGATTTTTGTAGATATCAGAACTAAGGTTAAATAAATCATTATATGATTACAGTTTTCTTCCCTGAAACTATGAAAGCCCTAGTTATTGACCTTGAGACCGATTAAGGAAACAAAGACTTGGTGGCTACACCATTAATTGCTTCAAGTTTAGAATAACTTAGAATCCTATAAATGTTGAATTTATTTCGGATGGGTTAATACAAAGGATTCCATTGGGACACCATCTAGGATGATGAACACGATTTTTATTATTATGGTGTGCTTCGAGATATTGTATAGTTGAAATACCCCTCTCCTTTATAACATGAACATTGTGATGTTCAAATGTAATTGGTTTGACACTACACCCAAGATGAAAATTTGACAATTTTTTGGATTTGTCAATATAAACCAACGACGAAGATTTAGAGGCTCTGACTCTTTTGTGATGGAGTGCCAATTGTTAAAGTGTACTATATAAGTTATTTTAGACAACATAGAGATCAATTTGACAAGAAGTCAGTACGCAAGACTAAAGCAAGAAACACTTTTTGTGTTAGAGAGCTAGCATACCAGGAGGGCGAGTTCAAATAGCCTCAACTATGAGTCAACGGTCAGACGAAGGAATCCGGAATGATATGGATGTTGACTCTATTATAGAGGATATTAGAGGTGACAAAGAGGTTGATATATAAGACTTAGCTTGCACCCAAACTATTAGCATCGTCCAAGATCAAGAATAGAGGGAAGAGGTATCGAATGAGGAAGATTAATTAGACGATGAAGATGAACATATAGATATAGAATTAAGAAGAAGAATATGATGACAAAGAAGATGGTGATGACGATAACAGAGCATGATTAGGTGTACTTACCTCCTATGTATAAACGACAAAAATAACAAAAAAGGGTAAAAAACGACAAAAATAACCAAAAAACGACATAAAATCGGTAAAAACGACAAAAAAATCAAAATGCGGCAAAAACGACAAAAAAAAAAACAAAAAAATCGGTTAAAACGACAAAAAATAACAAAAAATAAGAACGACAAAAACGATGATAAACGACAAAAAATCGGTTAAAACGACAAAAAATAACCAAAAAGCGACAAAAACAAAAATAATCGATAAAAAGGACAAAAAAGGACAAAAAATCAGTTAAAACGACAAAAAATAACCAAAAAGCGACAAAAACGACAAAAAATCGGTAAAAGCGAAAAAAACGACAAAAATGACAAAAAACGACATAAAATGACCAAAAAGCGACAAAAACGACAAAAAACGACTAAAAATCGGTAAAAACAACAAAAAAGCTACAAAAAACGAAAAAAATCGCTTAAAACGACAAAAATTGACAAAAAAGCGACAAAAGGGACAAAAATTGGGTAAAAACGACAAAAAATAATCAAAAAGTGCCAATAAAGACAAAATGGGTAAAAACGACAAAAAATCGCTTAAAACGACAAAAAATGGTAAAAGGACAAAAAATGACAAAAAAAGGATAAAAAACGACAAAAAAAGAAAAAATGTTCAAAACTAATCAAAATTGATCAAAAAAGAAGAAAAAAATTTAGACAAATTTTTTTTTGCCCGGACAAAAAAAAATACCCACCTATTCTCAAGGGATAGAATTCCCATGTTTTGTGGTTAAACTATTTACCCGGGTATTTATAATTCCCGGAAATAAATTTTTTATAAGCCAAACAAACGTGGTAATAGATTCTCATCTTAAATTTTTTCGGGAATAAAAAAAAAATACCGTGCACCAAACGGCCCTTAGTTCGATCATTTGGGGAAAACTATTATAGGCCCTACATTATCTTCTCCCAGGTAATATAGGAGAAGAGAAATATATAGCTGGACTAGATTAAGGTATATTTTACTAACTAAGTCTTTTATCCTTTTGTTAAATTAATCTTATAAATGTTTAATTTTTTATTGACTTTGGATTTGTAGAAAAACTACTAATGGCTGATGCATCTAGAGGGCGAGATTAAGAAGACTTACACGGGAGCTGGCAACCATAAGATCCGTTATGTGATGGATGCTACAAAGAGTATGATTAGTCATGGAAAAGCAAGAAAAATGTGTCTTGAGGAGGACTGGGTGAAACTGTAGAAGCAACTTGATACTCCTGAGTCCAAGAAGAGGTCCTAGGAAGCTAAGAAGGTCCGTTCTTTTGTTGGACTACTCTTGCTTCCCCTTTTGTACATGTTGCCCGTGCTATACCGGTTGGCATTGTCGCCACTGCTGCTCTTGTTGACCCTGACAATTGGCATGGCTGAGCTCTGGTTAGATGGATCAGTTGTTTTTTATATATATATATATATATATATATATTTTTTTTTTTTAAACCAAAGTCGGTGGACGACTCCACCCGACCTTGGACCGGAGTCCGTGGCCACCGCCACCCAGCCACCTCCGTGGGAGGGAGGGCTCGAACCCGGCTCTCACCCCCGGTGCACGGTGGTGTTACCAGTACACCACGACGACTCGATGTGCATGGATCAGTTGTTCGCTTCCACTGAATGTCATGATCCGTCTCCATGTCGTGTCGTCGCCACCACCATCACCACCACCACCACCACCACCACCAGAGCAGTAGTAGTGTTATTTCTATTTGTTTCTGCTATTGTATGAACTACAAGTGTATTTTATGAACTTATGAAGCGGTTCCTTAAAGAAGTAGGGTCAAGATCACGGTAAATACATCGTATATTGTGACAGTCAAAGTGTTGTATATAACATCTTAGCAAAAGTTCCACCTTTCATTCGAAGTCGAAGTACACTGATGTGTGGTATCATTTGATATGGGATGTTCTGAATGGAAATCAAGTTCAGTTAAAAAAGATCCATACCGAAAAGAATGGTGTAGACATGTTCATAAAGTATCTATCACGAAAGAAACACAAGTTCTGTCAGAAGAAGTCCGACATGGTCTCCACGTAGGTGGACGTCGAGGCAATCCTTCCTTGTTGGGATAGAGGAAGAGATTGTTGGACGGATCCAACCAAATAGGACGGCAAGATTAAAGTTGGATAGAACACAAATAGAAATCCTAATTTGATCCATATGCAAATCAGCGATTGCATGCCATATACCTCTAACAAAAGGAATCCTATTTTTGTTCTATATATATATAGAACGGTCGCTGTAGGAACTTGGCTTTCCTATTTTAGAATACTAAGCAAACAGTAGTCGGCCATGATATAACAACTAGGAATCATTTTCCTAGCTAGCAGGTGGGAACATGTTGGCGTGTATATATATACACACATGGGACCGATTGCTATAACATTTATTAGAGATTTCAAATTAAATTATAGAAAAGTTTAGACCACAGCTAATGACGAGTTAGGAACAACTCTTTCGCGCGAATCTAAGAAAATTGCAAGTGGCAATTCGTCGGAAATCTATAATATAAAGTACAGTGGGCTTTTGGTCCGACCCATATGCTTTGGTTCAACGATGATGAAAGGACTAAATTGTCCCTCTCTCTATAAGAGAGGAGGAGGTCCCATGTTGGGTGCGGAGCAACCGGTTGCTCCAACGTCACCCCCGCCTCCAGCTCCTCTTGCACCGCCCCTCCCTCCGCCGCCTCCGCTCCATTCTCGTCCACGCCGTCGTCGTCGGCCTCTTCCGCAACCCCTTCGTCGGAAGCAGCCTCCTTCACCGCGCCGCCGACGGCGACCCTTCCTTCGCCGCCTCCCTCTTCTCCGTCGTGACCAACCCCAACCCCTTCTCCTTCAACACCGCTATTGTCATCTCTGCCGACCCACTCTCCATCTACTCCCAAATGCTCTGCCACCGCGTCCCTCCCGACTCATACACCTTCTCTTTCCTTGCTCAACACCACCACCGCCGCCGCCGCCACAAGGTCGCTCCACGCACACGTCCTCCTCCTCGGATTTCGGTCCGACCCCTTCGTGCAGACCGTCATGCTCACCGCCTACTCCCGACGCGGCTCCGCCGACCACGCCTTGCGGGTGTTCGACGGAATGCCGCACATGGACGTCGTCTCCTGGACTGCCGCCGTCTCGGTACTCGCAATCCTCGGACGTCCCGCGACGGCCCTACGCGTCTATGCCTCCATGAGGCCCCACGCCGCCCCGAACGCCGCCACCGTGGTCTTTGCCGTGTCCGCCTCCGCCGGACTCGGTCCCTGGCGCTGGCTCGGTGCCTGCACGCCTACGTCGAGAAGGCCGGGTTCGGATGTCGCGTCTCCGTCCGGAACTCCCTAGCGCTGGTCCGGTGCCTGCACACCTACATCGAGAAGGTCGGGTTCGTGTCCGTGCCACCATTATGGCACAGGTTATCCACTAGTACCATATGACGGAGAGAAAGGAAAAAAGAAAAAAAAAAGTTGGCAAAGGTTGTCAATTTGACAATTTTTCCATTTTTTGTGAATATTTTATCGTATTAATTGGGAGAATGAGTGTTGCAAGTTTTTTTTCTTCTTTTGTATCTAGTAAAGTTGTAGGAATACCTTACATCTTTGAATAAGGGAATGCAAGAGAACTACACTAGATTATAATGGATTTGTAAATTCTTTCTCTTTGTTTTTTTGATTTATTTTATTTCGTATTTTTGGTAGTTGGTGTTGGAATTTCTTTAAAATTATTTGTTTTAAATCTGCAACAAAATAAAATAAGTAAATGTTACTAGCCTCCGGGGAAGTCGTGCACGTAGCACTGCCCAAAGAATAAGTCCAGGTCTATGTGCAGACCATATTCGAACGCTCTTAGTGGTAAGGTCCCCGTTCCACCGGAATCTCTTTGTAGAGAGTTTTCGTAAGAGTAGTTTTCTGTGTGCTCAATGATAGAAAAAGGAGCAGAATATATAGGCCTTAGAAATTGTAACTGAAGGTTGAATTAAAGGACGTAATGGGACTGTAAATGACACACAAAAAATGTGTCAGAAACATTCGGATTAAATATCCAACGTTTAGAATATTAATGGATTTCAAAACGGCCAGAAAAAATTAAAGGAGCAAAAAAAAGAATTTAGGATCTCAACCCGAACCCGAAGAGAAAATTGAATCGTCACTCGGCGCCAGCAGAGGTGGACACGCAAAATGAGCAGAATATATATGCCTTAGAAATTGTAACTAAAGGTTAAATTAAAGGACGTAATGGGACTGTAAATGACACACACAAAATGTGTCAGAAACATTCGGATTAAATATCCAACGTTTAGAATATTAATGGATTTCAAAACGGTCAGAAAAAATTAAAGTAGCAAAAAAAAATTTAGGATCTCAACCCGAACCCGAAGAGAAAATTGAATCGTCAATCGGCGCCAGCAGATGTGGACACGCAAAAGGAGCAGAATATATAGGCCTTAGAAATTGTAATTGAAGGTTGAATTAAAGGACGTAAGGGGGCTGTAAATGACACATACAAAACGTGTCGGATTAAATATCCAATGTTTAGAATATTAATGGATTTCAAAGCGGTTAGAAAAAATTTAGGATCTCAACCCAAACCCAAAAGAGAAAATTGAATAGTCACTTGGCGCACGTAGCCGCACTCGTTACGCATGACGAACCAAACTGAGCCGGACGACAACAAGGGACTCAATTGCTTCGGTGGTACTCCAAGTTATACCATATTAACAATAAAGTACCTAATGTATAATTCCTTACTTAAAAGTAACACACGTTATAATTAAGGTGTATCACAGTCCCTGTACCAACTTTCCGTCAAGTTGCTAACGGAAATGGGCTCAATTACTTCGGTGGTACTCCAAGTTATACCATATTAACAATAAAGTACATAATGTATTCACAACCGGAATTTTTCCTCTACACGTATTGAAGAAAGAAATTACAATTGTAAGTTACACATTAATAGCAAAAAATAATAATCAATTTATATTAATGTACAAAGAAAAGTATGTTTCACTTACACTAGTAGATAATGGACAACAGTATAATTTTTGACCTAAGCTCCTAGGCACCTTTGATGTTCGTATTTTGCAAAATCCGGCTTCGCAACGACATAACCGAAGTTCATCAGTCCAACACCAAAAATCACATCCTACCTCCTTTGCACATTTTAAAAATTGGCGCCCACGATTCCAAGGTGTATTTGCAGTGAATAATTTGCACAGAGAAGTTCCTTCGCAATAACATGGGATCTTCGCAAGATCCCATTCCATTTCACTTGCTTCATTTGCTGCAATTTTGTCAGCATAAACATTTTTAGGATCGACTCTTCTTTTATTTTAGGGTTTCCATAATAAATTATTGCATGGTTTACACAATAAATTACTTTAGGGTTTCCATAATAATAACTACTGGTTAGGGTTTTCCTCTAATGTTGTTCTACTCTACTTCGAAGTTTTTCAAATTTTAGTGTTTCGGTAATAAAGAGAAACAAAGTGAGATTCGAAAATGAAGAAGAAGAAGAATAAGAAGAGAGCAAGGGAGAGAGGTACCCATCTGCGAACGCTCCGGTAGCTTTGTCTTCAGCCGCACCGCTCGTCTCCTCGTCGTCCGCGTCTCTCGGTGGCCTCGTTTTTTCGTCGGAGTGTGTCGATCGAATATAGAGAGAGAGAGAGAGAGAAAGAGAGACAGATGAAGGTCAAATATGGTTATTCTAGGTTGAGTGTACACGTGGACTACATAATTGAGCCCATTTCCGTTAGCAACTTGACGGAAAATTGGTACAAGGACTGTGATACACCTTAATTATAAGGTGTGTTACTTTTAAAGTAAAGAATAATACATTAGGTACAAGGACACTCACATATGGCCATGAGGCTCCCACACAAGACTTCAAAAAAGCAACACAGATTAAAACAATATATACACAAACTACTCCACACATCTAGCCGATGTGGGACTATTAGAAGAGTGGGACCTGAGCTTTTGCTCAAGAAGCTGCACTTGCAGCCAACAGTTGGTTGTTGGATTCAAATCTCACGACGGATTCTTTTGTCACTGTTAATTAATCTTTGTATTTTGTAGTGTTCTAATTTTCATATAATGTCCAAACTTCCAAATTAATGTTTTTCTGTTTCCTTTTTTTTTTTTTTCATGATATCTGCGGTGATTCTATGTCGACCTGAGAGTCTAGTCTTCTGCCGTGGTCTATTTAAGTAACTGATTGGAGAGACGCCATGACGATCACTATATATAAGAGGCACATGAATCAAATTTACTCCATATATGCATGAATATGTGGCGCTCAATTCTCATGTACGAGGTGACTCTTGAAATATACATGTAGATATGTAGATATTGGAAGTAGGGATTTAGCTAAATGGGGAATTGAAGCTGGCTAAATTGAGATACAAGTAGAACCACGAGAGATTGATTAAAGGCTTACGTAGCCAAAAGAAGTAGAAACAAATTTCGTTAAATCACAACCTTGGTTTCCATTCTATACATTATTACAAGTGGACTTTAAGTCTGAACTCTATTAATTCAAGAGTATGAGTCTAGGCTCATCCTTCTTTTAAGGGTTTTTGCTTATATATCCCTTAAATCAACCTTTAGACTACTTTAGTTCCTATTTGACATGAAAGAATGAAAAGAGAAGAAAAATGGAGGAGTGATTTAAAAAAAAAGAAAAAGATGAGAGGGTAAATCTACATAGAAACTACATCTCTACTCTTTATAGTGGGGGTTGGAAACCGCTCAAAAATGAGCCGTCCAAGCCGTATATGTATCGTCCACCATTTGTTTCATCAAAAAATTACGTATAGAAAATACTAATTAACTCTCTCTCCTTTTATTACGCACCTTTTATTTTATATATATATATATATATATATATATATATATATATAGCAAATGACCTCTAGCCTAGTGGTTAAGAGTGATGCATGCGGCCCAAGTGGTCGGGAGATCGAGCCTCAGTGGAGGCGAGTTCGCCACAAGTACCCATTGCTTCAAAAAAAAAAAAAAAAATATATATATATATAGTCCCTAAGGCATTAGCCTAGTGGTAGTACGAGGGGCCGTCCAAGCACAGGCCTTGGATTCGAATCCCCCATCGGACTGCTGGGTGGCTTATATGACCACGATCCGACTTGGAGAAATGATATCTCAAATATATATATATATATATATATATATATATATATATATATATATATATATATATATATATATATATATATATTATACAAAACACAAAGGTTTTTGAATCCTAGGGCTGACTGTGCCAAGATAAAGAGTGGTTGGGATTTAATCTTGGTGAATCAACGGTTGTGGATGAGCATTATTGAGAGTGGGGTTTTATGGAGAATCCAAAGAGTGGGGTTTGCACTCATAATGATTGTGGATGAGCATTATTGAGAGTGGGATTTTATGGGGAATCCAAAGAGTGGGGTTTGCACTCATAATGGTTGTGGATGAGCATTATTGAGAGTGGGATTTTATGGAGAATCCAAAGAAAATTCACATCCAGCAGTGGCTGGGATTTAATATTTTGATGGGGGCCTCATAATTATTATTGTTCGTTTAAAATTGGGGGTCCAAAATTTTGAGGGGGAATACCTTATATGAACCATGCCCTATGAGCACGGGTTATGACTAGTATATATATATATATATATATATATATATTTATATATATATATATATATATATATATATATATATATAACACTAAATAAATTTAATTTAATTTAACTTAAAATATATTAAAAAAATCAAATTATTTAGCAAATCTAAATTCAAATATGTTTAAATATTTGAACAAATAGTTAACTATATCATAAACGTGAATTTACTATTATAAAAAATAGAGAGGAAAAAAAGTCTCAAGTTAAAAATTTTCAAAAAAAGGAGCAAAAAATTAATTTTTCTTTTCTTTCTGCGAACAAAATGTTTCCTGTTAAATCAGTCTGAAGTCTAATAGAAATCCAAAAGATCCATATCGTAAAATATGATAGCCATGCAAATATCCTTGAACATCTAGTACCTCTTTGATTGGGGCATGTGAGATTGCCATTGCTTTGATTATGTCATCAGTTCTTTTCGGGTCCTCTCCCTAATGCTTTAATGGAGGTGTGCATATTGAGAGAGAGAGAGAGAGAGAGAGAGAGAGAGAGAGAGAGGGAGGGTACAATAGCTCATGTTAATGGCTTTTTATTATAACTTTTTTTTGGTTAACTTATTGATTTAAGGGACTTAAAAAAATAGTATAACTTAAGGACGTATTTAAGATATTAAAATATGGTAGATTTAAGGACATATATTTAAATTGTTCATCTTTTTTGTTTTTAAATCCCTGAGCTCAAGTGGTGTAGGCTTAAATATGGAATAAGGGACAAGAGAGGCTCATATACCTTCTCCCTTGAGTTGACTCAAAACTTCAATCTTCGTCCCTGTTAGCTAAAGCAATTGGATTTTTAATATCAGCTCTTTCGGTTTTTAAGTATCAAAGAAGATGATGGATATATATCTTGGCGGCATATTTGTCTTGTGCCTTTAATATTTTACATGTGGGTATTCTGCCTATATGTCCATAATCTATTTTAATTTGAGAATTGTAATTGCCAATGAGATTTTTTACAATGTATTCGAATTTTCAAGATAAATTATCAAAATTATTCTCAATTTATTACAGTTTTTTAAAATAAAATTATTAGAATCTATTTTTCTTCACATTTAATTAGTAGTACTTAACAAATCAAAGATCTAATTTTAATTTTTTTCAACACGTTAGGACTAATAAGTCATACTTCTTCTAGGAAAATAATAAATGTTAGGATATATATTTATGTAAAAGCAAAGCAGATTAAGGAACTTATATGCAAAAGAACGCTTTGATCAAATATATTATGAGTCTACTTGCTCCCAGATAAATTTGAAATATTTTGGTATTGTCACGTCTCAATTCCGTAGGACTAAAAGTCGTCATTGAATGAAAAATGATCACAATAATTAAGGTCGCGGCAGGAAAAATAGAAATTCGATATATACTAGATTTATTATTGATAATATTGCAACTAAAATTATAACTAGCTCGAAGCCAAAGAACAACTCGGATACAAACACTTTCTCTCAAATATATTGAAATATGTCACAAGACTTACAACTCAAGAACTATACAATAAATTGATATTCCATACATTATGTCCCTTATAATACAAAATACATCTTGAATGAGAAGCTCCACCCCATCAACAAACTCTTTAACGTCTTAGCAACGCTGAAGCTGTCACGTTCCAATCCCGCAGGATCGAAAGTCGTCACTTGTCACGTTCCGACCCGAAAAATCGCTTCATCCTCGCATCGATTTATCAGGTTCTCTCTTGCCCACAAAGGATTTCACCGTTCCATACATCATGCCTTCTATATCTCGGCCGCATCAATCTGGTTGCATGTCCGAGCGTCAATGCGGCCGCACGCCTCAATATGCTTCGGCATTCCAAGTCTCAACGCATTCAAGCGAAGCTCCGCCGCGAGCAGACCAAATCTCTGAACCTACTAGCAAACTAGTGGGGGATTAGTATATTCGTCCTCGCTGTACTGATCAAAGACCCACTTAACAAACCGATATTTAGTATTGTATTGATTCATGCAAACATACAATTTAGTTCTCTTTCTATGTTCTCCTTAGGATCAGTTCATGGCATATTTAACTGTAAAGCATGTTATCATGGCAAGCATGTTATTCGATTCACATAAATAAATAGGCAAGCAATCTCGTGTTTGTTTCGTGACTTCTTACCAACATCGACGCACTCGCCCTTGCACCAACGCAAGGTGAATACGCCTACCAGCTTTCCCTGTCATGTTATAAGTGCTCTCTATGTGGATCTATATGTGCCCGCTATGTGTGTACCTTGAACTTTCGACCCAGGATCTATCTGTGCAGGATATAGATATATATACCTTGCACTTTCAACCCATCGCCCTTAACTATATGAAGGTCACTAGCTTTCCGGGCTAGAATGGACTTATGTTTCTCAAATCGAATATGTAAGACGATGATCACTCTGTGCGGTTGCTAACCCAAACAATCAGAGGACCCCCGAAATACTTGGTAAGTGGCTTATCACATTCATGTCACGACCCGCACCCTGAAGAGGGGCACGAGCACGTGGTTACGTCTAGCCTACGCCGCAGTATCGACGGTAGAATGCTGTATATAGGATCTGTAAATACTACGACTAAAATAGATAAATGTACCTGTACGGTATATAATCTCCGAATGGAGGTGACATAGCAATACAGTCTCAATCACATATATCAAACTAAGATAGATAGCACGGAAAAAGAAGTATAATAGATGAAAGCAGGAAATAGTCCAAGATCGACACAAACCAGAGCTATACACAAACATCCAGAGTCACAGAAAATATATCTAAGGTACTACAAATAGAAAGAGCTAGCTGGCTCGTAGGCCAGGCAAACCTAACTAACTATACTACTTAGGGTGAGCAAAGTCTAGTGGCTCTACCAACAAGCCACTGTCTAAGTCTACTCCGTCAGACTCGACCCCATAGTAGGTCGGGCAATCAACCTCAGAGTCATCTGTAATATATCAACGGTATCCTGTCAGAAAAATGAGCAAGTACAAACACCAACAGCAGTTCCATGTGAATTGACAAATACTATAAGAGACAGTATAATGAAATACAAGACAAAGATATAGGCGACTTGGGAACCATTTGAAAGCCGAGTTACAACCCTTGAACCAAACAAGGACCGGGATTGTAACCCTTCTTTCGAACAGAACTTAGCCTCCTATGATAAATAAATATAAAATGTGACTTGAATTATTAGAGCGATATGTGATCGGCTAGGGAGTCATAGTGGGGTTATCCACTTGGCCCGACAATCCACGATAACCTCAACGGAGAGTCATGTCGACCAACCTGGATAACCTGGCATGGGGTATCTGCTACACCCTACGTGAGGTGAGGGTGGCACTAGCAAAATAGTGGCAGGGAGGCTTTGATCATATAACCCCTAATAATTCTCCCATCCTCGAATAGTATCATGGATCCGGACATGGCACATCATGACACGGATTCGAAAGCAGGTGATCAGCCCACTCCCAAATCGATGTCTATATAAGTAAATGAACATGGATATCACATACCAACATACCAAGAAAATGGAATAACATCTCATGACAGGATCCGACGTATACTAGTCCGTAAACTATCGTGTCGAGAATCAAGTAAGACACTACAACTGAATCGGATATAGTAGATATCAAGACAATAAAAACTATCAGTAAATGTACTCGCCTGTGGTCCTGAGCTGATAAGGTGAACAGACGCTCAGAGTAAATCACAGACCTAAAATAAGATATTATGAGTTAAACATGATTTTATACTGAAAAAGGAAACTAATTTAAGTCATGAATGCAAGTCTAAGTCAAAACTAGGTCAATCTAGGTCAAACTGAGTCATACTAGGTCAATCTAGGTCAAACTGAGTCGTACTAGGTCAAACTAGGTCATACTGGGTCATACTGGTTCATACTAGGTCATACCAGGTCACGGGAAGTCAATCCAAGTCAAACTAGGTCAAACGGGGTCAAAAGTTGACTTACAGTTGACTTTTGGTCAACTGGTCAACCCTGGTCAACTCTAGTCAACCCTGGGTCAACCCTAGGTCAAACTAGTCAAATGTTGACTAACTATTGACTTTCAGTCAACAGGTCAACTCTGGTTTGATTTCGGTCAATTCTAGTCACTTATAGGCTAAGTTTGACTTTCGGTTGACTTTTGTTGACTTTTGGTCAAAATGGTCAACCGAGGTCAAAACTAGTCTGAGGACACTAATCCTAACCATTACCAACCAAGAGAACCTAATTTTAACTATATCTTAGAAGTTAAACTCAATATCTTAACTATACCCTATTACCTACATTTACCCTTACCAAGGTAATTCCGATACCTTGTCCATTACAAAGAAAACTCTGCTAATACTCAAGATACTAGCCTAGTCTCCTTAGGGTAGCTAGATACTATCCTATCTAGGGTTTACCAACCAAAAAATCTAGGGTTCTTGGACATCAAAACTATTTTTCTAATATGTTACTCTCCTACACATTACCTTAAGGTAATATTAAGATATCAAGATACCACATCTAACATAACTCATTCTTCTAATCCACACTCACTCTCCCTCCCAAACATCATCTATCTAACCCCCATCTAACTTAGAATGCTACTTCTAAAATAACTTCTCAAAAACTAACTCAAACATCTACCACTACCCTCAAGATAACATAACATGGCATACTTTCTAACATTGACAAACCTTATTTTCTACCACTATAAACACTACCCTACTAACCGCCTAACACACTAAAAACACTCTCTAACTTAGGGGTTTCGTAGTACTAAATGTGGTTGATAAGGGTGGGTAGGTATTTGGGGCTAAGGTGGGTCAAAAGGGGATGTTTCGAAACCACAAAAACCCCAAAAAACTATCCTGCACTGCTTCTGCTTACTGCTTTTTCCTGCTTACTGCTTACTGCTTACTGCTTTTTTCTGCTGCGTTCCTGCTCATTCCCTCACTCTCTAACCATCTAACCACACACACAAACACATATACCAAATCCACCACCCTTCTCTTCTAACACACCTACACATATCTATATACAAACACACTACCACTCAACCAAAACACAAATCACTCAACAAACTACACTAGCCTCAAGTCAAATAGGATGGCATGATCCTTCCAACTCTCTTACCTTCACAACCCACACACACTACACTACCATCTATACAACATCAAACACACACTAACGCATATCCTCTATCAATCTCACTTCTCTCCACTAACCACACACATCCTTATCTCATTCAAACACACACACGCTATACTAACATATATTACATAACAATAATATATATATATATATATATATATATATATATATATATATATATATATATATATATATATATATATACATATATGTACTATATCATACATATTCTTGACAATCTATGATACCTACATTCACATGATATCCATACTAGGCTCATAGGTTACACAAAATGCCTACGTCGCATAGTCACTCTTCTACTTAAAACCAATACTATACCAATTGGGCATTCACAAAATTCTAGGATTAAAGTATGTTATAGCTCTTCGTGTTAGCTTTCCAAAACTTCAAACGGATCGCATTTTCGTGTCCGGAAGCTCCCGGAATCACGAAAACACCGAAACGCGTTCATCTTTCGTACAGCTGACACTCAAATAATTCTACAGAAATTTATATAATGAATTTGGCTTATTAAAATATATATTTGGAAAGCTAACTTCGATACGCTTCTTTAAAAAAAACGGAAGGTTAATTGGAGTTATGAGCTAAAAGTAATGACATTTCTAAGTTGCTCTAGCTACTAAAAACGTGGATAAAAATTATGACGAATTTGGGTTGTTTGGACAAAAAACACATGTAGGCCAAAATACTTGGATACCAACATAGCCATCTAAATAAAACTTATTCTAACCATCCTAAATAAGATCAATCCACTCTCTAAAAATATAAATCTGAGATTAAAACACTAATTAATCATTCCTACAATATATATATATGCATACAAGTGTCCAAAATAGGAGTTTTTTCCACTAGGACACAACCACAACACAAAGGACACTCCTATGACCTCCAAATGGACACAAAATGGACACAAATGGAGATACAACCATGGGGGTCATTCCTATGGGTTCAAAATATTCCTATATGCATGTAGGGATGGATTAGAGGAGAGATTATACCTTCCGGGAGAGAGATTCAAAGGAAAATCCTTCCGACACGACACCGACACGTAGAGATCCCAAAAGGACACGAACGAGCTCTGAATCCTCCCAAACTTGGCTAGCACCCTCTAACCATGGAGTAGAAGAGAAATAAAGAAGATTTGGTGGAAGAAATGGTGGATTTGGAGATGAAATCAATGGAGTTGTTCTCTAGAAATTTGGGGAAGAACAAGAGAGAGAAAATGGATGGATAAAATGAAATAGAAGAGATGGTGACTCACTCCTTATCCCCCCACATAGGTGGCTGCCCAAAAAGGATGAGGTGTCCCCATTAGAAAAGTCCAAAATGCCCCCACTAATCAATTTGATTTAAATTAAGAATGGGTTAAAGGTTGAGGTCAAATTAGTCTAGTTTTAAGTCTTTAATTAAACTAAACCTATCCATAAATAATTAGTCTAACTACTAACTAAAATTAATATCATGTGGACTAAAATTAATATCATGTGGGCCATGTCTAACTAGTGTGTGGGTCCCACTAGAGTCAAACTACCCTCCGGGTCCCCGTTTCAAGTCGAATTGAGTTGAAATTCGAACCCGACTCAAATAACCCCAAAACAATATCATAAATAATAAAATAAATTTTAACCCCAAAATAATATCATAAATAATAAAATAAATTTTAAAAATATTCAAAATGCAAAATGATAAAAATACCCCTGTTTCTGAAAACTGGGGGTGACAATTCAATAGCAGGTCGCTAACCGTCTATATGAAGTACACCAACAATACCAACTTTATCTAATATCCCTCCTCGGCCGAACGGTCCCAGCGCCCTTGCGTACCACGTTCGAAGGATGCCCATGCACAGGCTTCTTCATATATATCTTTAAGTCCATTTGACCATGCAATGCATCTTATCTTTCATACAACCAAGCAAGTTTGCCTATCTTTATTTCAATTGGCACAACGCCCCAATGTTCTCAACGAACGCCCCGAAGGCCATGAACATTTCAAAGGCACCATGCCGCATCGACAGTTATGTCACATCCATGCCACAACTGTTCTCTTCTCAACGAAGCCATCTTTTGTAAGTATCGTACAGCTGCGCACATTCGCCGTCTTTTCTTGCATCGTGCATTCAATGTATGCCTCGAAGCCATGTTTTTGTATTCTACGTCTTAGTATTCAATGCGTTAGACTTATGTTCCTTCCGTCTGACTCGTGCAACTGAGGCACGCCTCGATAGGGTATTCAATGTTCTATAGCTCGTACACTGAGACACTCGCGCCGATATAGTCTTTCAATGTTCTAGCATTCTAACTCGTACACGGGGTACAAAATAACTTATGCATTTAGGCACTCGTCGATACAGTTATCCCATGTTCTCATTGCTTGTGCACCGAGGCGCTCGTCCTTGTGATATTCAAATATCCCATAGCTACTCGTACATTTGATGCACGATTTATTTCAATCGTTCTATCTAGTGTTCGACATGCACTATGTTTATCTCTCTATCGAGCCATGCCCGTAGCGTCGATAGGTCAACTCAGCATACAATGATATATATTTTACATAGGCATGAAGGAGTAGGAAAGAGAAGTTAATATCCCCCCACCTTGAGTCGATACGCCTTGTCATTTCGCCGAGCCGACGCTGCTCGATTTTATAACTTCGTTGCACGACCAACTCTCCTGACTTAGCCATTCGAGCACTTCGTACTTCATTGAATTATATGTTCGATTTGGCTTACCATGCCAACGCTATAGTCCGTCGCAAGGCGATGATTGGTTTTGCGGACCCCTTTCTGAATAAGGCAAAATGTCGACCTCTAATATTTCAGCGTAAACGTATAGCCTGCATACGAAACCAACTAAAATCAATATTTATTCGAATCGGTCAATTGCCTTGCATCGATTCGATTTCTTAGAATCTACGAACCGACTCACTGCTTCCTTCGAGCCAACTTAACACTTGCATCGATCTTACTCGATGCGTTCCTCGGGTCAATGTAACTATCCGACTCGATACATCCTCTCGGGATAACGTAACTCTTTGTATCGATTCGCACCGATACGTAATCGGGTCAACACAACTCTTCGTGTCAACGACTCAGCATAATGTACTGTGCGGAGCGGGACATTACATAATATACCACTCAAAACAAGGTTCGTCCTCGAACCGAAACCAATACTAAATTTTTAAGGTTTTTACTAGATCGTTCCACGATCTCGTCTCACTTTCGTTTGGATCATACAACTTAGTTTGGAATCATACATATTTTAAGCGTTCCACCAATATATGCATTTCTGCCAAGCTTAGTTGTAGGATATCGAAATAAAGCTAACATGTAACTTCTTATTCTCAATTACTTACTACTTCATACTCTCGATCAGACTTGGGCTCTAACATATGTTCTCGTAATTCCATTGCATATGTATATTGATACATACGCGATCCTCCAACAAAAGTCAAGGCACACGATGCGATTCAAAAATCGTATTTCTCACTTTATAAGTTTTATCGGGACTATCAATTCTATGCGTCGCTTCAAGTCGTTGCGCATCCGATCACAATGGGTCTTCGCAATGCCTTACGTTCAACGTTGCTACCCAACTTATTTCTGAAGTTTTACTTCGTATCTTATCTCGACATGATTCTCTTTGGTTGACTTGCAAAAGCATCAACATTCAGGACTACGTCTGTTAGGTGATTTACCTAGACACCGTGCTCAAATTCTTTTGACGCAACTTTAAATTGACATTGCACAAATGCCACAATCTATCCGACACAAAGTTTAATTCAAGTCGACGATGCTCAAGGCAACGATCGCCTTGACACGAAGGTCTCTACGATGTGTCTTACGGTCGATTCCCATCGAGTAGGAAATTTCTAGCCAAATTCTAAACTCGTCCGTCTCGCAACATCGAATATAAGTTCGATTCACGCAAGCTTAATTGTAAGGTGAATCCAAATCTAACGACATAACTTGTAAGTCGTGCCCTCTCGTGCATAGCACGTTTCTCGCAATCACCTATCCGAATCACCAAGTTCGTTGGTGAATTTCTAGTTCTATCATCGACCAACATAACCATTTAAGCATTCATCCGACGAATACTCAAGATCTAACTAGATCATTCTCAATCGAAAGTTGTTCCAACAATTTTTGATTGCCTAGACTTATCGTCAACATACACCATATTTTCTTTCTCGATGCAATTTCATATGCGACATCGCATGGGTCATCTTATAGGTCTGCAACATTCAATTTAATTTGGCGGTCAAGTCTTCTAGGATCAGCTGCCCTGAAGCTACGCACGATAATTGTGGATTATCACCGAAGGACAGTTTACTACGAACCATGCTATATCTTATTTCGGAGCCAAATCACGTTCCGACCATTCTATCGGACTAACCTAAATCCGTACACAACTATTTCTATTGGCGCAACTGATGCACAACTAGCCTCCAACTAACTCATGCACTACCGTAGAAAATTCTGCAACTTACAAAACATCTACTCGTATCGAGTTTAAGTCTTTCTACCATGGTCGACATCTGAGATGCTATACGCATCAGGACAATCGTCGATGACCTTATAGTCTCGTCCTGATTAATCACAAGGTTTACGATCAATCAAGTCGATACCTTCATATTGTCATTTTTGAAAATCCTGATATCGTAGGCCTACCCCGTTGTGTGTTCTCATATCGTACTTTCGTTTCTTGGCGTATCGATTCTGATAGTTCATATCAATTTCGATTGCGCAAGGGTCGACTTTGATCTGTTTCAACGTCAACTTAACTCGCATCGCATACATCCAAGTTCGCAACGAACTTTTCCATACGCATCAACTCGTTTTTCGATTCGCCGCATCCTGCTATACTTTGATCGCATAACTGAGTTACTGATTATCCAACATCGAACCTTCAAGTCATATGATCTCGCCCTCTAAGTTTTGTATGTTTTTCAATCGTACTCAAAAGAGTTTTGTCGTAATGTAACCAACTATCTCTTGGACACTATTTATCTGTATCAACCAACTCTTCACCGTAGTCGCACATCCTGCGATCCGATTATATTTTGTCTCGTCTAACATTTCTATCGAGATCGCAAGTCATGTGATTCGATTTTACTCTGCATCGGCTAACATTTCTATCGAGATCGCAAATCGTGCGATTCAATTTCATTCGTGTATTCTAACACTTTTTTCGAGACCGCAAGTCGTGCGATTCGATTATAATTTGTATCGCCCAACAGTTTCATCGAGCTCGCAAGTCGTGCGGTTCGATTACAATGTTTCAAGTTTCCTATCCTGCCAATCCGATTTTTGCCTCAAGGCATAATCGTTTCGCTAGTTTCCGTCATTCGACCGACATATAAATTTTCAATCGACGTATCATTCAATGATACAAGTCCCACCGTACCGTCCTAACCGATCATCGAAGAACACTTGCATCAACATGTCGTCATACAAATCCTCAATCGATTCTCGGTGCTATCCCGTCTATTGCGGACGAATCTTCCGTAATTCTCACAACGCATCGATGTAATTTATCGCACAAGTGGTATATCATATACCACTCAGAATCGAGTCATTCATCGCATATGTGGTATGGCATGTACCACTCAAAAATTAAGTCATTTTTCTCGCATACATGGTATGGACCAATAATCTCTTTTGACTCACGATTTTCACAGTGATCATGTTTGACCACAACCATAACTTTGATTATTCAAAATCCGACACAATTCGGCTAATGTGTACATTCGCTAATATAAGTTCAAGTTCGGTGTGCTACCGAACGATTTGTTTCTCGATTTATAACTTTTGTTTCCTTCCGTTGTATCTCGTGCAACAATTCATTCTCGATATCAGTTGCACTCGTGCAACAATTTTACTTTTGACATGTATTGTACCACGTGCAACAATTTACATCCGACACGCATTGCACATCGTGCAATGATTTATTTTTGACATTTATTGCACCTCGTGCAACGATTTATTTTTAACATTTGTTGCACCTCGTACAACAATTTATTTTCGATATTCAAAGTCAATATGTGAATCCGTTCAACACATTCGATATCAACTTCCATTTTCTTTTAATGCATCATTTACAATCAACGCGTGGCAATTACTGCAGCAACATTCCACGACTTTTATTGTATCGATGCAACCAATATTTTTCATATCGATCGTTGCAAACAACGAACATCTCAAATCATAGTTCACGACGTGTTGCACTCGCAGCAACAAATCCTTGAATTCACTGCTCACAACTTGTTGCACTTGCAGCAACAAACCTTTTACGACTTTTCCAGTAAACATCATGTAATTTCCAAAATAATACGCAACAAAATTACATGATTTGTAATAGACTTATTGTATGGAACATCCAGTGCGGCATCGAGAAGAGTCAAGAGTGATTTGATTGGTGGTGGGCAACTCTTTGGAAATGAAACGAAGCAAGCGTCCTGAGAAAATTGAGCCTAGAGCTATTATACCAATTTGTCACGCCCCGACCCGAAAAATTGCTTTGCCTCGCATCGATTTATCCGAATTATCGTTCCCACTGGGGCGTGATGTCGTACGAGTCTGGAGTTGCACTCGTACAAGGCAAGATGACAAGTTCTCAAATGGTTATCTTTGATTTGGTATTAGCAACGAACGAAAACAGAGTATACGAAACAATTCTCGTTATTGATACATGAACGAAGATTACAAAGGCTTTCAATAGCCCAACAATATATGCCAGATTGGCTACAACACTCAGTGTCATGACCCGCACCCACTGTGAGGGTACGAGTATGTAACAGCGCCCATCCTACGTCACAGTATCGGCGGTAGAACGCTGTCCTAGGTCACAACATCTAACAGTTTATAAGGTACATGTACAGTTTATACACTCCGAATGGAGGTGACATAAATAAGTATAACTCAATCACAGCTAAGGAAGATAGTACTGAACGATAGAATAGATAAAACTCAGAATCCACAGATAAATATACGAGACAGTGTAACCCCTCTTCCCGAAATTCGATAATATTTTATTTATTTATTTGAATTAAATGATGATTTTTGGAATGTTTATAAATAATTATTTAGTTAATTATTACGGTAGATGACTTTAGCCACGACAGAGTTTTGGAGTGCATGGTGACTAGAAATCGTGGCACGGATAGTGCGATGATGTGCTTTGGCTTGAGTATTAGCCCTGGTAGGGAAGGCCGAGCCATAGTGATGTGCTAACTAGGAAGACCAGGCCAAGTTGCGAGTTAACACTTACCGAGGATTTATTTATTTATTATTTATATTATTGAGTTTAGGGAACCCGGTTGTATCGAACTAGTCCAGACTGGACCCGAACTGAGCCCAAGCCCATGTAGGTCATGCGGCACGCCCAATGACATTCGTGTTGATGGAGTTTGGAGTGAGGGTGTTGTATTTCGTTTTTAATGATTTAATGAATATTTTCTAGTATTCGTAATTAAATATTATATTTATCATTATTAATTGATATTCAATGGTATTGTATAAAATAGGTCCTTGTATAATTTTGGAATTATTAGACTATGCATAGTGGTGTATACATCATTGTTGGGTTATTAAATTCGGTTATTTTTATTATTATTATTATTATTCTTTATCAATATTATGGAGGTTATTATTATATAATATTGTTATATTATTATTGGTTATATTATTTCTTGTCAAATGAATATTATATATAGTCATAATTATCTAAATAGTCTCTACACTAGGAATAGAAGCTAGAGGAATTTATTTGAGTTTTATGGAGGTATATATATATATATATATATATATATATATATATATATATATATATATATATATATATATATATATATATATATATATATATATATATATATATATATATATATATATTTTTTTTTTTTTTTTTTTTTGAGCTATATATATATATATATATATATATATATATATATATATATATATATATATATATATATATATAAATATATATATATATATATATATTTTAATTATATATATATTTTATATATATATATATATTTATATATATATATATATATATATATATATATATATATATATATATATATATATATATATATATATATATATATATATATATATATATATATATATATAATATATATATATATATATATATATATATATATATATATATATAAATATATATATATATATATATATATATATATATATATATATATATATATATATATATATATATATATATATATATATATATAGGCATATTAAAAAAAAAAAAAAAAAAAAAATATATATATATATATATATATATATATAGGCATATAAAAGAAAAATATATATATAGGCATATATATATTTTTTCATAATTTATTAATGTATATGTATATAGATATGCATATAATATATGTATGTATGTGGGTTCTTCATTTCTCTAGATTGCTTAGAGTAATTAGATGTTACTATACATGATTTCACTTGAGATAACAATGACAATCACACCATTATCCTTTTAGTGAAGTTGTTGGTCAAGAGTAACATTGATTTGCTTATTTTTACCTCTGTTGTTGCAGTGGATGACTTGAGAACAACCCATTTACAGCTCAACAGTGAGCCTCTCCAAAAACCGAGCAAATCTAAACTAAATAACTGTGAGGCCTGCCTCACTGTATCAGTATTTTATACGGATACATATTTATTTGAGCTGTATTTCGTATTTCCTGAATTTTAAGAATATTTAAAGTTGCTGAATTGTCATTGTACGGATTTCTGACAATCGTCGGGTGACCCGTATACTGGCTTGTTTCATTTATTTTGGTATGAATCATGACTTGGTTTTAATTTGATTTGACTTGGTTTTTTTTTTTGGTTTGGTTTAACATGGTTTGGTTTGGCTTGGACTTGGTTGGTTTAGTTGGTTTCTTATGAGAGAGGTGTATGGTTTAGATTGAGTGGAGGGGAATGAATGGTGGAGATTGCTTGGGCTTGTTATATAAGCCACCTACCACTCTCTCTCCTCCATTATTCATTTCGTTTTCCATCTTCATCTTCTTCTTCTTCTTTCCTTCTTCACCAAGGAGGAGAGGCAAGTACACCTTGCCGAACCTTGAACAAATTTACTTTTGATTGTTCCATCTTCTTCCTTGCATGATTCTAAGCATGTTTAGAACTTGGAGTTTTTGATTTTACCGGGTGGATTCTTATAGATCTAAGTTTATATTATTTTCGGTTTTCTTGGGTTTTGATCTACCAACTTACTTGTTTCCAAAAACTAATAGTTCCATGTTGTAGAGAATTTAATTTCATGCAGTTTTGGCTTTTGTTTCGCTTGATTTCGACTTCGGATGAGGAAGTTATGGCCAAAACAATTTCTGGTCATTTCTAGGTTCATCTGCAGCATAATCAGCATGTCGCAGAAGGCGCATGTTGCAATGAAGCGCATGTCGCGGTAGCCGTATATCATGTCGCAGAAGGCGCATGTCGCAGAAGGCGCATGTTGCAATGAAGCGTATGTCGCGGTAGCCGCATATCATGTCGCAGTTGGCGCATATGATGTCTCTGTTGACGCATGTCGCAGTTGACGAATATGATGTCGCTGTTGGCGCATGTCGCAGTTGGCGCATATGATGTCTCTGTTGACGCATGTCGCAGTTGACGAATATGATGTCGCTGTTGGCGCATGTCGCAGTTGGCGCATATGATGTCTCTGTTGACGCATGTCGCAGTTGACGAATATGATGTCGCTGTTGGCGCATGTCGCAGTTGGCGCATATGATGTCTCTGTTGGCGCATGTCGCAGTTGACGAATATGATATCGCTGTTGGCGCATGTCGCAGTTGGCGCATATGATGTCGCTGTTGGCGCATGTCGCAGTTGGCGCATATGATGTCGCTGTTGAGCCGCATGAGCCGCATGTCGCAGAATAGGTCTTATAATGCATATTTTGACTATTTCTAACTGTTATATGTTCTAAATGATTGAATTATGGCTCGAATTTCTTCCAACTCCCAACATGAAAGTTGTAGAGTTTTTCCTTGGCTTTAAGAATATATATATATAATATTAACTAACTGTGCAAGTTTCTTTTATTTTAATATGGAGCTCCTGATTGTACTGTACATGTCTATTCTTGGCCTATATGGCGACGACCCACTAAAAGCTTGTTATTTCTTAAATGAATAAAATTGATATGACTTGATAGTGACCCGCCGTGGTGCACTCCTGACATGATAACTTGACCTGACAAATTTGACATGATAACTTGACATGTTAATTCTTGATAGTGGCCCGTCGTGGCGCACTCTTGATAAGTGATAATGATAATTCTTGATAGTGGCCCGCCGTGGCGCACTCTTGACGTGATAAACCTGACATGATATATCTCGAATGCTGTTACGACGACTAACACGACTTGACAAGATTGAATAACTTGGACACCGTGGATGATTGTGCTTGTACAAATGAACCCGTCTTGTCTTGCATCATGTCTAGGACGGGGACCCCTGAGTACCACGGTCAGGGGCACCCACTGAAACCGACTAAGGTTAACAACTAGAATAATCCAGTAGTCATGAAGAGATTTTCCAGCTACAGGCAATCCCGTTACCTGGGCGCGCTTGTGGATTTGTAGCCTGCCGACGAGTAGGGCACACTTCCAGCACACTGTCATGTGTTGTACCCTTATTGTACTAATATTCGCCTGGATAACCTGGATGGTCTGCAGGGCTTGTGGCTGTGGAATAATCTCACTGCATCTTGCTAGTAATTAGGCCTGTGATAACCCTAGTTAGTTAAAGTATCAAGCCGTACTTATTGCTTGGCCGTGAATGTTGGATGAAGTTCGATCAGTCTAGTCTTGTCTTGATCTTGTAATTGGTTGTTACATGTCCTGATTTCTTACTTTACCTTACCGATAAATGGTGGGAGAAACCAAGTTCTGTTCAGACGAAGGGTTACAACCCCGGTCCTTGTTTGGTTTACGGGTTGTAACCTGGTTATCTGAATAGTCCCATGGTTATCTCATCGTATATCACCTTCCCAGTCTAAGTCTTGTTTAGATCCAGTTCCTAATTGTTTCCAGGATAATGATTGCAATGATTGTCACTCTAATGTATTGTACTCTGTATTGTCACTCCCTGTTGTCACTCTCTGAGTGTCACTTAATGATTGTCACCTTTAGCAATAAATGATCATAGACCAAGTTCTGTTCAGGCGAAGGGTTATAACCTCGGTCCTTGTTTGGTTTAAGGGTTGTAACATGGCTTCCGGAATAGTACTTTCGTCCTCTCTTTGTATATTGCCTAGCTCTAGTTATTTAATATGTTCTCTAGTTACTTTATCTCACCTGTTCATATGACTACTTGCTTTGCATAACTCTTAAAAGATCGTTTGCTTAACAAGTCTACTTTTAATTGTGTTTACTAAATGCTTTACTTACTGCCTTCTTATGTTCGGGTTAAGTGCATTGGTACTGCACGAATCTCGATCCTCCTTTACTTATTACTTTCTTTTCCTGTTGTTTGTCTATGATTGCTGGTTTTAAGTACATAGTTCGGCCTCCTTTGTGGTACTTGCTATTTGGGGTCTGACCCCACTGGTTTTGCATGGCCAGGTTCTGATAGAAGAGCCCGAAGGATCTACCGTACCATTCACTCGACGGTGACCAGCCGGAGCACCAGAGTGCCTCAGTGGGCCCTTCTTCATTCTCCCACTGATATGTAAATTCTCTTCTTGTAACGTTTAGCCCCGAGCACGTGTTTAGCTCGTGTTTTGGTATTTTCCTTGATATTGTAGCCTACGGGCATAAACATGATATGTGTATTCTAGACTATAGCTAGTCCTTATCATGTACGACTAATCTTCTAGCTAGTCATCAGTTCTGTGGTACTGGCTTCATGATCAGTCATGTATATACGGTTCGGGACGCCTTACTATTGTATGTATGATGATCGTACTCTTGCTCTTGTATAATTGCCTGTGATTGAGATACCTAGGATTGTTAAACCATAGGATTGACTGATGGCATGTAGAGTAACCCCCATGTCTTGACAGCTTATACGTAATTTCAGAGTATTAACGTACTTTGGGATTGCGTAGCTGGCTATGTCTGCCCCCGCTCTCCGGTATTCCGGTTCTGGGGCGTGACATGGTTTTAGTGGTGGCCCATGCAGGTCTCGATTTTCAGATTTGTGGGGGTTACCATGTTTAGATATCTCAATCACGATTATCTTTATTGATCTCCTTCGGATTATTCTCTATCTCTGATACTTGACTTGATATTTGTTTTGATCGTTGGTCATTCCTGTTCCCATGATTTGATCTTGTGTCCTTCAACTTTCAAGGGCATTGTTCTTGATCCTTCTGATTATCTTGTTCGTGTTTTGTCGAGGGCAGCTCAGCATTTTCAGCCATGCCAGTTATGGAGGATCAGTCTCAGCATGCAGGCAGAGATGTCAGTCCATTCCGATCAGCCAGTCGTTTCTGTCTTCGTATCTTGAGACAGGTGATAAGTTCATGTATCTGTTTCAACTACGATGATACGTCCTGGGTAGAGTCATGTCTTGAACTAAGTCATTGGTACCGACTTACCTTGAGGCTTGACTTTTATCCATTTTTGGGAGTCAGCTTAGGCCAGCAAGGATGTTGGTTTCTACACAACTGTCTCAGGAGACATATTGATCCATATGCCTCCAGCCCTTCTTGATCATGATTGTATTTGTTCTTGTGCATTATTTACCGCTTACGCATTTAATTACATTACTGATTGTTTTACTTTACTTATATGTCGTGCTTGATTTATTGAGATTGTTGAGTTCCTGGAGCTTTTGTTTTGTTATCTTGCTCGACTAGCCTCAGGAAATTCCGAGGACGGAATTTTTCTAAGGGGTGGAGAGTTGTGAGGCCCGCCTTACTATATCAGTATTTTATACGGATACATATTTATTTGAGCTGTATTTCGTATTTCCTGAATTTTAAGAATATTTAAAGTTGCTGAATTGTCATTGTACGGATTTCTGACAATCGTCGGGTGACCCGTATACTGGCTTGTTTCATTTATTTTGGTATGAATCATGACTTGGTTTTAATTTGATTTGACTTGGTTTTTTTTTTTTGGTTTGGTTTAACATGGTTTGGTTTGGCTTGGACTTGGTTGGTTTAGTTGGTTTCTTATGAGAGAGGTGTATGGTTTAGATTGAGTGGAGGGGAATGAATGGTGGAGATTGCTTGGGCTTGTTATATAAGCCACCTACCACTCTCTCTCCTCCATTATTCATTTCATTTTCCATCTTCATCTTCTTCTTCTTCTTTCCTTCTTCACCAAGGAGGAGAGGCAAGTACACCTTGCCGAACCTTGAACAAATTTACTTTTGATTGTTCCATCTTCTTCCTTGCATGATTCTAAGCATGTTTAGAACTTGGAGTTTTTGATTTTACCGGGTGGATTCTTATAGATCTAAGTTTATATTATTTTCGGTTTTCTTGGGTTTTGATCTACCAACTTACTTGTTTCCAAAAACTAATAGTTCCATGTTGTAGAGAATTTAATTTCATGCAGTTTTGGCTTTTGTTTCGCTTGATTTCGACTTCGGATGAGGAAGTTATGGCCAAAACAATTTCTGGTCATTTCTAGGTTCATCTGCAGCATAATCAGCATGTCGCAGAAGGCGCATGTCGCAGAAGGCGCATGTTGCAATGAAGCGCATGTCGCGGTAGCCGCATATCATGTCGCAGAAGGCGCATGTCGCAGAAGGCGCATGTTGCAATGAAGCGCATGTCGCGGTAGCCGCATATCATGTCGCAGTTGGCGCATATGATGTCTCTGTTGACGCATGTCGCAGTTGACGAATATGATGTCGCTGTTGGCGCATGTCACAGTTGGCGCATATGATGTCTCTGTTGACGCATGTCGCATTTGACGAATATGATGTCGCTGTTGGCGCATGTCGCAGTTGGCGCATATGATGTCTCTGTTGACGCATGTCGCAGTTGACGAATATGATGTCGCTGTTGGCGCATATCGCAGTTGGCGCATATGATGTCTCTGTTGGCGCATGTCGCAGTTGACGAATATGATGTCGCTGTTGGCGCATGTCGCAGTTGGCGCATATGATGTCGCTGTTGGCGCATGTCGCAGTTGGCGCATATGATGTCGCTGTTGAGCCGCATGAGCCGCATGTCGCAGAATAGGTCTTATAATGCATATTTTGACTATTTCTAACTGTTATATGTTCTAAATGATTGAATTATGGCTCAAATTTCTTCCAACTTCCAACATGAAAGTTGTAGAGTTTTTCCTTGGCTTCAAGAATATATATATATAATATTAACTAACTGTGCAAGTTTCTTTTATTTTAATATGGAGCTCCTGATTGTACTGTACATGTCTATTCTTGGCCTATATGGCGACGACCCACTAATAGCTTGTTATTTCTTAAATGAATGAAATTGACATGACTTGATAGTGACCCGCCGTGGTGCACTCTTGACATGATAACTTGACCTGACAAATTTGACATGATAACTTGACATGATAATTCTTGATAATGGCCCGTCGTGGCGCACTCTTGATAAGTGATAATGATAATTCTTGATAGTGGCCCGCCGTGGCGCACTCTTGACGTGATAAACCTGACATGATATATCTCGAATGCTGTTGCGACGGCTAACACGACTTGACAAGATTGAATAACTTGGACACCGTGGATGATTGTGCTTGTACAAATGAACCCGTCTTGTCTTGCATCATGTCTAGGACGGGGACCCCTGAGTACCACGGTCAGGGGCACCCACTGAAACCGACTAAGGTTAACAACTAGAATAATCCAGTAGTCATGAAGAGATTTTCCAGCTACAGGCAATCCCGTTACCTGGGCGCGCTTGTGGATTTGTAGCCTGCCGACGAGTAGGGCACACTTCCAGCACACTGTCATGTGTTGCACCCTTATTGTACTAATATTCGCCTGGATAACCTGGATGGTCTGCAGGGCTTGTGGCTGTGGAATAATCTCACTGCATCTTGCTAGTAACTAGGCCTGTGATAACCCTAGTTAGTTAAAGTATCAAGCCGTACTTATTGCTTGGCCGTGAATGTTGGATGAAGTTCGATCAGTCTAGTCTTGTCTTGATCTTGTACTTGGTTGTTACATGTCCTGATTTCTTACTTTACCTTGCCGATAAATGGTGGGAGAAACCAAGTTCTGTTCAGACGAAGGGTTACAACCCCGGTCCTTGTTTGGTTTACGGGTTGTAACCTGGTTATCTGAATAGTCCCATGGTTATCTCATCGTATATCACCTTCCCAGTCTAAGTCTTGTTTAGATCCAGTTTCTAATTGTTTCCAGGATAATGATTGCAATGATTGTCACTCTAATGTATTGTACTCTGTATTGTCACTCCCTGTTGTCACTCTCTGAGTGTCACTTAATGATTGTCACCTTTAGCAATAAATGATCAGAGACCAAGTTCTGTTCAGACGAAGGGTTATAACCTCGGTCCTTGTTTGGTTTAAGGGTTGTAACATGGCTTCCGGAATAGTACTTTCGTCCTCTCTTTGTATATTGCCTAGCTCTAGTTATTTAATATGTTCTCTAGTTACTTTATCTCACCTGTTCATATGACTACTTGCTTTGCATAACTCTTAAAAGATCGTTTGCTTAACAAGTCTACTTTTAATTGTGTTTACTAAATGCTTTACTTACTGCCTTCTTATGTTCGGGTTAAGTGCATTGGTACTGCACGAATCTCGATCCTCCTTTACTTATTACTTTCTTTTCCTGTTGTTTGTCTATGATTGCTGGTTTTAAGTACATAGTTCGGCCTCCTTTGTGGTACTTGCTATTTGGGGTCTGACCCCACTGGTTTTGCATGGCCAGGTTCTGATAGAAGAGCCCGAAGGATCTACCGTACCATTCACTCGACGGTGACCAGCCGGAGCACCAGAGTGCCTCAGTGGGCCCTTCTTCATTCTCCCACTGATATGTAAATTCTCTTCTTGTAACGTTTAGCCCCGAGCACGTGTTTAGCTCGTATTTTGGTATTTTCCTTGATATTGTAGCCTACGGGCATAAACATGATATGTGTATTCTAGACTATAGCTAGTCCTTATCATGTACGACTAATCTTCTAGCTAGTCATCAGTTCTGTGGTACTGGCTTCATGATCAGTCATGTATATATGGTTCGGGACGCCTTACTATTGTATGTATGATGATCGTACTCTTGCTCTTGTATAATTGCCTGTGATTGAGATACCTAGGATTGTTAAACCATAGGATTGACTGATGGCATGTAGAGTAACCCCCATGTCTTGACAGCTTATACGTGATTTCAGAGTATTAACGTACTTTGGGATTGCGTAGCTGGCTATGTCTGCCCCCGCTCTCCGGTATTCCGGTTCTGGGGCGTGACAATAACCCAGCCCCTAACATACGAACCCGATCCAATAAAATACACAACCCAACAGCCTAGGCTCAGCCCGGCCATGCAAACGACATGGACCCACAGGGATTTTCCCCACCAGCAGTTCAATGAGAATCCGACCCAGGGCTTTCAGCCGCGGGATATATGTATATATATAGAGATGACCGAGAGAGGAGTTCGATAGAGAACAACAAAACCCTAACGCCCACGTCTCCCTAGTCTCATGGGCAGCCACCTCGACGCTGGAGCACCGTCGGGGGACCGCCGGACGGCGGCCAAGGAGGCCGCGCGCGCATAGGCGCAGGCGTGCATCAGTGATGACGGCAGCTACGGAGGTAAACTTCGACCCCGTATTTCTCACCGTATATTTAACCGATTGTCGACCCGTAAATTAGCTTGGGAAGCCAACATGACCGCCTCGAAACCCCAGCAATTAGATTTCATATAGGATGCACGACTAGTCCATGAGATTGACCCGAAGTTGGTCGAAAACCTGTAAAAAAATAGAACATTAGTGCAGTCCAAACCTCCATGTTTGAAAATCGATTCTGATCGATCTAATGCCATATTAGAAAAACTATTTGAAGTCACTTTTAGACAACATATAGGGCTTCATAATCCTTTTTGTGGATTCAGAAATCATCGACTACGCGTCGAGAAATTGAATCCCAAAGTTTTCCAAAAATCTGTTTTAAAAAACTAGAAATTTGTCCGATACGACGTGCGTCCCGCCAATTCGGGCGACATGGTCGCGAACCGAAAGCATCGAAAGCTGCGTATCGTCTTCGTGGACGTGTGGGCTTTGACGGAATTCAAATTGGTCGCGTATGCGCGACATATTTGATACGTATCCGTCGAAATTCACCGTATCGGTCTCTGTGCAAATTTTCTAATTACTTTGTGCATGCTCGTCAGATCGAGACGAAACTTGTGCCAATAGGACCGTATCATTTTTTTGGTCCTGTATGCCAAGTTTGGTCCGATTCTGAGACAGTTGATTGGATCACCGTTTTGCGGGCCCCACGGTCCAACTCAACGGACGATTTCGTGCACAGTCCACCGGAATCCAACTCTGGACATACGGTTGGGTTCGTATCAGAAAACTAGATCCGTAGATATGTAGTTTGACAACTTTCAAGACCGTTGACTCTGGCACGTTTTTCGGTGCAAAGCGGGTCCAACGGCGGACACCATTTTGACCTAAAATTACCGTTTTGCCCCTGTGTCCAGAATTGGACTTAAGTACAGGCAATCCTAGCTAATTTGACTATTCTGAGAACATTGGTAATGTTTATTTCAGCTTCCGGGGACTGTTGTACGGGTTTTAACTATTGGGGCACATTGAGTGGTTTAGATTGTCGGTTTTACCAGCAGAGGACCACAGGCGAGTACAGTTTATTATTTGTTTTCAGTATTGATCTTTACTATACATCAGTGTTTAGTCGATAGATATGTGATTTCAGTTTTTTATGTTAATTTATTTCTTTGTGGCGTCGGGGAAAGTGAAGTACCAACGATGTGTGATCTGACCTTAGACCGTATAGACCGTGTAGACCGTGTTTATTATTACATTTATTTTCTGTAGACAGTGTAGACCGTGTTTATTATTGTATTTATTTTCTGTAGACAGTGTAGACCGTGATTATTATTGTATTTAAACTGTGTAGATTGTGATTATTCTTTTGTAGACAGTGTTTCTTTATTGTAATATTTTCTGTAGACCGTGTAACTGTAGACCGTGTTACTGTAGACCGTATAACTTTAGACCGTGTAGACCGTGTCGCATAATTGTCCCGAGATCGATCACATATCAAAGGTACTTCAGTTGGTCAGTTGGTGAGTATTTTATTGTATTTTATTTTCTGTTTCTTATTATTCAGTTTTATTGTTTTCTTTATTTTATTTTATAAATCATATGTCTAAAGGCTAACCTCTGTGATATAGTTATTTTCATATATTGAAACTGCATTCAGTGAATTGTGCTTGTTCCATTCCTGACTGGAAACCTTATTTTTCAGGTTAGCCGTAGATTCACTTAGCATGGAAAATACGGGTGTACTTGCAGACAAAAGTCTAGAGACTAGCTAGATAGTGGACTTGTAGTCATTCAAATATTTGTAGAAGTTTATATTTTTCTGCAAATATAAAACTTATGAATATTGTAAGTTAAATTAATTATGTGAATGAGCATTATTTGTGATTTTGATCTTCATGGCCGTGACAGCGTTCTACCGCCGACACTACGACGTAGGCTGGCTTGGACACATCTCGTATCCGTTTAAAAAAAATGGGTGCGGATCGTGACAAGTTTTATGGTGGCCCATGCAGGTCTGTTTTCGTAAATCATGCGAACTCGTGATAGTACTTAAGTTAGTCGTACTATTGTGAGCCTGCGACTAGAAAAACTCATTCACGAATTATAAATTAATTTAATTTAAGAGAATGACTAGGGCTAGGAGTCCTTTATACAAATTTACTGATGGGTAGTCTAGGCTATGCAATTTAGATGAGGGATATTAATTTTGATAGCTTGTCAAATCCCCATAGGTACACTATTACCCCTTGATTGGACGATATGGTCCAATGTGGATAGATTATTCACTTGGAGAGGCAGAGCTTCCTGGAATTGATGATCTAACCTGGATGAATTATTCAATTCCTTCCCCTTGCCTCTTTAGATATCATCCTCATATCTTAGTCTAAATTGCCTAATTAGTTCCTATTTTGCCCTAAGAATTATTATTTTATATAATTTTGATTATGTTACCCATATACGAACCTCGAGTTAGTTTCGATTCAAAGTTTTCCTCCATGGTTTGAATACACAGGAGATAGATACTAGAGTGTTCGTATTTCTTTTGTCTTCAATTATTTTCTCCATGTTCAATCTCTATTTTAAGGGCGGTGACTGATAGGACAAATACTTACGCTTTAGTTCATAGTCAGCTTGTTTAAATCTCTAGAAGCACATGAATTTTTACGGATATAGTTAAAGGAATGTTAGTTAACTCATAATGGTTAGACATCAGCGCACTGTCGTCAATTATTTGAGAGTGGAGAATGTGGGTTCATTGCAGCCAGCAGTGCACTGGCGAGGCACAACCATAGAATTAAAATTATTTCGAAGAATTATAGTTTAGATACCCTTGTGTCAATGTAAGGTAGAGTATCTGATAGCATATCACACCTGAATCACGGAACCAAGGGTTTACCACGGCCTGAGTATACGGGCGAGGCATAATCCTCGATGAAATGATTTCAGACGTGATTACAAGTCTAGGATACTATAGAGGATAGGAGGATGTCCTGTATGTCCCATAAGACCCAAAGCCAACACTAGTGAAAGTTTTGTAAGTTGAGTAGCATGTCTCCCAACCTAGCATTATGTGGTCCTTGTGATCTATTGACGAGGTAATTGACCGATACTAATAAGTTACATAGAATATAGAATCCAGAGTTCCATAACCCATTAGTCGACCAAGACCTAGGGACAGGAAGATTATAGGAAGATTGTATAAACCAGAACACCAGGTGAATTTTGATTCTCACAAATTCGAACTACTTGTGCCTTCTTTCAAAAATCTTGTATACTTGTACTTTGACTATCTTAACCAACGCTGCTATTACAGCCTAATTTTGCAAGCTCACTCTGTTCTCGAGCTTGATTCGAGACATATGTATAGTGGGGACGCCTACTAACATATTGTCTAATCAGAATCGATGTATTACGGTCTGATCAACCGTAGTGCACTCGGTTCGCTCTCTTTTTTATTATCCCACATGGATTGAGATATCGAGGTATCTAGAATCTCATCCGTGACTGCATTGACCATTCCTCTTGAATTATACGTTCGCCTTTGAATCATGAAATTGTATTCAGTGACATCTCCCTTGAACTCTTTATTGCTTTGTCTTCCACTGATTTGGAAAGATGAAATCTCGTGATTGGTAAATAGAATACAGAGTATCCTCCGTGGCTATGATAGTTGTATATATAAGTGTAGCTACCATCAGCCAGCCATGTGATTGAGTTATTCGTTCTCCTCTCGACCCTCAAACTGCTATTGGGGCCTTCTAACCATCTAAATTTGAGAATGATTGGGGTTTTACCTTAGTCAAATGCTAACCTATGAGACTATCTATTCTCAAGAAACCAATTTTTGTGAGTCTCTAATTATTTGCTTTGAGCTTGCTGTAACTAGCAACTCTTAAGCCCATACCCCTAGACCCTTGTGACAATAGTCTGCTAGTTTTGACCACAATAGAAATTCACGACTCAGTTGTTAGAAATTTTTTCGTATGATGCGCCTTAGAGTTGATTACCCCGTCGATAACTCTTGAATACTGGGGACGAGTAGGTCATTCTATTTTATCGACCAGGTGTCATTGTACACACTCGTTTTCCATTTAGTGAGGAACGATCCTTGACTCGACTTATAAGTACCGTACCCCGTTATGCCGTGCCTGATTCTTTGTTAACAAGAGTCGAGGTACAATACCCAGACTTTTGATTTCTCCTAACATCATTATTCCTAAAACCATGTCCTAGCTTTTAAGGTGGGTAGACTGTAAGCCTTCTAAAATTTTAGGATATACGAGGATTGCCGATTGATTAGATTAACTTCCATTAGGATGATAATTAGAGTCTCATGGACTCCCACTTTCCATCTAGATCATTTTGTGTCCCCGACCGTGTCATTAATATTCGAAGCACGAGACCAGCTATTACCTTCCAACAAATTTTATATGCGAGATCTAGACAAGTCCACCTTCATCTAGGTATATCAGGTCCCACTCGAACACGTCCCCTTGTACTCTATTTTTATGGTACGACTTTTAGGTCAAAAGGACTAGCTATAACCCTTACCATAATACCGGTATACTTTCCGACTTCCTCTAGAGCCTCAACCTTGACTCAATTCCTTCGACCCAATATGTGGTGATCTACTCGAAGCCCACTACGCACACGCCACTAGTGTGCCACTTGATGGAGGCCCCTTGTGCTACTTAAACACAAAAGTCACCGAAGGCGCATTTGAATTTTAGGAACTTAGCTAACCAACCTGACCGGCAACTAGCTCAACCACGGGGCTGGAACCCTATTCAAGGTTACCCTAACCTAGTAGAAGTATTATAATCATTGGGATCTTGACCAGTCAATAGAGACTGAAATCCGAGGTTCATCCAACCAATGATTGATGTCCAATCAGGAATCCATTAAGAACCAGTAAAACCCATCCCTACAAACCACCATTTTTGGTATATATAAAATTGAACCATTTGAGATAGGTTCCTATACCGATTATGTAGTCCCCACCTCTTAGAATGTGAGATCATTCGTAACCCTTATTCCATCTACCTGGAAGTCGCGATACGATCTTGTATTGCATTTTATCCCTTGTTCGTGTGTTTAAATAAGCACGAAAAAGGTCACAATCTTGATTTCTCAAATTCCGTCCTATTATGGAACTTGGTTCAGAATTTCGAGAACAGAATCCCTTTATTGTGCGGATTGCAAGTCCTCTAAGAAACGACGGGTTCTTCGATTTTGCAAGTGACTGGACTAGATATCAAATAAGTCAATGGTTCATAGACTTTCTTTCTGTCTGCATCATTTGATACCCTCTACCGCTCAAGAAACTTCATTTTTACGCTCGAATGTTCTTCCTTATATTCCGGTCCTTCCTATTTCGGAGCGATGAATGGTTATGCTTATTAGAATTTACCAATATTTCTTAGCTACTTGTGTAAGTTTGATTGCTTGATAGATATGAGAGGTTTATAGGTGCCATATACAGTAGATATCTATTGGTAGCAATTATAGCAATTAGTTGGAAGATTACAAAATTTTAGTGACATAGCTTTGATGGAGTAGTGTGTCCAAAGGTGGGTAGAAGTCCTCGAAGTTTCGTAATTGCAAAATGGCTAGGAGGAGGATGTAAACTATTTTTGAGGAATTAAAATCCAAAGAGATTTAGGTAATGGTAGATTTCCTGTTGAATTTAAGGACTAATTGTGAATTAGAATTTCGAGGACGAAATTATTTTAAGGTGGGTAGATTTGTAACCCCTCTTCCCGAAATTTGATAATATTTTATTTATTTATTTGAATTAAATGATGATTTTTGGAATGTTTATAAATAATTATTTAGTTAATTATTACGGTAGATGACTTTAGCTACGACAGAGTTTTGGAGTGCATGGTAACTAGAAATCGTGGCACGGATAGTGCGATGACGTGCTTTGGCTTGAGTATTAGCCCTGGTAGAGAAGGCCGAGCCATAGTGATGTCATAACTAGGAAGACCCGGCTAAGTTGCGAGTTAACACTTACCGAGGATTTATTTATTTATTATTTATATTATTGGGTTTAGGGAACCCGGTTGTATCGAACTAGTCCAGACTGGACCCGAACTGAGCCCAAGCCCATGTAGGTCATGCGGCACGCCCAATGACATTCGTGTTGATGGAGTTTGGAGTGAGGGTGTTGTATTTCGTTTTTAATGATTTAATGAATATTTTTTAGTATTCGTAATTAAATATTATATTTATCATTATTAATTGATATTCAATGGTATTGTATAAAATAGGTCCTTGTACAATTTTGGGATTATTAGACTGTGCATAGAGGTGTATACATCATTGTCGGGTTATTAAATTCGGTTATTTTTATTATTATTATTCTTTATCAATATTATGGAGGTTATTATTATATAATATTGTTATATTATTATTGGTTATATTATTTTTTGTCAAATGAATATTATATATATAGTCATAATTATCTAAATAGTCTCTACACTAGGAACAGAAGCTAGAGGAATTTATTTGTGTTTTATGGAGGTATATATATATATATATATATATATATATATATATATATATATATATATATATATATATATATATATATATATATAAAATATATATATATATATATATATATATATATATATATATATATATATATATATATATATATATAGAAAAAAAATATATATATATATATAAATATATATATATATAAAATATATATATATATATATATATATATATATATATATATATATATATATATATATATATATATATATATATATATATATATAGACATATATATATATATTTTATATATATATAGACATATATATATTTATATATATAGACATATATATATTTTATAGACATATATATATTTTATATATATTTTATATATATATATATATAATATATATATATATATATATATATATATATATATATATATATATATATATATATTATATATATATAAAAAAAAATATATATATAGACATATATATATTTTATATATATATATATATATATATATATATATATATATATATATATATATATATATATATATATATATATATATATATATAGGCATATATATATATATATATATATATATATATATATATATATATATATATAGGCATATATATATATTTTCATAATCTATTAATGTATATGTATATAGATATGCATATAATATATGTATGTATGTGGGTTCTTCATTTCTCTTGATTGCTTAGAGTAATTAGATGTTACTATACACGATTTCACTTGAGATAACAATGACAATCACACCATTATCCTTTTAGTGAAGTTGTTGGTCAAGAGTAACATTGATTTGCTTATTTTCACCACTGTTGTTGCAGTGGATGACTTGAGAACAACCCATTTACAGCTCAACAGTGAGCCTCTCCAAAAACCGAGCAAATCCAAACTAAATAACCCACCCCCTAACATACGAACCCGACCCAATAAACTACACAACCTAACAGCCTAGGCTCAGCCCGGCCATGTAAACCGCATGGACCCACACGGATTTTCCCCAGCAGCAGTTCAATGAGAATCCGACCCAGGGCTTTCAGCCGCGGGATATATGTATATATATAGAGATGACGAGAGAGGAGTTCGATAGAGAACAGCAAAATCCTAACGCCCACATCTCCCTAGTCTCATGGGCGGTCACCTCGAAATCGGAGCGCCGCCGGGGGACCGCTGGACGGCGGCCAAGGAGGCCGCGCGCGCACAGGCGCAGGCGGGCATCAGTGATGACGGCAGCCGCGGAGGTAAACTTCTACCCCGTATTTCTTACCGTATATTTAACCGATTGTCGACCCGTAAATTAGCTTGGGAAGCCAACATAATCGCCTCGAAACCCCAGCAATTAGATTTCGTATAGGATGCACGACCAGTCCATGAGATCGACTCGAAGTTGGTTGAAAACCTGTAAAAAATAGAACACTAGTGGAGTCCAACCCTCCATGTTTGAAGATCGATTCTGATCGATCTAATGCCATGTTAGAAAAACTATTTGAAGACACTTTTAGACAACATATAGGGCTTCATAATCCTTTTTGTGGATTCGAAAATCATCGACTACGCGTCGAGAAATCGAATACCAAAGTTTCCCAAAAATCTATTTTAAAAACTAGAAATTTGTCCGATACGACGTGCGTCCCGCCAATCCGGACGACGTGGTCGCGAACCGAAAGCATCAAAAGCTGCGTATCGGCTTCGTGGACGTGTGGACTTTGACGGAATTCAAATTGGTCGCGTGTGCGCGACGAATTTGATGCGTATCCGTCAAAATTCACCGTATCGGCCTCTGTGCAAAATTTCCAATTACTTTGTGCACGCTCGTCAGATCGAGACGAAACTTATGCCAACAGGACCGTATTGTTTTTCTGGTCCAGTATGCCAAGTTTGGTCCGATTTTGAGACAGTTGATTGGATCGCCGTTTTGTGGGCCCTACAGTCCAACTCAACGGGCGATTTCGTGCACAGCCCACCGAAATCCAACTCTGGATATACGGTTGGGTTTGTATCGGAAAACTGGATCCGTAGACATGTAGTTTGACAACTTTAGAGACCGTTGACTCTGGTATGCTTTTCGGTGCAAAGCGGGTCCAACGACGGACACCATTTTGACCCAAAATTATTGTTTTGTCCCTGTGTCCACAATTGGACTTAAGGACAGGCAATCCTAGCTAATTTGACTATTCTGAGAACATTGGTAATGTTTATTTCAGCTTCCAGGGACTGTTGTATGGGTTTTGACTATTGGGACATATTGAGTGGTTCAGATTGTCGGTTTCACCAGCAGAGGACCACAGGCGAGTACAATTTATTGTTTGTTTTCAATATTGATCTTTACTATACATCAGTGTTTAGTCGATAGATATGTGATTTCAGTTTTTATTTTGATTTATTTCTTTGTGGTGTCGGAGGAAGTGAAGTACCAACGATGTGTGATCTGACCTTAGACCGTGTAGACCGTGTTTATTATTGCATTTATTTTCTATAGACAGTATAGATCGTGTTTATTATTACATTTATTTTTTGTATAAAGTGTAGACCGTGATTATTATTGTATTTAAACTGTGTAGATCGTGATTATTCTTTTGTAGACATTGTTTCTTTATTGCAATATTTTCTGTAGACCGTGTAACTGTAGACCGTGTAACTGTAGACTGTGTAACTTTAGACCGTGTAGACCATGTTGCATAATTGTTTCGAGACCGATCACATATCAAAGGTACTTCAGTTGGTCAGTTGGTGAGTATTTTATTGTATTTCATTTTCTGTTTCTTATTATTCAGTTTTATTGTTTTTCTTCATTTTATTTTATAAATCATATGTCTAAAGGCTAACCTCTGTGATATAGTCATTTTCATATATTGAAACTGCATTCAATGAATTGTGCTTGTTCCATTCCTGACTGGAAACCTTATTTTTCAGGTTAGCCATGGATTCACTTAGCATGGAAAATACGGGTGTACTTGCAGACAAAAGTCTAGAGACTAGCTAGATAGTGGACTTGTAGTCATTCAAATATTTGTAGAAGTTTATATTTTTCTGCAAATGTAAAACTTGTGAATATTGTAAGTTAAATTAATTATGTGAATGAGCATTATTTGTGATTTTGATCTTCATGGCCGTGACAGCGTTCTACCGCCGACACTGCGACGTAGGCTGGCTTGGACACGTCTCGTATCCGTTTAAAAAAAATGGGTGCGGGTTGTGACAGACAGAGAGATAGCTGAAACTAAGATAACATCTCCACAAATCCAGAGTAAAACTCCAATAAATACAAATGTATCATAACATGAAAGTAAATAGAACTAGACTAGCAAACTAGCCTAGTTTATAGGGGTAGTGTCCTCAGCAAGTGCTGGGTCCTCCTGAGAGTCCAGCTCAAGTGTGTCGTCTAAACCTGCTCCGTAATAGGTAGGACACAGCTCCTCGAAGTCATCTGTAATATTTCAACAGGTCCAGTCAGGACTGGAGCGAGCAAAGTATATCTCACGCATTTCATATCATGACAGGAATAAAATACAGGTAATAGAGTAAGATACATGAAACGCTGAAGAGTATACATGAGTAAAAAGAGAAGACTGTAATAAAATATCTACTATAAGTAAAGAGCTACAGTGAACTAGTGATTTAGAGTACAAGCTAGACATGTGAACGGCTTGATAATAAACATGAAAGGTCGCACATGACTACACTACTTTGGAAATTGTCCACATGACTATTTATACTCCCCCGTACCCCAATCAATACATAAGGATCCGTTCAAGTTATGTTATTGTACATGAGATTCACATGGGGGCCCATAAATGGGTGCACATGAATATAAACATGGGGGCTCCGTGATCATGAGAGTACATGAATCACGAGAGTGCACATGAATGGTAAAAGCATAAGAATACATGATGAAAGCGAAACACACATGACATAATGTATCCGATGCTTCCGAGGGGGATAACATCGTATGAAAAGATCCATATAGTACTAATCCGTATTTCCATCGTGTCAGCATCAAGTAAAGTAATCTAGAGCAAGAAAATACTCCTAGCAAATATGAAACGGTCAGAGAATGTACTCGCCTGATATCCTGAGTGTCTGAAGAGAATATACTGTCCGAGGAGTGGTGTCTTCCTCCTATTAGAACAGTACAAGTCACTACATGTCTAAAATAATGAAATAGACTGCTATAATGCATCTACATGATGTTTAGGGTCAATCTAGGCTAAAGTCAACCTTTGGTCAACTCTAGTCAACCTTAGCAGTCAAACTAGATCAAACAAGGTCAAACAGGGTTAAAGTAGGTCAAACTAGTCTAGGTTGGTTAAACCTAGGCTTAACAAGTCAATCTAGGTCAACTAACTAAATACCGCACAAGTCTCACTAGCCTAGTGATACAGAAGTGTATCACACCCCATGCCATAGGCCATTCTACCTAGGCCATGGGCCAAACACATATAGGTTAATGAAATCCCTACTTCATAACCCACTACACATTTCACATTCACACTAGTATATCTATTTACCCACATTATATATATATATATATATATATATATATATTTATATATATATATATATATATATATGTGTGTGTGTGTGTGTGTGTGTGTGTGTGTGTGTGTGTGTATGTGTGAATATACGTACACATAGAGGGATATGTAAACCAAGGTAATTGTGTGTGTGTGTGTGCATTGTATATGTTTAGACATGTGTGACAGGAAATAAAGTAGGGTGTAGTGAAGAGTGTGGGTGTAGTGTAGGTGACAGGACAAGTGTGTGTGTGTATGTGTACATGTAGTAGAGTGTGAGAGTGAACTGTGACAGTGAGCATAAAGAGGTAGCCTCTGTGTGTGTGTTAGAGGAGTAAGCTAATGAGTGTGTGACAGGTTTTAGGGTGGCCTGTTCTCAGGTTAGACAACCCAAGTGACAGTCCACACCATCAGTTAGCAACCCCCTTCCTAAAGCCATATTTCGAAACTGTCACGCCCCAGAACCAGAATACTGGAGAGCGGGGGCAGACATAGCCAGCTATGCAATTCCAAAGTACGTTAATACTCTGAAATCACGTATAAGCTGTCAAGACATGGGGGTTACTTTACAAGCCATCAGTCCGTCCTAAGGTTTAACAATCCTAGGTATCTCAATCACAGGCAATTATACAAGAGCAAGGAGTATGATCATCATATATACAATAGTAAGGAGTCCCGAACCATATATACGTGAATGATCATGAAGCCAGTACCACAGAACTGATGACTAGCTAGAATATTAGTCGTACATGATAAGGACTAGCTATAGTCTAGAATACACATATCATGTTTATGCCCGCAGGCTACAATATCAAGGAAAATACCAAAACACGAGCTAAACACGTGCTCGGGGCTAAACGTTACAAGAGGAGAATTTACATATCAGTGGGAGAATGAAGAAGAAATCCATTGAGGCACTCTGGTGCTCCAGCTGGTCACCGTCGAGTAGATGGTACGGTAGATCCTTCGGGCTCTTCTATCAGAACCTGGCCATGCAAAACCAGTGGGGTCAGACCCCAAATAGCAAGTACCACAAAGGAGGCCGAACTATGAACTTAAAACCAGCAATCATAGACAAACAACAGGGAAAGAAAGTAATAAGTAAAGGAGGATCGAGATTCGTACAGTACCAATGCACTTAACCCGAACGTAAGAAGGCAGTAAGTAAAGCATTTAGTAAACACAAGTAAAAGTAGACTTGTTAAGCAAACGATCTTTTAAGAGTTATGCAAGGCAAGTCGTCATATGAACAGGTGAGATAAAGTAACTAGAGAACATATTAAATAACTAGAGCTAGGCAATATACAAAGAGAGGACGAAAGTACTATTCCGGAAGCCAGGTTACAACCCTTAAACCAAACAAGGACCGAGGTTGTAATCCTTCGCCTGAACAGAACTTGGTCTCTGATCATTTATTGCTAAAGGTGACAATCATTAAGTGACACTCAGAGAGTGACAAACAGGGAGTAACAATACAGAGTACAATACATTAGAGTGACAATCATTGCAATCATTATCCTGGAAATAATTAGAAACTGGATCTAAACAAGACTTAGACTGGGAAGGTGATATACGATGAGATAACCATGGGACTATTCAGATAACCAGGTTACAACCCGTAAACCAAACAAGGACCGGGGTTGTAACCCTTCGTCTGAACAGAACTTGGTTTCTTCCACCATTTATCGGCAAGATAAAATAAGAAATCAAGACATGTAACGATCATGTACAGGACAGGGCGAATATGAACAATCAGGTCATGTGACAATCTTGTGCAGGATCAAGTCAAGACTAGACTGAGTTAGACTCCATTCAATCAATCACGGCCAAGCAATAAGTACGGCTTCACTACGCCAGAATTCATGTTTCTCGACAGGCAAAAATCGTCAAAAACTACATATTTCGACGGTTTTGGTCCGTCACATGGTCGGTCAAAAATAAAGTGTAGTTTTCTGTAAACGTCGGTTTTCTACCGTTGATAAGCAAGTAGACAAAATGACGGATTTTGCCTGTCAAAGCATAAACAGCGGATTTCATCCGTCAATTACCCCGTTAAACTAAATCTGCATAACTGCCCATTTTTGACAGACAATATCAGTCGAATTTCTGTAAAAATATTCACCGTGTTTATTTTTAATTAATGATACTTGTTCTTTCTATAGACCAGTCGCACTTAATAAATCTAAATGTTATTGAAAAAACATAATTGAAAAATACATACAGCCAATTCAAAATGAATATAACCATCGATCATTCAAGAATCTTAATTGATATTGAATATCACAAATTGTCATTGTCTTTTGTAGTATCTAAGTACTTGCAATTGTTCTCATACATAACATTCAAATCGAAAAAGTAATAGAATTTTAGAACATCTATGAAGTTTACTCTAAAAAATAAAACAAAGAGCTAATATTCAAATCCTAATAAACTGAACAGACTCTTTTGGCCAATTGATCAAATCACCAAACATAATATCTTCAAACTTTTCATCTCCTTCTAATAAATATGCATTGCGGTCAAAGATTTCATCGACGATGATATTATAAACATCTTCATTTTGTGGTGCATCAGAATTTAAGCATCCAAAAGTAACACGTCTTCTTTTGAAGTCCTTTCGGAAACATGTCTTTGACAAGTTAGATTGTTCAGGTACCTACAACCATTGAAACACAAACAAGTTGTAAGCTAATAACAAACAGTCTCCATCATACTATCAATACCAGTACCCAAATAAACAATATCATAAAAAAGTCAATCCCTGTTTAGGACAAATGAGAAGACAAACTCTTTGTATAACTTGACTGTGCTCAAACAGTTTGATACCAACAAATCCACTAGTAGTAGAAATTTAGACGAATTAGCATTTAATGTGATAGTACACATCAAAACTTATCATATGAAGGTTACCTTCTCATTGGTTCTAATTAAAAAAACATGGTCAGGACAAAAGAGAATACAAACTCTCAGTAACTTTACTGTGATCAGACATACTAGAGATCTAGAACTTTTAAACAAAGACAAAATAACAAATGAACCATCCACATATTCTCGAAGCATCTATGAGCCATTGCATAGTCACATGAATCCTGTCCACCAATACAATCTTTCTTCTTATGGGGTGGTATTTTAGCATCTGCTTATTTTTATGTGTGCTTGGCATCATATTTAGTCTGTCACCAGAAAAATTTTCATGCTTAGTACTTTGTTATTTCCTCCCATGCTTTTTTCTGTCAACAAAAATGTTCACTAATCTAGCAGTACCAGGCTGGAAGACCCAGATTGGGCCTAGGAATTGCTTGCTCATCAAATTTTTGTGTTGCATCATGTCACATTGTTTTGGAGGATATTAAAAAAATACACAAGGACAAAAAATGTGCCTCTGCCCATATTGTATCATATTAGTGCCCTACAACATAGGTTTGGACTGTCGACCTCATCTGGACTGGACCATAGTTTGAAGCTAATGAGGAATGATCTTCCTAGCATTACTGCTATTATTCGACCACATCTGGACTTGAGATAATATTATAGCAGGGATCTGGATATGGACCTTATAGTGTCAAGAGACAAATGATGCAAGTGGAGTTATGTGATTGAGAAACCATATATTCTTCATATAGATTTTTGCTGCCATGTTTGCTCCTACCTATGCTTGTTCACATAATGCTAATAATAATTCACTCATTGACGTATGTCACTCTCCTAATTAAGATATATATTTCTTTTATATATATATACACACACACATACACACACACGCACACACACACACACAAAAAATACACATACACTCTGTATCCACCTACGACTCGTTGAAATTATGTTTATCAAACAATGCATATCAAGAGGGGAAAAAGTCTCAGAAAATTAGTTACATCTCCAACTTTAAGATTTCGGTACAATTTGAACCAACAAAGCCATATTCATGAGAAGACTTACCCAAATGTCCCCATAGCTCGGGTCGATACATGCGTAATCGCATCATTTGTTAGTTTTGCAAGCCCAAAATCTACAACCTCTAAGTTTAAAATTATGCGAGAGACTATAAAATAATCAACACAAGTATAATCAAAAGTATACCAAGAAAATATTATCCAGGTTGTTGTTGTAAGCCTACATGTGCTTCGAAATAGTTATCCAGTAGGATGTTAGCTTATTTAATGTCTATGTTGTTTTGTAATCATACCTATGGAGAAATACAGAGCAGAAAAAATTATAAAACCAGTAAGTGATAATGTACGATTAAATTAGCAAGCACTACGTACAGTCTTCTTAGAGGTATGCCAAGCCGCGATCAGAACCGATAGTTATTTTCACCCTTTTCGACCATTCTATAACCTGCAGCCCCTTCTTTGATCAACAAGAACCAATTCAAGATTAGTATAGTAACATGAAATTTAAATTCAAAATATTAATTTCATGTAGATGACACTACCGTGTAAAATATTCTAACATTTTATTCGGAACGTATTCATAGACAAGCAATAGATATGACGTACATAATAATTTGCAAGGGGTCCTTGGTGAATGTCATAATATTGATTTTCTGTATGCAGAAGATGGAACAGATCATCTTAATTATTTGCTTAAAATAAGTCAATTCCCTAGTGAGGATGGTGTTATCTCCTTGACAACGACCATTTAGTTTCTCGATTCTTATCTAATTAAGAAACTAAACTCATGCAAACCAAATAGGCAGATATCAAAGAAGCAATGAATTGATCCGTTGAACAACACTAGTATGTCTTGCATATAACATAATAGAGTTAGGTACCTTTGGTTCACCATGATGTAGGCCTTTATCTTTTTAAAATAAGAGAGAGGGAACTTAACATTTTGTATTGATTGAATCTGAGTGTGAGTCTTTATAAAATTTCCAAACTAGTATGGTATCCGAACACCAGATCCTATTTGAATTCTACTGGATATCAGTGCATAAATGGGACTGTGTTAGAGCAACGGAATAACCATAGCCATCTAGGAGAGCCGACAATCCATTCCAACAAAGAAATGTGTTAATGAGGATCAAATTTGACCTGTGACAAAATATCACAAATTTGATGACCCACTCCTAATTACTAACAATCATTACTGCAAATACGATGAGAGGAGAGAAACGGGCAATGAAAGGGCATGAGGTATCGAATCTCAAACTGTGATCATTATATATCGTTTAATCACTTATTGGCAAGCTCTGTTTTGAGTAGCAGAGCTACGATACAAGAATATGTTCAAGGTTATGGATAAGGACAAGATATGGATACCGACACAGTTATGAATATGGGATACAAACTTTTTAAAATAGGTAGATATGTAGTCTCCTATGTGCATGAGCTAATCATGACTAAAAATTGTCCATATATTGCTTAAGAAGCATATTAAGTGGAAGGACTGATTAGTAGTTGAAGGCAACATGTATGATGACAAAATTTGCAAGCAAAATATTCCCGAGCATACAACACAATGCTGCCTAGATAACATAAGTGTTCCAAAACTAATAATCGCATAAGATTAGAACTGCAAGTACATTGTCTAGTGATAACAAAGATTAACATGCATTAACATATATATATAGTTAAACTTCAATTAAGCACAAATGAGGATTGGACAAGTCACAATTGACCGGCCTTTTTGGTTAACGTATACTTCACTTCAATACTAATCCAAGACTCAAAATATGGCTAGCAAAAAAAGAACGTTGAGAAACATCATAGATGATGTAAACAATACCCGCGAGTTACATTTAACAATTTTGGTTCTTTCCTTTGACGAATGAATGACATCGAACTTAGTCTGGTGATTGTGGATAATAGTTGAACTTACACTCCCAAGAAAGTATGCCCCACAAATGTATACTTTTGACACAATAACAACAAGGCATCTTTAAGTACTGGTAACATTGTACGTGACCCATCATATACAGTTATCTTAAGCTTCAAATGAATATTTTCTTCATACAAGTTACTTAAGAAGTTTATTGCACAAGCATGCATGAGATGCACATGTATTTGTATTCAAAAGCAGTATCTTCCTACTAATGTTGGATACCTATAGATCTCAAGTTTATATATGCACATATTCAACCACCAACTTTATTGATGCCAATCAAAGTATTTTTAAATTATTTCAAGTCCAATCATCTACAAGGTTCAAAAGGTAACTAGACATCTATCGACGAACCTGTTAGAATGTGTCTGTTAACTACCTATAGAGGAAATTAATTGTCTGTAGTTATAATAGATATATAGAGTACATAATAATTTGCAAGCAGTCCTTGGTGAATGTCATAAATATTTATTTTCTTTCGTCACAACTTATCACTTTAAATTCACACAAGTACCACGAGTTACAATTAACAGTTCCTGTATTCTCCAAACTCTCATATTCTTGTCTAATCATTTGCCCCAACACATATCAGTGCCTCTTGGGAATGTGTAAGATATATTTATCTATACGACAAAACAATCAACAAGAAGCACAATTTTGGCTTATCAATAAAAACTAGTCGATATTCATTTAGTCTCTAGAAGTGAACGGTGGAAATAATACATGTAGTTAACAGTGCATTCTTTAGCACTGCTAAAAAGAAAAGGGCAAATTTAATAAGACTGGCTCAAAATAAAACAATGTTATTGTGCATCATAGAGCATTCGTAACCAAGCTAGTAGTAAAGCTAGTAGCATGTATATTAGAAATATGAAAAAGGACTAAAAACAAGCAATTCTGTGAGAACATCCTGATATTACCATTGCTGAAGTAACACGGGTGATAGTAGCACAAAAAAAGACATGATGATAACAAATGGGAGATGCTCTTACTTCAACTCTGTCTACAAAAATAAATCTCAACATTAGGCCATCATAATCCATAAGATTACTATTACCAACAACCAAAACATCAAAAATAATCTTCCACCTACACTGTTAATCAGGTTCTAAGAACTAAATTAGAAAGAATGAAGAACATCACTAAGAATACTCATGCCTACGAATATCATTCTGATTTCAAACCTAGAATCTGAATGAAAAAGAGAAAAAAATAAAAAAGAGAAGGATTACTTACAGATCTTTTGATTGGCAAAATCTTTGTTATTTGATGAACCCCTTTCTTATTAAAAACAATGGACGAAAAGAAAATTAATGAATATAGTGAGAGGAAAGAGAAAGAGAGAGAGAGAGAGAGAAATTTCTATGGAACAAAAACTACGACGCCATGTTTAGGCGCTAAATTTTTATTTAGGGTTTCTAAATCTTTTATTGGGTCTTCATAGAAAATGACTGTTTTGGCCCGTCGGGAATGAAACGACTGTCATGGTTCGTCGTTTTTCCCGAACTTGTAGAGTCAAAAACACTAGTTCAAGACATGACTCTATCCAGGACGTATCATCGTAATTGAAACAGATGCATGAACTTTATCACCTGGCTCAAGAAACGAAGACAGAAGCGACTGGCTGATTGGGATGGACTGACATCTCTGCCTGCATGCTGAGACTGATCCTCCATAACTGGCATGGCTGAAGAATGCTGAGCTGTCCTCGGTAAAACACGAACAAGATAATCAGAAGGATCAAGAACAGTGCCCTTGAAAGTTGAAGGACACAAGATCAAATCATGGGAACAGGAATGATCAATGATCAAAACAGATATCAAGTCAAGGATCAGAGGTAGAGAATAATCCGAAGGAGATCAATAAGGATAATCGTGATTGAGATATCTAACATGGTAACCCCCACAAATCTGAAAATCGAGATTCAGACCTGCATGGCGCCACCACTAAAACCATGTCACGCCCCAGAACCAGAATACTGGAGAGCGGCGGCAGACATAGCCAGCTATGCAATTCCAAAGTACGTTAATACTCTGAAATCACGTATAAGCTGTCAAGACATGGGGGTTACTTTACAAGCCATCAGTCCGTCCTAAGGTTTAACAATCCTAGGTATCTAAATCACAGGCAATTATATAAGAGCAAGGAGTACGATCATCATACATACAATAGTAAGGCGTCCCGAACCATATATACGTGAATGATCAAGAAGCCAGTACCACAGAACTGATGACTAGCTAGAATATTAGTCGTACATGATAAGGACTAGCTATAGTCTAGAATACACATATCATGTTTATGCCCGCAGGCTACAATATCAAGGAAAATACCAAAACACGAGGTAAACACGTGCTCGGGGCTAAACGTTACAAGAGGAGAATTTACATAACAGTGGGAGAATGAAGAAGAAATCTACTGAGGCACTCTGGTGCTCCAGCTGGTCACCGTCGAGTAGATGGTACGGTAGATCCTTTGGGCTCTTCTATCAGAACCTGGCCATGCAAAACTAGTGGGGTCAGACCCCAAATAGCAAGTACCACAAAGGAGGCCGAACTATGAACTTAAAACCAACAATCATAGACAAACAACAGGGAAAGAAAGTAATAAGTAAAGGTGGATCGAGATTCGTGCAGTACCAATGCACTTAACCCGAACGTAAGAAGGCAGTAAGTAAAGCATTTAGTAAACACAAGTAAAAGTAGACTTGTTAAGCAAACGATCTTTTAAGAGTTATGCAAGGCAAGTCGTCATATGAACAGGTGAGATAAAGTAACTAGAGAACATATTAAATAACTAGAGCTAGGCAATATACAAAAAGAGGACAAAAGTACTATTTCGGAAGCCAGGTTACAACCCTTAAACCAAACAAGGACCGAGGTTGTAACCCTTCGCCTGAACAGAACTTGGTCTCTGATCATTTATTGCTAAAGGTGACAATCATTAAGTGACACTCAGAGAGTGACAAACAGGGAGTAACAATACAGAGTACAATACATTAGAGTGACAATCATTGCAATCATTATCCTGGAAACAATTAGAAACTGGATCTAAACAAGACTTAGACTGGGAAGGTGATATACGATGAGATAACCATGGGACTATTCAGATAACCAGGTTACAACCCGTAAACCAAACAAGGACCGGGGTTGTAACCCTTCGTCTGAACAGAACTTGGTTTTTTCCACCATTTATCGGCAAGATAAAATAAGAAATCAGGACATGTAACGATCATGTACAGGACAGGACGAATATGAACAATCAGGTCATGTGACAATCTTGTGCAGGATCAAGTCAAGACTAGACTGAGTTAGACTCCATTCAATCAATCACGGCCAAGCAATAAGTACGGCTTGATACTTTAACTAACTAGGGTTATCACAGGCCTAGTTAGTAGCAAGATGCAATGAGATTCTTCCAAGTCCGGTTACCTGTTTGTTACTACCTGAATGACCCCAGCAAAGAAAAGGAAAAGATAGCATGATATAGCAGACACACTGTAGTAAGATACATGTGTCTTAAGGTACCACGCTCGACGGCGGGCTGGAAGTGCGCTCATCTCGACGGATAGCAACAAATCTCATGTATATATTTATATATAAGGCCGGGATCAAAGGGGCAACAAGTAACTGGGAAAGTCTCTCCATGAACTACTTGATCAATCTAGCCATTAATCCTAGCCATATTCAGTATGAATCCCTGACCGTGGGAAACCAGGGATTCATGTCCTAGACGTGATGTAAGACAAGACGGGTTCATTTGTACAAACACAATCACCCACGGTGTCCAAGCCATTCATACTGGTCATGTCAGGTTAGCCGTCGCAACAGTATTTCAAGGAGTATCATGTCAGGTTTATCATGTCAAGAGTACGCCACGGCGGGCCACTATCATGTCATTATCATGTCAAGTTTACTGGTCAAGAGTGCGCCACGACGGGCCACTATCATGTCATTATCATGTCAAGTTTACTGGTCAAGAGTGCGCCTTGACGGGCCACTATCAGGTCATGTCAGGTCATTAATCAGGAGTGCACCACTATGGGTCACTGTCGTATTTAGGGTACATGTGCCGGACAGTATAGTGCAAGCATTCAATCAGAAGACTCAAGTTATGCTGAGGTTACAAGACACAAGTCATCATTAAAGATCAAATAACAATAGAGAATTAATAATAATAACAACAATTAAATAGCAGGGCAGGGCACAAGAAGGAGCCCTGCGGCTCAGGGTCACTATCAAGTCATGTGTAGCAGGTCAAGTTATCATGCATGTCAGTTCTTGGTCACACCATGCCAGGTACAATTGTCATTTCAATCATGTCAATCAAATCGGGATTTTCAAGTTCGGAAAAAAGGCGTAAGGATATAAAATGGGCGTAAAAATATACAATAAAGGGGTTACAAGACATGGGTAAATAGTAATAAAATAATAGTACACAGGGTTATGGAAAAGTCATGCGGCTAAAGCATATGCGACCAGGAATGATCTCATGCGGCTATGAAGAGAACAACCCATGCGGCTGAATTCATCAGGGCGCATGCGGCTAACGGAGTCGGGTTCATGCGGCACAATTAGGGGCTCATGCGGCCAGGATCACTGGGTCCCATGCGGCCAGGGCAAAGAGGACGCATGCGGCTCAGGAAATGAAGGGGGTTCATGCGGCTGGACCAATGCGGGTCATACGGCCAGGATGTAAATGTTCATGTGGCTCAGGAAGCACAAGTATATGTGGCTCGGGAGTCTCATGCGGCTCCGCCAGGGTAGGTCATGCGGTTCAGCCCCACGTAAGGCCATGCGGCCAGAAAGGGGCGGGTCTCCATGCGGTTCGGGTAGAAGTCCATGCGGCTAGTCGTAAGTCCTATGCCATGCGGCTCGATCTAATCAGGGTCATGCGGCCCGGGAATCAAAAGTCCATGCGGCTGGATGGATCAAATCTTCATGCGGCTGGGAGTAAGTTCCTGCAGCATAGGCCATGCGGCCAAGTCATGCAGTGAGCTTATGTGGCTAGAAAGGATAACTGGCCGTATAAGAGCTATACGGCTCAGTTCTTGCGGCTGTGAACTGTTCTTCTTCTCCATTCTTCCGAGAAGAAGAACCACTCAAGCCATGGCTCCCAAGCTCCATGAATCTTTCATCTAGAGTCCAAATCCGAACTTCCATAGGTCAAAATGGGGCAGAATGAAATGCTCTACAACATGGAACCATCAGTTGACAAAAATATACAAGTTTGACAGATCAAAACCTATGAAAACCGAAAATACCATAAGCTAGATCTACAACAATCCACCCGATAAAACCGAAAACTCCAAGTTCTAAACATGCTTAGAATATAACAAGAAAGAGAATGGAACAAACGAAATAGAAATCGTTCAACATTCGGCAAGGTGTACTTGCCTCTCCCTCTAATGGCTAGGGTTTGGTGGAAAAAGAAAATGAATGATGGTGAATGAGGAGGGAGAGAGAAAAAGTGGCTTATATAACAAGCCCAAGCAATCTCCACCATTCATTTCTCTCCACTCAATCTAAGCCATACATCTCATCTCATAAAGAACCAACTAACCAAACCAAGTCCAAGCCAAACCAAACCATGTTAAACCAAACCAATAAAACCAAGTCAAATCAAATTAAAACCAAGTCATGATTCATACCAAAATAAATGAAACAAGCCAGTATATGGGTCACCCGACGATTGTCAGAAATCCGTACAATGACAATTCAGCAACTTTAAATATTCTCAAAATTTAGAAAATACGAAATACGGCTCAAATAAACATGTATCCGTATAAAATACTGATACAGTGAGGCGGGCCTCACAGAAACCCATAGTCCAATACAAATCACCATTGATATGAGCATCATTCCCATACATGTAGGTGAAACAACAACTACTTAACATGATTTAAAATCAGTAAAAAATACTCTTAAACCCAGAATTAATATCCCAGCCATGTTCTCAGGTTTTGAAATAATGACAGTTCAATGAAAATCAGTCCAACAGTTAACTACCCAACCGAAATCCAAACCCCATTCCTCAACATGATCACAACCCAATAACTCTGCAACCTAATACATATGTAGGTGATCTAAATATATCATTAATTCAATACAAAATTAGAATGAAATTAAACTCAGAAAAATATTATATCTCAGCCCAAAGACAGTCGGGTATCAGTCCCATATAGGAATTGATGATTCGATCCCAAAATTAATCATAAAAATCACCATTAATGGTTGGTAATTAGTGTAGTATACGTACATGTGTCTTAAGTGTCCTCACGTGTCCAGAAAACACACGACACAGGCGTGTCCAATACGTTGCAAACACGTGGGATGCACCTAGTGTTGCACAGTATCGTGCACACGTGCACGTGTCTGTAGGACACGACACACGACACGTAGGGTCTCGTGGTCATGCCCACGTGTAGCCCACGTGTCAGGCTATACATAGGACCCAACACGACACGACCACGTCGTGTCCAGAGTGGACACAACTCGCGTATCAGAACATGATTCGTCTGAACGCGGTACGCGTGTGTGACCAGTACGCGTGACTCCGTGTGTCCGACACGACCCCGTTGGACACGAGGCTTGGGGGATAGGTTCGCAGACACTGCCCCCTCCTCTCAGTCCAAACATGGCTCGCCAAGTGGCCTGTGCACTGAGCACGAGGCCCCGAGCAGCAAGGGAAGCCCTGGCCACGCGCGGGGCTGTGTCCACGAGTCCAGTGTGACTCGGACACGGCTCAAAATCACCTTAGTCGTGTAGAATCACACAAGCAACATGAAAACCTAATTTCTTATTCAAATACTTTCTGAAAACTTGATATGCCCACTGTGGCATTTTGTCGAACACTAATAAAACTACACTGATTCGTATCCGATACGGACACGTAAAGGATACGAAACTTAGTAAAAACTATTCCTACAGTGAGAGGACACCTAGGGCTATGTATACATGCCAAGAAATCAAAAATCTATGGAAGGAATAGGAAGTTACCTATAGGTGTTCCTTCTCAAAGAAAAGCTTCAAAAATGGGATTCCTCCTAGCTAGCCCCAAGCTCCAAATTGTCTCCAAACTGTAGTTGGCCTCCATGAACAGTAGAGAAACCCAAATTAGGTCACCATGGAAGGAGTTGGGATGAAAAAGGATTAATATTGAATAAAATAGGAAGAAGTTTCAATGGAGGCTAACCTTGTTCTTGCAAAATGAAGAGATGAACAAAAAGAGGCAAGTGGTTGAGAGGGATTTTATAGGGACATGCCCTAGGTTGCCGGCCATAGGATATTAGGATTAGGGTTTATGGGATTTGATCTAGGGCTATCATTCCTCCTAGTCAAATCAAGGGCCTACAACCTAGGTTTCACACATGACTTAAATGCAACCTAGTTAACTCTAACTAACATGACTAAATCAAAACTAATTAATACTAACCATCACTAACCATGGCTAGCTAATTCTAGGTATAATTAATCTAGGTTAGGTCAAATCTAGGTTAGGGATAAACACAACACAAGGCAATTGATTAATGATATTAAAATCATACTTTCCCTAATAATATATATTAATTCCAAATAATTATAATAATCACAATAAGCTCAAATAAATTTAGAAATGACCAAAATATCCTCTAGGCTAAAAATGATAAATAGATATCCCAAATCACAAGGTTAGGCTCTAGGTCAGGCTGTCTCTACGGTTTCACTAGTTGTACATCAAAATCATAAGTCATAATTTTTAAAATAGTTTTAAATAATTAAAAATTCACCAAAAATTATATTATTATTTAAATATCATAATTAAATAATTAAAAATACAAAATTCCAAAATTACCCTTATTTAGAAAATTGGGTGTTACACTCAGGTTCTCTCTTGCCCACAAAGAATTTCACTGTTCCATACAGCATGACTTCTAATATCTCGACCGCATCAATCCTGTTGCATGTTCGAGCGTCAATGCGGGCGCACGCCTCAATACGCTTCAACATTCCAAGCCTCAACGCATTCAAGCGAAGCTCCGTCGCGAGCAGACCAAATCCCTGAACCTGCTAGCAAACTAGTGGGGGATTAGTACTTTCGTCCCCGCTGTACTGATCAAAGTCCCACTTAACAAACCGACATTTAGTATTGTATTAATTTTTGTAAACATACAATTTAGTTCTCTTTCTATGTTCTCCTTAGGATCAGTTCATGGTATATTTGAAGACTGTAAAGCATCACTACCAAAATACAGTCAATTAGCGACGGATGGTTAGTGACGGATACATTCCGTTTTAATTAACGACGGATTTACGACAAATCGTCGACGACATACCGACGATAAGCCGATATTTTTTATTTATCTTAAGGGTGAGAGAAGGTCGACAGTCCGTCGCCACGGCGTCGGCGATATGGCGACGGATTTTTATCTGTCGCTATGCTGTCGACAATTTGGCAGGAAATATTGGAAGAAGTGGCGGGACAAATTGTCGACTACGTAGCGACGGAAAGATCGTCGCCAGGTTTACAATATAGTGTCGGCGTAGCGACGGATGTTGTCCGTCGCTAGTCGGTAGCTAAATATACGCCCCAGACTTAAATTGAAACGACGGAGGAAACTTTTCATTCTCCCAAATTTCACTCTCGCCTCTCTCTCTCTCTCCCGCGATGGTGATCGACGACCTCCCTCTCCTCTCTCTCTCTCCCGCGGCGGTGATCGACGACCTCTCCTCTCTCTCTCCCAAAGGTATTCCTCTCTCTCTCTCTCTCTCTTTCTCTCGCGGAGGTGGTAGGTGCAGCGGGCCGGGGGCGTTGGGGGCTGCAGGGGCGGCGGGTGCGTCTGGGACTGGGGTTGGCGGAGGAGGCGGGGGGTGGGGGGGGGGGCGGCGGGGGGTGGGAGTCGGCGGGGGGTGGAAGGGGCGGCGAGGTGTTATGGGTGGCGCGCACAGGGCTGCAGGGGGCAACGGGGGACGGTGGTGGCGACGGAGGCGGCGCGGGGGAGGGGGGGGACTGAAATATGCTCTTGTCCATTTAACTTCTTTTAGGTTTGTATATCTAGATGTTCTGTAAGACGGTAGCGGCGGGGCGGCGGGGCTACATGGTTTTAAGACATATTTGGTTATAATTTTTAGGTCTATTGTCTATAATTTTTATACATCAATTCATATTTTTTCTGCGATTCGATTTTATCTCTTATTGTTAACGACAAGAGTCAGCTAAGTTCGGTACTGTACCGAAGCTTTGAAAAGCATGCAGTTTGAGTAATATAAAAAATTGTCACACATGGTAATGCAATTTATTAGGCTAATGAGATTATAAACTTTCCCAGGTTCATATAGATATTATGAGATTAATGACCAGCAGTGTGAATGCACGTACATCTCTACATGCCCTTGTTAACACACAACCACCATGTGTTCAAGTTAGATATGTACTGTAACAGTATATGATCGCACTATCGGTATCGCACTATCGGTTCCGGTATCGAACTATCGGACTATCGGTATCGGTATCGAACTATCGGTATCGCTAGCGGACTATCGGACTATCGGTATCGGTATCGAACTATCGGTATCGCACTATCGGTATCGGTATCGCACTATCGATATCGGACTATCGGTATCGGTATCGCACTATCGGTATCGGTATCGAACTATCGGTATCCGTATGTACTTAGTATCGATCGTAGCAGATTAGTATCGGTATATCAGTTTAGTATAGGTCATATCAGATGGTATTGACCTTAGCGAATTGGTATCGTCCTATCCGATATGTATCGGCCGTATAGCTAGGATTTGTACCGGCTTTATCGATTCGGTATCGGCCATATCCGATAGGTATCGGCCGTATCGGATATGTATCGGCCGTATCAGATTAGCATGGTTGAAGGTTTAGTAACAACTGTACTTAGATTTTTCTCTTCTCGAGCTAGAATACCATTGCAAGAGAGTCACGAGAGAGTAAAAAAAATCTCCAACATATTGATGTTTACGAGAGTGATTGGCCAATTACAGTAACACACATGCTACATTTTCCATCAGAAAAGGAGAGATTGAAGACAATAACATATAGAGTTGTATTTTGGAAGAAGACGAACTCCTATAAACTCTTTGTTCACAAAGCAAGCTATAGACGAACTACTATAAACTCTTTGTTCTGTATTCTCTATAGCTTGTTTTGTGAACAAAGAGTTTGTACGAGTTCTTCTCCCGAAATACAACTCTATATGTTATTGCTTTCAATCTCTCATTCCCTGATGGAAAATGTAGCATGTGTGTTACTGTAATTGGCCAATCACTCTCGTAAACATCAATATGTAGGAGATTTTTTTTACTTTCTCGTGACTCTCTTGCAATGGTATTCTAGCTCGAGAAGAGAAAAATCTAAGTACAGTTGTTACTAAACCTTCCACCATGCTAATCTGATACGGCCGATATATATCCGATACGGTCGATACCTATCGGATATGGCCGATACCGAATCGATAAAGCCAATACGAATCCTATCTATACGGCTGATACATATCGGATAGGACAATACCAATTCGCTAAGGCCAATACCAATTTGATACGGCCTAGACTAAACCTATAGGCCGATACTAATCTGGTACGGTCGATACTAAGTACGTCCGGCCTATATACCAGCAGATCCACCAGTTTCATGATTATATACTAATTTTGTTTAGTTTGTCTTACGATACAGATTTTCACATCTAATCTGTGATGGATTATTATTTCGTTGATCGTATATAGATGTACAAACGACAACACGAGAGCAGAATAGGTGTGAGTGACAATTTTCAAGCAGGCGTGAAAGAGTTTCTTAAGTATTCCATGAGCAAAGCTCAGTTTATGGACGATAACAAAATCAAGTGTCCATGTCGTAATTGTCGCAATAGACGTTACGAAGAAGTGGTGAGTGCAAGAGATCATTTGACCCGTAAGGTTTCGTACGTGATTACAGCCTGTGGTCATCGCAAGGTGAACTATATGCGGAAAGAAAGATTGCGAATGCTGCTACTTATGATTTTGATGATAATGCTGCAACGAATTTTGTCGTCGAAGACGACGAATGCTCTGTTGATTATGGAGACCTGCAGAACCTTGCACGAGATATGGTGTACGATGCGACAGGGCCTAATTTTGATCCAGAGGATCCTAATCCCGAGATGATAGAGTTCTATGATATATTTCAGGATGCTGAAACTTCTTTATATCCTGGTTGTGAGCCATATTCCGTACTGTCAGTGATGATGCAGTTGTTGAACATAAAGTCTAATTTTAACTTGCCACAAACTTGCTATGATCAGATTATACAACTAATCAAGGAGGTGTTACCGAAGGAATCAAAAGAGATTCCAAAAAACTTCTACAAGTCGAAGATGATGGTCCGACAACTGGGACTGGGGTACGAGAAGATAGATTGTTGTCACAACGGATGCATGTTGTACTACAAGGAGAACGAGGATATAGAAAGTTGTAGTTTTTGTAATGCGGATCGTTACAAGCCAGTCAGGGAAAAAGGAAAGTCAACTAAAAAACGACGTCCTTACAAGTATATGCATTACTTGTCGATCATGAAGCGCTTGTAGAGGATGTATATGTCTCAAAATATAGCAGAACATATGACGTGGCACAACGAAGAACGCACAAAGGACGATGGAGAATTGTCACATCCTTCGGATGAAGAGACGTAGAAATATTTCGATTTACGTCATCCAGATTTTGCTGCAGAGCCTAGAAATGTACGTCTGGGGCTATGTTCTGATGGCTTCGCCCCTTTCGGACAGTCGGGATCTCAATACTCATGCTGGTCGGTCATTTTGACCCCTTACAATCTGCCACCATGGATGTGTATGAATACTCCTTATATGTTCTTGACAGCTATTATACCGGGTCCCAAAAATCTGACGAAGAATATCGATATATATTTACGGCCGTTGGTGGATAAGCTGAAACAGCTATGGAAGATCGGCGTCGCGACCTATGATATTTCCAGGAAACGGAACTTTCAGATGAGAGCTTCACTGATGTGGACAATCAATGATTTTTCCGCATACGGTATGCTGTCGGGATGGAGTACTCACGGCACCATGTCTTGTCCGATATGCATGGAAAATAGTAAGGCGTTCCGCCTTAAGCATGGAGGAAAAACTTCTTTCTTTGATTGTCATCGTCAATTTCTGCCCGCGAGTCATCCTTGGAGAAAGAACAAGGACGCGTTTAGAGCTGAAAAATAATAATTTTTTTATCCGCCTGCCAGATTGTCGGGATACGATATTTAGGAAGATGTAAAGGACTTGCCCACTATAATGGAAGATCTATCGAATAATCGTGTCGATGGGTTCGGACAAAGCCATAACTGGACCAAACGGAGTATTTTCTGGGACTTGTCTTATTGGAAAGATAATCTTATAAGACATAATCTTGATGTTATGCATATCGAAAAGAATGTGTTTGATAATGTCTTCATTACCGTCATAGATATTAAAGGAAAGACGAAGGACAATCCAAAAGCAAGACAAGACATTGTCGAGATATGCAAGCATCCTTATCTGAACTTGATACAAAGGAGAGCTGGTGGACAATTAAATAAGCCGATAGCACAATACACATTGAGCAAGAAAGATAGATTAATAATCTGCAAGTGGGTATCTACTTTAAGATTTTCCGACGGCTATGTGTCGAATTTGTCTAGATGCGTTGATCTCAATAAACGCAAGCTAACGGGAATGAAGAGTCATGACTGCCACGTGTTTATGGAAAGATTACTGCCTATTGCTTTGAAAGAGTTGTTGCCTTCTACTGTATGGGTTCCGTTGGCCGAACTATCTATATTCTTTAGGGATATTTGTTCAACTAAGTTGACTGTGCAACACATGGTTGAACTTGAGGAGAAGATTATCTTAACAATTTGCAAGTTAGAGAAAATATTTCCTCATGGCTTCTTCGACAGCATGGAGCATCTACCGATTCATCTAGCATACGAAGCCCGTGTCGGTGCATCTGTTCATTATCGATGGATGTACCCTTTTGAAAGGTACATAAAAATTGATATAATTTAAGTTGAATTTCAGTGGGTTTTAAAATTCATTCTTAATTCTCAAGCTAATTTGTCTTTCTTGATACCTACACCATCTAAAGAAGAAATTTGGCAACAAGGCTCATATAGAGGCTTCGATATACGAAGCATATCTTATCGAAGAGGTGTCAAACTTCTGCTCCATTTATTTCGATACTCATGTTAAGACAAATCGAAATAGACCTTAAAGGAATGACGAAGACGTTGAGGATGGAGGTATATTCAATGTAAGGGGCAAGCCTATTGGGGCTAGTAAAAAATGATGGTTGACTGACGACGAGTATAATACCGCTCACCGATATGTCTTGTTAAACTGTGACATATAAGAAGTGAGAGATTTGGAGAAGTAAGTCAGTACACTTGCACTCATTATAATCTCTAATTTGATGAAGTAAGTGACAACACTTATATATTCTTATTTTCTCTAATAGTGTATTTAGAGATGAATTCAAAATGAGGACACCTGATATTACCGATGAGGGACTTCAAAGAGAGGTTGATTGTACATTTTTGTCATGGTTTCGCAAATACGTAAGTAACTGAGATTATAATTGAGGTTGATTTTATATATTCTTATAAAATACGTAAGTAACTAAGATTATAAATATATAATCTAAAACATTTAAATTATAAATATTTGTTTAGGTTTTATTGCCTGAAACAACACTCACTAATGAGAGTGCTCGTTATCTGGCATTGGGACCGAAGAAGCAAACAAAGACTTGGCCAGGCTATGTCGTTAATGGCTTCAGGTTTAAGGCAATTCAGAATGCTATAAATGTCGAATTTATCAATGACGGCATCAGTACTAAGGATTTCGGTGTTTGCATAAGAGGCACCATCTATGACGACAAGCCGGACTTTGACTATTATGGAGTGCTTCGTGATATTGTAGATTTACAATATACTGGCCCATATGATATGCATATTGTGATGTTCAAATGTGAGTGGTTCGATACGACACCAAATATCGGTTGGAGAATCGATAAACAATTTGGATTTGTCGATATAAATTATCGCAGAATGTATAGAGGGTCCGATACATTTGCGATAGCAAATCAGGCTGTTCAAGTTTACTATACAAGCTACCTAAGGCGTCGTAGAGATCGATTTGACTGGTGGGCAGTATGCAAGATTAAATCTAGAAATACATTCAACGTTGGAGACCCAGCATACCAAGAGGACCAGATCGAAAAGTCCCAATACTTGGGACAACACTCGGATACAATGGATGTTGAAGATATTATTGAGAAAAATAGAGGGGAGGAAGAGGTTGATACACAAGACTTAGCTGTCAACCAGGGGAGAAAGAGGCGTCTTATCTCAAATATTGAGACAGAAGAAGAAGAAGACGAAGAAAAAGAAGAAGAAGAAGACGAAGACGAATTTGATGGGGATGAGGATACAGATGAAATCGACGATGAAGATAAGGATGAGGATGATGATAAGGAGGAGGATGATGATGAAGACGAGGCCGAGGATGAGAACGAAGACGATGATTAGGTTAAATATTATTGTATATTAAAAACTCTTCCAATTACGTGAATTAAGTTTGACCTCATAAAAGTAATTACGTGAATTCATGTTTTTTTCGTTCGATTATTTACTTATTGCAGATGGGACTCCTAGTCTTTTTCGTCGCGACGGCACTCGTCTCCCTACTGGTGGTATATATATTTTAGTTTAGAATTTTATATTCATTTACACTTTTATATTGTTAATTATGTTTATGTGTTCTATTTACAGGTCATGATGGCTGGCCGTGGTCGTGGTGCTGGTGGTGGTGGTGGTGGTCGTGGTCGTGGTTGTGGTGGTGCTGGTGGTCGTGGTCGCATTCATTCTTTTCGGGATGTGACCCCATCCAGCGAGCCCGACCCGGAGAGTACCCCGGGCACAGACGCATCCCGCCGTCGATCGACAACTTTATCAAGGCATGAGTCCGGATCTGCTAGCGGATTCGTTCCGCTATCGGACCCACCAGCGGATCCACCAGTGGACCCCCCAGTTACTGGACAGTGGGCCCCGGAGTACCCCCATACTCGGTTCCATCCAGTTACTGGAGAGTACATGCGCGGACTCGCGGATCCTCCGACGGCACCAGAGAGGCCAAGAGGCGAGTTCCGACGAGAGATATGGCCCGCGGGGACCTCGTAAGTAAATTTAAGATAATTTATTAAATTTCTTTCATTTATTCAAGTTAATAATCCAGTCATTTCTTCTTTGTAGGTTTTTTTTCGTTTAATGTTGCCAGGGCTCTTGGAAAAATTATCAGGGCTAACTTCCATGGTCCCTACCTCAACTTTTCGTCAGTGCCCCCAAACTTGAAGTACGTTTGACTCGACGAGTTGAGGGTATATATCTATATCTTCTGGTTAATTATTAGTTACTCTTTAAACAACTATTTTTTAAATTACGTGATAATTGAATTTGTATGTTAGACGACGTACTGGTGCCCTCCCCCATCGCGAGGACGCGATCTGTAGGACCTACAAAAGTGCTGCCTCGAATAAGATACGAGATATGATTCATGACCTGAAAATGAGGCAGACGAGACCGAATTGGATCCGATAGGACTATTATGAGGACCTCTTAGATATGATGAATACTCCTGCGTACAAGGAGAAATCGGAGAAGGCAAAGGCGAACCGACGGACTGCGAGGCTTCATACGGGAGGATCAAGGCCCCACGCAGCGGCGCTTGCAGATCTGGTGAGATACCGTAAATTCATTTAACTATCGAATTAGGTATTATTAATATACGGAGTTAATTAAGTTCTACGAAAATTTCGTATGCAGACCCAACGGGCGGTGAAGGAGGGAAGGGCGCCAGAATCGGTCAACATGCATGACGTATTCTAGCATACGCATAAGAGACGGAAGGACGGGGGCTTCATCGATGAGAGGGCCAAGGAGATTGATATAAGTACTTATGTTTATGAGATTTACGTTAGAATTAAAAGTATTCGGACTATAACTTAAGTAAACTTAGGATTCACACTTAACTTAGTGAAACATAGGATTTAGATTACAACTTAGGTAAATCTTATAATATAAACACGTTCATTTGATAGGCTGCGTATCGTGAGGCCCTTAGTCGGGCTCAGTTAACTGACATCGAGGATGTCGGTGAAACGATGCCCGCCCGGACCCCCTCTTCTTTGGCCGCTCGCAACGACTTGTTCGTAGATACCGTCGGCGGCTTTAAGAAAGGGCACCTGTACGGAGTCGGCTCCCTAGGGCCGTTGCACATGACGACTCAGAGATTTTCACCGACATCGTCTTCTCCCGCGGCCCCGGCAGACGATGATGTTAGGTCGCAGCTTACGCAGCTGCACGAGGCGGTGTCGTCCTTGCGGGAGCAAATTGCTACATACTTTTTGCCTCCGTCTGCTGGTGTCGGTCCGTCTGCTGCTGGTGTCGGTCCGTCTGCTACTGGAGCCGGTCCGTCGACTGCTGGTGCCGGTCCTTCTTCCGTCGATCATCTTTCTTTTAACCCTGCTGCCCCTCTGGTACCGCCTCCGACTGTGATGGCACTCCTTGATCTCATGTCGCCAGAGTAGCTATGCCGACTTCCGAGCAGTGTCTTCGACGGCTTGCCGCCGTACCTAGTGGAGCAGTATATTCGTCGGTCGCAGGAGGGATTACCACCACCGGACAATCGAACTCCTCCTCCTCCTTGAATTGTTGTATAAAAATAGTTTAAAATTTAGAATATTTGTAGAAATTTTGGATTATAACTGATTTGGGTTATGCATATTTGTGGAAATTTGGGATTATAACTAGTTTTTAAATTTCAGGATAATTGGTGTCTATTTTATATTGGTTTGGGTTATGCATATTTGTGGTTATATATTGGTCTATGTGATTCTTGGATAATTGGTGTGCATTAAATTCGTATGTGATTTATAATGGATTATATATTGGTCCTATGTTTGGATGTTATGTGAACAGGAAAAGGCCTGCAATTTTTTTAAAAAATATCTCAGTTAGCGACGAAGTAGTGACCGGTTAGCGACGGATATTTCCAGTTGTCGACTACTTGACGACGGAATATCCGTCGCTATCTGTAGAATTAAAAATATTTCCAGTTCGCGACGGATTTTCGACGGCCAGCCGACGGCATATCTAGCATGGCGACGACCTGTCGACGGATTATCCGTCGGCAAGGTTCTGATGGCATGAAGATGTACAGAATGTTAGCGATGGATATTCTGTCAGAGATCCGTCGCCATGGTTGACGGATTAGCGTCTGAATATCCGTCGCCATGGTTCTAGAAATACCATGTTCGACGTATTCGCGTCGGAATAGCCGTCGCCATGGTTCTGGAAATATCAAGCATTTCTAGAACTATGGCGACGAATATTCTTCCAGTAATCCGTCGCCATGTCGACGGATGCGCGACGGATTCGTGACGACATATCCGTCGCCAGTGTTCTGGAAATGTCAAGCATTTCTAGAACAATGTCGACGGATTATCCGTCAGGGATCCGTCGCTAAGCCGTCCTTAGTTAGCAACGACGTTCGACGGAATAGCGACGGAAGGATACCCTCTGATACACTGTTACGACGGTTTACTGACGGACTATCCGTCGCTAGTGTCCACACAATTCAGTACGTAATACTTGAATTCGACGAAAGACCGTCGGGAGCTAATGCAACGAATTATGATGACGGAAAGCCGTTGCTATTCCGTCGCTTGACGACTACGTAGCGACGGATCTTTATTAGCGATGAGCTATTTACCGACGAAATGTTTTGACCAATTTCTGTCAGTAATCCGTCGCTAATACTATATACCGACGGATGGGCGACGGATCTGGCCGTCGCTAAATTGCCATATTTTGGTAGTGTATGTTATCATGGAAAACATGTTATTCGATTCACATAAGTAAATAGGCAAACAATCTCGTGTTTGTTTTGTGACTTCTTACCAACATCGACACACTCGTCCTTACACCGACGCAAGGTGAATACGTCTACCAGCTTTTTCTGTCATGTTATAAGTGCTCTCTATGTGGATCTATATGTGCCCGATATGTGTGTACATTGCACTTTCGATCCAGGATCTATCTGTGTAAGATATAGATATACCTTGCACTTTCACTAGCTTTTCGGGCTAAAATGGACTTATGTTTCTCAAATCGAATATGTAAGACGATAATCACTCTGTACGGTTGTAACCCAAACAATCAGAGGACCCCAAAATACTTGGTAAGTGGCTTATCACATTCAATAGCAGGTCACTAACCGTCTATATGAAGTGCACCAACAATACCAACCTTATCTAATATCCCTCCTCGGTCGAACGGTCCCAGCGCCCTGGCGTACCACGTTCGAGGGATGTCCATGCACAGGCTTCTTCATATCTTTAAGTCCATTTCACCATGCAATACATCTTATCTTTCATACAACCAAGTTTGCCTATCTTTATTTCAATTGGCACAACACCCTAATGTTCTCAACGAACGTCCCGAAGGCCATGAACATTTCAAAGGCACCATGCCGTATCGACAGTTATGTCACATCCATGCCACAACTGTTCTCTTCTCAACGAAGCCATCTTTTGTAAGTATCGTGCAGCTGCGTACATTCGTCGTCTTTTCTTACATCGTGCATTCAATGCACGCCTCGAAGCCGTGTTTCCGTATTCTACGCCTTAGTATTCAATGCGTTAGACTTATGTTCCTTTCCTCCGACTCGTGTAACTGAGGCACGCCTCGATAGGGTATTCAATGTTCTATAGCTCGTGCACTGAGGCACTCGTGCCGATATAGTCTTTCAATGTTCTAGCATTCTAACTCGTGCACGGGACACGAAATAACTTGTGTATTTAGGCACTCGTCGATACATTTATCCCATGTTCTCATTAATTGCGCACCGAGGCGCTCGCCCTTGTGATATTCAAATATCCCATAGCGACTCGTACATTTGATGCATGATTCATTTCAATCGTTCTATCTAGTGTTCGACACGCACTATGTTTATCTCTCTATCGAGCCACGTCCGTGGCGTCGATAGGTCAACTCAGCATACAATGATATATATTTTACTTTGGCATGAAGGAGTAGGAAAGAGAAGTCAATGTTCCTCCACCTTGAGTCGATATGTCTTTTCGTTTCGCCGAGCCGATGCGGCTCGATTTCATAACTTCGTTGCACGGCCAACTCTCCTGGCTTAGCCATTCGAGCTCTTCGTGCTTCATTGAATTATACGTCCGATTTGGCTTACCGTGCCAACGCCTTAGTCCGTCGCAAGACGATGATTGGTTTCGCGGACCCCTTTCTGAATAAGGCAAAGTGTCGACCTCTAATATTTCAGCGTAAACGTATAGCCTGCACACGAAACCAACTAAAATCAATATTTATTCGATTCGGTCAATTGCCTTGCGTCGATTCCATTTCTTAGAATCTACGACCCGACTCACTGCTTTCCCTCGGGCCAACTTAACACATGCATCAATCTGACTCGATGCGTTCCTTGGGTCAATATAACTATCTGACTCGATGCATCCTCTCAGGTGTCACGCTCCGCTCCCGTAGAAGCGATCGTCCTCGCTAAGGCGTGATGCCGCACGGGCCTAGGTTGCGCCCGTGCAAGGCCAAGTCCAGAAACGACCGATTTGAGCTAGGCCACAGAGTCGCACAGAGTGTCCCCATTGCAGCGGAAAGTAAATGAACACAAGTAGAAGCGAATTCGAACTCTTTATTGATATTCAAGAAGTTTACAAGCGGTGCTAGGCCGATATTTGTAAGCCCCTGAATTTTGGGCTTATTTTTTTTCAATTTTATAAATCAATTATTTTGAACAGATATTACTATTTGATTATTATTTAATTTAATGCTCTTTACCGTGACTTGGAATTCTAGAGCATCAGGGATGCCAGTCTCTGGAAACTTCCTTCTTGGAGTTTATAGTAGACGAGATTATCTTTATTTTGATATATCCTGTCCTACTTGAACTCGTTCCCTTGTGCTCTTTTTTGCTTCGCGCAAGTTCGGGTCAATATTAGACCATTTAATTATTAATTGAATTCCCACTCTTTTCCTTGATCATCATATGCGCGTTACCATGACTTTTAATTTAGGAGCACCAGACTAGTCATTTTCTTAAAATCAACTTGTCATGTTTGATCTACTCGAGATGCTCTTCACCCATGACCTTCGTGTCCTACTCAGACATTCCATTTTGTGCTCCATTTCCTTCGCACAACTTTCGGTTCAATTTAGACCAATTTATTATTTACCGTAAATTGTGATTTAACTTCCAATTTAATTTTCGGGCCCGACATCGGTCCAATCTAGTCGACCCAATATATGGTCCTGGCCTGTTTTGAGTAAACTATGCCGGTGCCACTTGTGTGCCACAATTTCAATCCCCCTTGTGCTCCTATTTCATCCATGATTTAATTTGGTTTAATTTATAAATTTATTTAAATCTTGGCTTCGACCTTGTCCAAACTAGGCCCAACGCCCAACCCAATTTAGTGTGGGCCCTGTCATGACTGCCCATACACCCTACTGGTGTTTTTCCATTTTTTGCCTACTCGAAAATATAATTCTTTTATTTTATAAAAAATCTCTACCTCTCTCTTTTATATATATACATATATATATATATATATATATACATATATATATATATATATATATATATATATATATATATATATATATATATATAATGTAACTCTCTCTCTCTCCTACTCTCTCACTTCCCACACAAAGAGAACCCCCCCTCACCCTACACTTAGCCGACCACCTCCTCTCTCTAAATATCTCTCTCTCTATATATATTATATATATAATATATATACCCACACACACAAATATCTTTCTCTCTCTCACCTCACATCACACCTACACCCCTCCCCTCTCCCATCAGGACAAGCCCCTCCCCCCTTGTACGAGACACACACCCCCCCATCTCTATCTCACTATTCTCACCCTCTCACTCTCTTTCTATATTATAACACACACACATACATACTCATCTCTCTCTCTCTCTTCTCTCTCACACACACATACACCCTCACCAGCACCACCTGCCCGACCACCCTCCTCCTGGCCCAGCCTCGCCGCCGGCCACCGGTCTCTACCGCCGTCGGCCTTCCCCACAGCGACCACTCCTCCTCCTCCTTCTTCACTATCATCACCATCATCAACACCAACCACTCCCATCACCACCACGTCCAACACCATCACCTCCGTGAGCCCTCGCCGAGCCCATGGCCACCGCCGTGCTAGGCCAGCACCGTCGCCGTCGTACGCGCGTGCGCATGCACGCAGCAGCAGTCGCAGCGCAGCCTCGCAGCAGCAGCGAACGCACGGCCGTGTGCGCTGTTGCCGCCACCGACTCTGCCACGATCGCCGCCGCCGCCGGCGAGCCTCCCCACTCGACCGAGCGCACCCCCAGGCAGGCCCCCATGGCCTCCGCCTTCCTCCCCGACGCGTTAAATAGCCGATTCGTGCATTTGGCACGGGTCCCCGTCGTGACGAGCTCGGAAACGAAGTTGAAATGGTGTTTTGTCGCAGCAAATTCGTGCATGTTTTTCGAGCAATTCGACCATTGGATCAGTGATTTCTTCGCTCCGTTACAATATCGGTATATCCCTCTTCGCCTCTGTCAAATTTCACCCATTAATTTCGTCGTTTGATACATCAAAACCGGCCACTAAGGTGACACTTTAAATTGTGTTATTTTTGGAAAGTTTTGTGGAACCGACGTCGTCGACTCGTATCTCCTCCGTCGCAGCTCCGTTTTGTGCGCCACCAGTTCCGGTGCACAGCTGGTATAACCCTCTTCCTGCCCCCTTTAGATTTCATTTCAGTTTGAGCTTGTTAGGTCGGTCGAATTCGACGCCAAAGTTGGCCGTTCGAATTCTTAGTGTTGCACTTGTAAAATTCCATTTTTGAACCCGGGACTCCGGATTCAATTTCTGACACCACCAATAGACTCGTGGCATCGTTCTAGCATATTTTCATATAAAGTTTGCTTGATTTGGAGAACGTGGGCCCTGGCACGTATTTTGGTGCAAAGCGGGTCCCACTTTCTGAGTCAACGGGACTTTTTGACGCCGGCTCATCGGAATCCAATTTTGGATATACCGTTGAGTTCGTATCGTCATTCTGGACTCGTTGACATATAATTTGCTAGGTTTTAGTGGACATTGGTTCCGGCACGCATTTCGGTGCAAGTCGGATACCAATATCCGGGCCAACGGGTCATTTTGAGATCGGCTCATCGGAATCCAATTCTGGATATACCATTGAGTTCGTATCATCATTCTGGACTCGTTGACATATAATTTGCTAAGTTTTGAGGACACTGGCTCTAACACGCTTTTCCGTGCAAATCGAAATTTCAATGTCCCGGTCAACGGACCAATTTGAGATCGGGTCAACGGAATCCAATTTTGGAAATACCGTTGGGTTCGTATCGTCGTTCTGGATTCGTGGACATATAATTTGTTAGGTTTTGTGCACTTTTATTTTGGCACATTTTTCGGTGCAAAGTGTGTCCAACGGCGGACATCATTTTGGTCTGTAATTACCGTTTTGCCCCTGTGTCCAAATTGGACTTTTGGACAGGCTATCCTAGCTGATTTGACTATTCTGGACACGTTGGTGATGTTAGTTTTATCATTCGACAACATTTGTAGATTTCTTCCCTTTTTGTGTCATCCTATTATTATAATATTTTCTCCTTTTGGTTGTTTTAGAGACCCGTCGATTTCAGTGATTTCTAAATCATTGAAATTCATAAGTTGACCTTGTAGATGTTTATAGAGACTAGCTTGACCATGGTTGACTAATTTGACTAGACGTCGAAGTAGAGTCAACATTTGACCTAGGTTAGACTAGTTTTGACCCTGGTTGACCATAGTTGACAATTTTGACCAAAGTCAACCAGAAGTCAATCGTAGCCTAAAATTGACTAGAACTGGACCAAAGTTGACCAGTTGACCCAAAGTCAACTGTTAGTCAACGTTAGTCAAGTTTGACCTAGAGTTGACCAGTTGACCAAAGTCACCTGTAAGTCAACCATTGACCTATTTAACCTAGATTAGACTTAGAATTGATCGAAGTTGACCAGTTGACCAAAGTCAACTGTACGTCAACCTTGACCCAGTTTGTCTTAGTTTGACCTAGATGTTAGTATATCTTTTGACCCTGATCAGCTCTTGTATTATTTCATCTTTAGGTCTGTGGCTTTACTCTGAATCCTGATTCATATTGACAGCAGGACCCCAGGCGAGTGCATTCTCTGATAACTTATTTCCAATTTATGATAACTGTTATGATTCATGTACTTAGTGTTGATATGCTTATACCTGACACATGGTTCTCACGGATTGGTATTCTTGGATCCCGATGAGAGATGTTTCTCCTTCTTAGGTTGGGATGTATTGTGCAAGCTCCCTTGTAGCTCTTGCTCAATATATGGTCACTGATTCTAGAGAAGGTTCGCGACCTTCTCATTAGAATCCCGTGCAGTGACGTGTCCTGTTTGGATCCATTCTACCAGTTGGGGTAGGAGGAGTAGTAGCGTATGCCTGTGATCAGATCCATCCCGCATTCCCGAACAGTGTGAGTCATATACCGCACATATGACTTGCCAGGCCAGTTCTTGACATGAACCCAAGCCGATCACAAGTTGAAACTGCTACTCATATACATTGGATATATGGCTTACCTTGATTTGTGTACATACCATGATTCAGTTCTACTTTCTTGTTCTAGCTCTAGCTCTACAGCTTACCATGCCATGATACATATATGTACACTCCAAGATTTTTATTGTATATGCTCTATTTACAGTCTTATAGCTTTTATTCTATCTTGAGATCTGTTATGAGATATATGTACTCGTTCCATCCTGACCGGATATGTTGACAAAATTTTAGGAGTAGTTGTGCCCTCAGTATTGGACTTCATGATGTTGCTAGCTGAGGTAGATCTTACTATTCTTCTATGTGAGTTTCCTGGTAGTTATCCTTAGTTAGTCTTGTTGTTCCTTCTTTATTTTCCAGTCTTATGATCATTATAGATTCTAGTTGTTCTAGTGATATTCTTATTATTTCTTGTCTTATCTTCCTTAGTTTTCGTGATGTGACATGAGTACATTTCTAGTTATGGATCATTAGATGTTATAGTTAGTTTAGTGTACTTGACAGCGCTCTACCGCCGATACTGCGGCATAGGCTGGGCGTGGCCCACGTATTCGTACCCGTATATCCGGGTGCGGGTCGTGACACATTTTTAGTGGTGGCCCATGCAGGTCAGTCTTTGTAATTAATGCGAAGTCGTGGTAGTACTTGAGCTTATCTGTACTACTGCGAGCCTGCCCTAGGATTAAGGTTGAGTCATGGAATATTTTAGGATTTTTGGTACTCAGTCACATATTAGGAACTCTTGGTAGATTCCAGGGATGACCCCTGGGGAATCTTATTTCGAAGGCTTTCAAATCTTTTCCCACTCGTTTCCATTCGTCCTGATTTCTGAAATGTCTGTCTGTATCAAACTTTATTCCTTCTTGGGATGAGTTTGTGGACCCCAGAGGGAAGTTATAAGTTGGACTTGTATCTTCTAGGTTGAGACGTGATTATGATTTACCAACCTCGTATCATGGTCGAGGTTTGTTTTAGATTATATTCCACCATTTTCTATCTTGACCTCGGTAGTACCCTCGGGACTTTCCCTGAGATTTTCCTCTGAACCCTATCTCGGAAGTTGTTTCCGTTGTTTCTATTAACTTACCCTTGACTTGTTGCTGAATTTTAAATCTTAATATTCGTTGTTGACCTTTGATTTTGTTTTGGATAATTCTTTTAAGAATTGAGTTAAGATATCCTGATAAACATATTTTGGACGAGGACGATGAGAACAGTAAGTGTCTACTTTATTTATGGAGTTTAGAATTCATCGCAGTCATATTAGCTAGCGAGACAAGGACATGGAGCCTAATTTGGATATACTTTCCAAGTTATGTTATTTAGATTCTCTTGCATCCATACCGGTTGGCGTAGTAAGGAATCTAGATGACATGATTATAGGGTGTATACCATAGTTATGGATTTCATTGTTTATTACCGCTATGCTTACTGGCGTGGCGAGAATTCTGGCAACATGATTTTGGATAGACGTGTATGGTTATCAGGTCATATCTTAAGTTGATTCACTTCTTTTACCAATTGAGTAAGATAATTCCTACCATTATTTCTTGTTTATCATTATTTTCTCTCCCATCGCATGATGATTTTCTCATCTTACCGTCATTTCCTTTGCCTTGTTTAGCTATTTCTTGATTACACAAATCACCTATCTCGTATCTACATCTGTCATCTACACTTGAAAACTCTAAAATTTTTTGAAATTTTCATATCTAAATTGTTTCTTAAATTTTGATATTGTTAAGATTTTGATTCCCTTCTGTCCATAACCAATCGATTTTGGTCGTCTTGTTTATCGTGCCAAAGAGTCTTGGTTGCTGACTATACTCTAGATGACTTCAAATTCCTTGTGACTTGGGTTTCTTCCTAATAGTGCTTTTAGGACTTTGATTTCGAATTCATGATTTTATCGTCTTTCATAACTGAACTTGGATCTTGATCGTGCTTATGTGACCTATAATCCGATTTCTATCAAATCTATCTCTCAAATCGTGCTAAAATCTTCAACCCAAATCGACTGTGTCGAAATAGATCTCCTTTGTACTTGAATTTTGATTCTCTAGTCGCTCGTGCTCAGGTTTCATTCCTGATCAAGACTAGATTTTCGATTTTCCTCATTATATTCCAAATCATTCCTAAGTGGTTAATCATCGCAAATTTCTAACGCGTCTGAGTCTTGATTTCACTCATGACCAGATGGTTAATCCTTGATCAATGTTTGTGCTAAAACATCTGATTATTCCTAACAATGCCCAATCACGTCATTTCATCTTGATCGTGCCTATGTATAACCCTAAATCTAATTTCATCGAGCTGAAATCCTATTAATTAAATTTTTGACTTAATTGTAATCGGACGAAGCTCAAGTTTTGATTTCGTTGTCGTACCTCTATCGTGCCAAGTGAACTTAGACTATTTCTAATTTTAATCGCGTTCGAACTTGGATCGTATTTCATGATTTTATTAATCAACTCCTTCATCTTTGATCGGGCCTATAGGACCTTGACTTCAATTTTTGTTTGTGTCTGAAATTTTACCTCAACTATGCCAAATCTTATTTTGGTCATGGTTAGCTTTTCATCTTGATCGAGCATGTGCGACTTTCAGGTTGATATCCATCAACCTAAGTCCTACGGATCACCCGTACTTGAACTTCATTATATCTTCGATTATCATTATCTTTTCTTAAATCGTGCCCCAATGACTTGACTTATTTTGAATCATGCACATATGATTTTGTTCATATCATGATTCTATCGTGCCAAAATCCCTCATCGTGCCTGAACAATTGTAAATCAATTTTCTTGATCGTGTAAAACTCGTCATTCTTGGATCGTGCCTAAAATATTGCCTAAATCTTCTATCATGTTTTAACCACACTACCAACCTTTAATTTCGAGGACGAAATTTTTATAAGGTGGGTAGGATTGTAAGCCCCTGAATTTTGGGCCTATTTTTTTAATTTTATAAATCAATTATTTTGAAAAGATATTATTATTTGATTATTATTTAATTTAATGCTCTTTACCGTGACTTGGAATTCTAGAGCATCAGGGATGCCAGTCTCTGGAAACTTCCTTCTTGGAGTTTGTAGTAGACGAGATTATCTTTATTTTGATATATCCTGTCCTACTTGAACTCGTTCCCTTGTGCTCTTTTTTGCTTCGCACAAGTTCGGGTCAATATTAGACTATTTAATTATTAATTAAATTCCCACTCTTTTCCTTGATCATCATATGCGCGTTACCATGACTTTTAATTTAGGAGCACCAGACTAGTCATTTTTTCGAAACCAACTTGTCATGTTTGATCTACTCGAGACGCTCTTCACCCATGACCTTCGTGTCCCACTCAGACACTCCATTTTGTGCTTCATTTCCTTCGCACAACTTTCGGTTCAATTTAGACCAATTTATTATTTACCGTAAATTGTGATTTAACTTCCAATTTAATTTTCGGGCCCGACATCGGTCCAATCTAGTCGACCCAATATATGGCCCTGGCCTGTTTTGAGTAAACTATGCCGGTGCCACTTGTGTGCCACAATTTCGATCCCCCTTGTGCTCCTATTTCATCCATGATTTAATTTGGTTTAATTTATAAATTTATTTAAATCTTGGCTTCGACCTTGTCAAAACTTGGCCCAACGTCCAACCCAATTTAGTGTGGGCCCTGTCATGACTGCCCATACACCCCACTAGTGTTTTCCCATTTTTGCCTACTCGAAAATATAATTCTTTTATTTTATAAAAAATCTCTACCTCTCTCTTTTATATATATATATATATATATATATATATATATATATATATATATATATATATAATGTAACTCTCTCTCTCTCTCTCTCTCCTACTCTCTCACTTCCCACACAAAGAGAACCCCCCCTCACCCTACACTTAGCCGACCACCTCCTCTCTCTATCCTCTCTCTAAATATATCTCTCTCTATATATATTATATATATAATATATATACCCACACACACAAATATCTTTCTCTCTCTCACCTCACATCACACCTACACCCCTCCCCTCTCCCATCAGGACAAGCCCCTCCCCCCTTGTACGAGACACACACCCCCCATCTCTATCTCACTATTCTCACCCTCTCACCACTACAAAACAACTGGCATTTAGTGACGGACTTTTAGGGACGGTCGGAGATAGTTTTCACAAAAAAGTGGTTGTTTGTGACAATTTTTGATGACAGTCACTAATGAGTGGTCTTATTGTGACGACTTTAGGTCATTAGGGACAATATGTCACAAATAATATCAATCAATAGGGACAGTGTGTCACAACTAATATGAATAGCATATTTTTGGGACTTTTTTGGGACACCCCAATTTTGGTTGGCTGTCACATTAGTGCAAAATGGAGGGAAGCCAAAGTTTTGGCAGTAAAAATAGAGGGAGTCTAATTTGTGAAGGACCGAGCCATCATGTATGTGAAGGACCGAGGCACTGTTAGAAGCCCTTTCATTTTTTCCGCCATCCTCACAAATGACTGAGCCATCGTAGAAGAGAAGAACCAAAGGAAAAAGGTTAGGGTTCTTCTTCCTCCGGTCACAGTTCTTTCCCTCTGGTCACAGTATTCTTCGATCATAGTTCTTCTTCCCCTCCGGTCACAGTTTTTCTTCCCCTCTGATCACCGGTTTTCTTCCTCCGCCATCATCAAAGAAAAAAAGTTTTGGGGGTCTTCTTCTTCCTTCCATCATATGTTTTCTTCTTCCCCTCCTACGCTATTAGCTCCTTTTTTTCTTCTTCTTTCTCCGGTCCCCAAGGTCCCCAAACAAATTAGGGTTTTCTTTGGGGTGTTCTTCTTTCTCTTTTGGTTGGTTTTCTTTGGGATGATTTCTTTCTCTCTCTCATTTTATTTGAAATGCTTTAAATTTATCATCTTCCATGAGATTTTGTGAACATTAGGGTTAAAAATATACTAGCTGTGTCTATACTGCCATATTTGTACCGTCTCTTATAATCCTAACTTATGTTTCTTTTTTTTTAGCAAGAGTGGTATCGATGAAAAGAATCATGCTACATTAGAGACGTGGCGGCCAGTAACAAGGTCAGAAAGGAACCCAAACCATTTTTCCCATTCTTTGTATTCAATTATGCGGTTGGCTAAATTTGGTGTATGGTTTCTGGGTTTTCTAAAAAATTTCAGCTGCCGTAGCCAACAAATTTCAAAATTGCACCGAGGTATTGTTCTCAAATTCTCATATAAATTGTTGAGGACATCCCGTTAAATGTAGGGGTGCAACTCGGGCGGGCTAAACCCGAGCCCGATCGGGTAAACCCGATAATGGGTTGGGTTAGGGTTGAAGATACTCGGGTTTGGGTTCAAATATTTGAACCCGATCATAAATCGGGTTGGACTTGGGTTCATGTGTCGGGCTACCCGAAGAATCTGAAACTCGACTTATATATATATATATATATATATATATATATATATATATATATATATATATATATATATATATATATATATATATATATGCCATACTTCTTAAATAAAAAGTGTAAATCCTAAATTTCTTCACCAAAACTTTTCAACTCTTTATCCTAAATCTTATTTTAGTTTGTATTTTATAATGATCAAGACTTGATTGCTATTTGATTATGTGTTTAATATTACTTTTGTATAAAATTATTTTAATTAGTATATTAGAGCCCGATAAATTCGATGGACCCAACCCAACCCGAGCCAAACCCGATCCTTCGGGCTTGGTCTTGGGCTTCATATATTGAACCCGAGGTCGGGCCGGGTTTGGGCTCGGTCTAGGCTTACGATTCATCGGGTTGGGCTAAAGTTGACCTCAAGCCAGACCTAACCCGCCCGAGTTGCACCCCTAGTTAAATGTGGGTCTGATATACATTGCAAGAAATACCCCACGAGGAGTAAAGTAACCTCCACCTTTATTTGTTCCCCTATATAGTAAAATGATACTCTATAATATTTGTGATTAGTAAACATTACAGGTCATATTTATGTAAATAGGTTGCAACAGCTAAATCGGTTGTTGGTGAATGCATCATATCGGTGGACTTTTGTGTCTCAGTTCTTTCAGAAAATTGATTAAATATCTAATTAAGTTTTATTATGGAATTGAACATTTGAAGCACATATTAAATATGTTGGGTATCTGTTGGTGTCAAGGAGAAAAATAGTTCTCGTGTAATTGAAATTCATTGAAGAAATTGCTAATATAATCTGTCAAAGAAGTAAAAGATGGTACAACACCATGATGCAAATGGCCAAGCACAGCACCATGATGCAAATGGCCCCCAAATTGGACAAGCCAAATGAGCAGCCCAAAAGTAAAGCTATTCTCTTGTTACCACCTACAAGTTTGCTGATATAATTGTAAACTAACACATTCTTGATTATCAAACTTTCTCAAATGTTGGCCTATCTCTGTTACTTCGAACTTTTCAAGACTGTTTTTGATATTACATAAGTGTGCACTTGACCGCAATTATATAATTTTATGGGCAACTAAGGGTCAAGTGTTAAAGATTTTCTATGGCTTCACTTTTATATAAAGAAAGTTCTTCTTTTCGTATTTTTTCTCTGTTTTGGTATGTCTATATCAGTTTGCTACTTGTATATTCCTGTGATGCATACATCCAATTATATAATTTTTCTGGAACATTGGCACGTCAATTACTTGCTGGATATTGGTGTACAAAAGTAGATAGGAAGATGCCCATACCTGCCTATTGAAATATCCAAATTTCTGGTTCTTCCATAATATGCTTGCAGCAGAAAGATACTACATAATTATTGAGCATATCTAGTCTTGTATCAGCTCGAAAAGGAGATTAAACTATCTAACTGAGTCATTTGACTGTTAATACTTCCAATCTTTTTCCTCTATACTTTCATTAGTTGCTCTGTTCTCTCATCAGCACTTGCAAGCTTGTAGATATCATTGTGTGATACTGTTTGATCAAGAAGCTTTCTTGAACGTTGTCCTAAAGTAATTTGCACTTGACCGTGACTATGATTTTATGGGTGAGTTCAAGGTAACAAAATGCACATAAATTTATTATGGAAATGGAAAAGAATTAGCATTTTTTTGGGGTTTCTATGAACTATCTGCAGTATTTCTCTCATTGTCCATCCATGAGTTTTGATTTCTCTCGTTTTCAGTTGGGACCTTTATATATAAGGTGACAAAACGATTCGAATTCGATTTCATATATTCTTCTTAATGAAAAATTTGCTCTTAAAGCTCAAGGACTTTCAATTGTAAGTTCGGGAACTGTATATGCTGCCATATATATATTTTTGTTTGTTAGAAATATTAATGGGTACTAGTAATATTATGTTGTCTACTCATGTTCCTCAAATGAGTTTAGGCAGCAGATTATTAGTAGGGCCATAATCTTTTCCATACTACAAATGATTTCTCCATTGCTTAGCAATTCTTTCTAGAGCAAATGAAGCCAGCATATATGAAATTGTTCAACTTTGCATACTGGCAGTTTTGCATTTGCATTAATTTGTGTATCCTGCGTATCCTAGATTTGGTGACATTTTGTGTATCCTGGGTATGCAACATTTGGTTATGCAACATTAATTTGTGTATCCTGCGTATGCAACATTGATTTGTTTATCATGGGTATGCAATATTAATTTGTATATCATGTGTATCCTGGCATGTATCCTGAAATTGGTAAGCAAATAGTATGCACTTGTATAAACTGCTATGAACATTTTGTGTATCCTGGTTCTTGACCCGATGCAGCTTGAGATTTTCCAGCTTGAAAAGAGTAGGGAGAGTATGTAAGATGCGGTTATGATTGTGGGCTTTGTTCATATATATGTTGGAAAATTTTTATTCTGGAAAATTTTTGTTGGCTTTGTTCATATATATGTTGGAAATTTTTTATTGGAAGATTTTCATTATTCCAGCTTAATTTTTATTCCAGCTTAATTTTTATTCTGCTTTTCCTGGTTGTAAAATTTTTGTTGGCTTTGTTCATATATATGTTGGCAATTGGCCATAGACCACTCTTCTAGTTTGTGATACTTGTTCATATCCTTGGTTTGTATCCTGGCTTTTTGTATCCCCAGGTTTATATATGATTGTGGGCTACTTGTTTGGGAGTAAAAGCTGCCAATAATGTTTGATGATCTTAATTAATGCAAATGCAAAACAAGCTGCCCTACTGATGACCTTGAATTTTTTGTTCCTTTGTTCATTTAGCTTAATTCACTCAAGATGCACATTTGACATAGGAAAAGAAACTTACCTCCAGTTGTAAATTAGCTGTCCTTTTTTCCATTCTAAAAGCTCTTCTGAATGTACTTTAATGCATTTAATTGCTCAGACTTGTTGTTGCATTTATTTTTCATACATGATTACGTTCTAAAAGCTCTGATATTGATACATTCTAAAAGCTCTGATCCTTTATCTGCTCAAGTTTTCCATTGGTAGCTCTTCTTAATGTACTATAATAGAGTTCCCATACTAGGAATTGTTTCAGAACCAGTTACCAAATGAGCAAGTGATAAAATTCATAAATGACAAACATATATTTTCTTAGGGAATTTTTAGGGAATTTAGGTGCAGTAGCAACTTTTGTATGCCGAAATTAAGGTGTAGTAGCAGCTTTTGTATGCCAAAATTAAAGCTAGACAATGGAGGAATCATATAGCCAATTTGCTATATATATGCATGGTTTTGGATGCCACAATTAAAAAATTTCCTAAATGAATGTTACTGATTATCTTGAAATTGTGTGATATTCTCATGATTAGAGTCAGATGGAGGAGCTAAAACAGAAGCAGATGAAGATGTTGTGGAAGAATCACTTGCTCACCTTGATGCTGACATTTACTCCCAAGTGACTTTTTTGGGACTTTCCTGTAGTCTGAATATTGAACATCTATATATATCGTTGTTAGCAGGTTCGTAGCAGGACCTTCTGAGGTTTTTAAGTCAAGTGACTTTTTTTGAGGTACTAAAATATAAACTGAAAATCTAATTTTAAACTAATTATCGCTTATTTATCTTTATATCCTATATGCCATGTTCTTGTTATGTTTTTCCTTGATGATTGTTGATTCTACATTGTTTACACCTTTTAGGGTAATTGAAGATGATGGATAAGAGTTGGGTTCATATGGACAATTATTCTCAAGAGTACAATGATGGAGTCCTTGCGTTCATAGATTTTGCTTATGAAAATGGCATTGTTGATGAAAATCAAAATTTGAGATGCCCTTGCATCAATTGCAAGAACTTTAAGTTCAAAGATAGAGAAACTATTTATGAACATGTAATATGTGATGGGATGTTGGCTAGCTATATAACGTGGTCTCATCATGGAGAAAGGAAAGGAACAATATCAACACCTGAAAGTATAATTGAGAGTACAGATGATGTTGGTGTTGGTGATCATAATGATGATGACATACATGGTATGTTGCGTGATCTCTTTTCGAATGTAAACGAAGACATGGTTGGTGGGGGAGAGGAAATTTTTTGTGAAATTCCAAGTGACAACATTGCTGCCCAATTCAACAAATTTTTAGAAGAATCAAAAAAAGAGTTGTACCCCGGATCTAAGAAGACAATGTTATCCTTTCTTATTAGATTTTGGCAGTACAAATGCCTCGGTGGGTGGAGCAACAAGACATTTACTATGATGCTTAATTTACTAAGAGAGTCGTTGCCCGATGGCTGTAACTTGCCTGCAAATTTCACACAATGCAAAAAAATTATTTCAGATCTTGGTTTATCCTATAATAAGATTGACGCATGCCAGAATGATTGCATGTTGTTTTGGAAGGAAACTTCTGAATTACAATTTTGCACCGTATGTGGGGCATCCCGATGGATAAAAGTGAGATCTGGAAAGAAGAAAAATACACCTGCAAAAATTCTTAGACACTTTCCATTGAAACCAAGGCTGCAACGTCTGTATATGTCGTCTAAAATTGCAGGGGACATGAGATGGCATGAAGAAGGACGCACAAAAGATGGGGTATTAAGGCACCCGGCTGATTCTATGGCTTGGAAGCACTTTGATGAGACAAACCTGATATTTGCATCAGATTTAAGGAATATTAGGTTGGGTTTAGCAAGTGATGGTTTCAATCCATTCGGAACAATGAGTTCTGTACACAGCACGTTGCCAGTAGTACTTTTTCCATATAATTTACCACCATGGTTGTGCATGAAGCAACCTCACTTTATTCTCTCTTTGCTTATTCCGAGTCCAAGTAGCCCAGGAAATGATATTGATGTATATTTGAGACCTTTGATAGAGGATCTTAAAGAATTATGGGCAGTAGGGGTGGAGACTTATGATTCTTATAACAAAGAAATGTTCCAAATGCATGCTGCAATATTATGGACCATAAGTGACTTTCCAGGTCTTGCTATGCTTTCTGGTTGGAGCACAAAAGGTAAGTATGCATGCCCATTATGCCACGAGCATACTGAACACATGTATTTAAAGAATGGGAGAAAAATTTGTTACATGGGTCATCGTCGGTTCTTACCTTTGCATCATAGGTTTCGCAAACTGAAGAAGGATTTTGATGGAAAGATTGAAAATAGAGCAGCTCCGACTCCGTTAACGGGGAAATCAATTTTGCATAAAGTAAAAGGGATCCCACATAAATTTGGGAAGATACCTAAAATTGATGAACCTAGGCCAAGAAAAAGAGCACAGAGAAATGTTTCTGAACAACGTATGCCTAATAATTGGAAGAAGTTGAGTGTATTCTACGAGCTTCCATATTGGACGGACAATTTACTCAAGCATAATTTAGATGTCATGCATATTGAAAAGAACTTTTGTGATAATGTGGTTGGTACCCTTTTGGGACTATATAGAAAATCCAAGGACAGTTTGAAGGCAAGATTTGACCTACAGGACATGGGGATCAGACACGAGCTTTACCCTATCTTTGACGCAAGCAAGAACAAGTATTATATGCCACCTGCGTGCTACTCCATGGATAAGTTTGAAAAAGAGGTATTTTGTAAGGTCCTGAAAACTTTGAAGATTCCGGATGGTTACTCATCTAACTTTGGTCGATGTATTAATGTCAGAGAACGTAAGATATCTGGTTTAAAGAGTCACGATTCACATGTTATTATGCAACATTTTCTACCTTTGGCTATTCGAAAGACTTTGCCAAAGAAGGTTGCCTCTATATTACTAGACTTGAGCACCTTCTTTCGTGATTTATGTTCAAAAGTATGTCGTTGTGAGGATTTACAACTGTTAGATCAGCGTATTCCAATTATCCTCTGCAACTTGGAACGGATCTTTCCACCTGCTTTTTTTGATATTATGGTGCACTTGCCCGTCCATTTGGCATCAGAGGCACTTTTAGGTGGACCTGTCCATTATCGGTGGATGTATCCTACTGAAAGGTATATATATATATATATATATATATATATATATATATATATATATATATATATATATATATATATATATATATTTGTATATCTTGATTTCAAGTTTAGTATGCATGAACCACTACAAAAAAATTGACCTTTTGGGACGACATTATTTGATACACAATTTTTATGAGTCCTAAATAATATTATTTGGGACACAAAGTAACATCATTTAGGACGCATTGTTTTTCGACCCTGATAATATTTACTTATTATGGACTGAACTTTCTGTCCGTCCCAAATAGAATTTCAGCCTGTCCCAAATAGTTTGGCGGGAAATAAAAAAACACCCGGGTAATTTTTTGGTCAAAATTTGAATTTAGGATTAATTATTGGATTATAAGTCAATATTTGGATTTTTAGTTTAGTATTTTACTTGGCATAAATTATAATACAAATATTATAGTTAATTTATTATTTAATTATTGGTTGGTTGTATTTATTGGATGGTGCATTTGTATGTATTTAATTAGATCCTTGGACTATTAAATTTAACCCACTTAAATTGAACTTAGCTATTGGGCCAAGCCCTTAGTATTAAACCAACCCACATCCTGTGACATATGAAGCAAAGAAATATTATTTCCCAACTCTCCCGCACTCATTTTCATTTTCCCTCTCCTTCCCTTCTCGCTCGAATTCATTTTCCCTCCATGGAGCTTCCTCCAGCCCTCTCTCTCTTACCTCGATTTCATTTTCCCTCCATGGAGCTTCCTCCAGCCCTCTCTCTTACCTCGATTTCATTCGAGCTTCTCCAGCCTCAAAGCTCTACTGATTTTCCCAATTCCTCTCATTTTTAGGTCAGCTTCTAAACTCCTTTTCTTATTCTTTAATTACTTCTCAATTGTGAGATCTATTTTCTGAAGGTTTTTCGCGATTGTAATTCCCAATTCCTCAAAGTTTTACTGAAGATTTTCCGTTGTGAAATTTCCTATTAATTTGTTAGGGTTTTGTAAAATTTTATATTTTGGACATTTATTGTTAAATATTTATTGGAGGAGAATGAGGAGTTCGAGACACTGAGGTACCAGTCAGCTGATCCGATTGTCGAGGAGGAGGAGGTTTTCGTGGTCGAAAATCTGGTACGTGCGGAAGGAATTGTTTGATTCTATTGTCGTATTATTTTCAATCTAAATTTGGAAGAGAGAAGAATAAATTTGGCACGTCCTACTTTTAAGTAGAAGTTTAGTTGATGAAGAAAAGGATTACGAAACCATTCATTTTCTAGAATAAAATTTTTTAGGGGAGTTTCAGTAGGGTTTACATGGTGGATTATAGGATTTATCTACTGGAATACGATATCTAGTTATTATACTTATTTCTGTAAAAGCAGTTAACATTCAAAATCAAAAGCTTTGCTAGATAATGTAGAAAAATATGGCTACTTTCAACCTTTATTCTACCTTCATAACATAACATGATTATTGGTAGATTCTGTTAGGAGTTTGGCAAGTTTATTAATGCGAATAAAGATGATTTCCTGGAAAAAAAAAAGTGTTGTCTGTAGAGGAATTTTCCAACTGATGGTCTATACCATAATTGTCAACATCTTGAAATCCTTTGTCTGTGGGGGAAATCAGTTTGCTATTATTGATGTATGGTACTCGATGACCACAGTGAGTTATTATCTTTATTACATTAGGACTTCCTTGCAAACATGAGGTTACTTTGTTAATGTAGTGATTAGACATGCAAAATTTGCTAATATTGTTATACTGTATGAACTTTTAAGTTTTAATGTCCAGTCAGCTTCTTATGGTCAAGATCGATCATCATCAGTTATTAAAGGGAGCACAACTTCAAAAGGGAGGGCATTCTAAGTTGTTGGAAGCTTGTGTCGAGGCCATTGCTTGTGGGGGACACCACATTGTTGTTGTCATTGGTTAGAACTTAACCGCCTTTCATAAAATATATGCTCTGTTATGATAAAGAAATTTACCATGTAGAGGTTGTTTGTTATTATCTTACCCCCAAAATAATGACGTGTTTTAAACAATTAATATTAACTATTAAATTTCATTCCTTGTTTACAACTTCAACGAGTTTTGTTGGATATTGGTTTGGTATCTTGTTCCCAAAATTTTTTACTTCTATCATTGTTCAACACATTGGCATCAAAAAGTGTTAGTAAAACTTTCAGAATGTTTATGTCTATGACTCTTTCTTAACTATTCTCTGATCAAATAATAAAATTTATCGTCTATGGTGAAAGCCACACCACGATTTTTTCATTATCAACCTAGTATTTTAACTTTTTGTTGGAAAATTTTACTTGGGAGAAGTTGACCAAGGTTTTGTTTTCATTCTTTTCATAGTTCAATTTTTAGCGGAACTAGTCATTGTGATTTTTAAAAATTCTACTTCTCTTTAGTTTTTGAGTTATATGGTACTAGATATCCCTTTTGCCAAATAGAATTATGTAGTTACAAAAGAAACGAGTTGTTTTGGCTATATTGATGATTTTATTTGTATGAGATGGTGGATTTCATATTTGCTCTACCTGGCATCTTCTATTCATTTTTGTGTTTTTTTATTTTATATATAAAATACTAGCCAGCATCATGACATAATTCTTATCACTTCTTCATGACCTTCATATTATATGTGCAGTTACTCTTCTTTTTCTTTTATTACCATCTTAGCTTTGGCATGACCCCGAGAGTTGCCATGATGAATGTTTGTTGTTATTTACAGGCACATTGTGATTAAATTTTTTAATTACATTTTTTCAGAAAAATCATCGCAAGGTGCTACTTGCTTTATACAGTTTTATAGCTGAAACCATGCTTTGAATGATGGCCTTGATTCATTTTCAAACTTCTCGTGAGTTTTTTAGGTTCTGGATCTTATGGTTCGCATGTTGGGCTTTTCTGAAGAAGACGGATAGAGGATTGGGTCTACTCAGGGTGCTATTGGAAAAGGTGTTGTCTGAAGCGTGTTACGGGTACCAGGCTGCCTTGTTGGAGGCATCTTGGGCCCTTGGCAGGCATCCTGAATTTCGCTACAAAATAGAGTTTCAGAGCCATGAACCTGAGGTAGTCTACTTTTTGTTATCACTCAATAACTATACTGCTTTTTGTTCGTCCTTGTAATTTGTTCTTTCTAAAATGTCTGCAGTTTGACTACCTTAAAAGTTTGGAAATAGAAGAGAAGATTAATAAGATCAGATGGTGCCAAACAGGAAATGGTGCCCTCTTTCTTCTGTCCACTAATGACAAGACAATCAAATATTGGAAGGTAGTTTGGTAGTCTTCTTTATAGTGCATTCTTCTTCCTAAACCAGTAACTGTGGATATTTGATGTCTGTTGATTCTCGTTGCATACTTTTGTTTCCACCTTCTTGTCATACTTACATACTTCTGTTTGATACTTATTCTTTTTCACTATTTTGTGGAAACATTCTTCAGTATAGTGACCTTTATGCATGGGTTGTTGGAAATCTGACAGCGAGATAGAAGGGAAATCTCCTCTTTTTTTCTTGCCAAGCGATTTATCCTCTTATTCATTACTCTATTAATCACTGGTATACTGCTTTATTTGATCATGTAAGCTCATGAAAAAACCTTTGAACATGGAAGGTATAAGTAAACTCTTTTGTAAAGCTAACTTGCCCTGTACTTCTTGTCTATCTAACTAGAACCCGTGTCTTAAGTCTTTTATTGGTACCTAACTTATTTGAAAGTTATAAGATACCAAATGCCCTCAAGTATGTTGCTTTATATTTTTATTTTAGCTTTCTTACTATGGTATGTTTCTGTTGTTTGGGTTAGGTTTATACATGTTGGTCAAATTGATTTTTTCTTAAACTTTCCCGATTAATTTTTTTCCTTCAAAAGCAGCTGCATTTATCCTGTGTCTACTGTGTTACTGAGTGATGAATTCTTGAGCACCAGCACCATCATAAACACACACACCCACAGAGGACAACCATGTGTACATCTCTTTTTATATGCCTTCACCTGTCAATTATATATTAAATAACATAATAGATATTGAGATTGGACCTATTTAATTTTCCTAGAGGTACTTGATAATATCAGTAAATTGTCTCTATCGTTTATCTTCAAGACACCTTCCGACAGCTATCAGGTTTTTATTTATTCATATTCTGTACAGGTGCTAGAGAAGAAAGTTAAAAAAGTTTGTGAGGTGAATGTTGATCCTTCACAAGGTGCAGGAAATGGTAGCATTGCTAGCCCAAGTATATCTAGTCCTGGAGCATATCTTGCAAATGGTGGATGTTCAGAAAAGCCATACAGTTCTTTGAGCAACAACCTATCATTTCCTCCTGGAGGGTTTCCTTCACTGCGTTTGCCTGTGGTAGTTGTGCTCAATCCATGCTGATATGTTACATGCATAGGATATAGATCTTAAGTTCAGACCCATAATTTACATGTGGCACGTGTTCTCTCACTTCGTTTGCCTGTGGTTTCTTAACTCAGGTTTTCTTAAGAATGTGCCTATCATATGTGGACACACATCTTAGAAACATGTGATGTACAAATATGTAACTGGAGAAGGTAGGAAGGCACAATGCAGTCTTGTACTGTATTTTATTTTATTGCACACACTAGAAGTTTTAAGGCTCTTCTTTGCATGGAATGGGCAGATTGGCATGCAAGTTTACATGACTCTGTATTTGGTGGAATATCATAACCATTAAAACTTTTTTTTTGACTCCTTTGGTCACATCTTTAATTGGGGTTCCTAATACCTTTTCCTTGCCTTTTTCTCTTTCTTTTTTCAGGTAGCAAGTCAAGAGACAAGCCTTCTTGCTAGATGTCGTAGAGTATATGCTCATGCTCATGATTATCACATAAATTCTATTTCCAATAACAGGTTCATCCAAACATTTTACCTTCTATATAGCGTTCTAATTGACATGTTATTATTTGCACACACAGACACAGTACGTGGTATCTTTATGTGTTTACTTGCGGTGGTGTGGGTCCTTGTGCGTGCCTGCATGCTTGTGTATGTGGTGTTAGGGACTGAGATTAATATGTTTTTCTTCTTTTTTCCTATTGGATAAACCCAAATTTCTTCATGTATCAGGTATTATTTCTTTGTCAGTTACCTTGACTCCATTTTTCTTAACATTTTTAGCCTTATCATTGATTTTTCTTCGTATTTAAAGAAGGAAACATTGTGTAGTTTTAAGTTAAAACTACACATACATGCATCTGAAGAGGCACATGGTTTGACCTTGTAGCGTTGATGTTGGACTTCTTTTTCCTGTTACATCCCGGGGAAAGGAGATATTTAGCTTGTATATGACGAAGCCAAAACTTGGGATTCAAACAGTTGACTCCGAAAATTTGGGGATAAAGTCTTTGTTGTTGTTGTTGTTGTTTTTATATGATGAAGTCATAATAATTGCTGTTAACGACGTATGTGTTGGTTTTGGATTGTAATTTCTTCTCTAAGAATGCAACACTTTGCTAGAAGTGAACGGTAGTCCCATAATGGGATTAGTAAATGCTATTAATGTGGAGCTTGTGACTTGGATATGGTAGCTCCTGGGGCTGAGTTGCAACCCGTATCATATCCCACGATTAATGTTGATTGTTCCAATCACCATCATATTGATGCTCATATTGAGTGCATTAAATGTTGAATTTAATTGCCATCTTATTCACTGATTTTACTACAGGATGTCAATAGATAATCCAACCACTTTGTTGACCTGGATATATGGAACATTGTGGTCACGTGACCAACCTTGTTGTAGCATATTTAAAGTATTCTGTGTCATTTTTATTCTGTACGAGTGTAATTTCATTATCGAACGAATAGAAAGCTCCTATGATGTCTTAGGGTGTTTTTCCAGTCATTTCGGTCCAATCTTACCAGTTGTGTAGACCAAAAAATTATGTAAATCAACTCAAATCTTGTTTGTCCTAAATGGAGATACACCGAACCAACCAGTTGTAGGAATTTCGTTGGATGGTATTCAATATGGTACGTTGGAGTACGTTTGAGATTTCCATTGAAGACAATGGACTAGTCATGATCCTGACATGCACAATGCGGTAAAATTATGATCTATCCCAGCAGCAAAAGTCCTCTTTTCCTTGCCTTGTTTTCTTTCTCACTGTTGAATCTTAGTCCCTCACCATCCTCAGCGCTGCTATTTAAAGAGAGAAGGATAGGACTGAAGATGGAGACGGTGACAGAGAGAATCACCATCTGATTTTCCCTTGCTGTCCTCTTGAACCACTATATACAAGAGGCTGTTAGAACTTAGGGTTAGGTGAGATTGTTTTAGATTATATAGTTAAGGGTAGCGTTGAAAACCAATTATTGGTAGGTATGTATTTAACAGGTTTATCGGGTCGATTCAGTTTTTGGTTCGTGTTTTCCAAAACCATCAACCAAAAACAAACCATAATTATACTAGTGTCTCAACTGAAAGGAACTGAATCAGATCAAAGGAGAACCAAATAGGGAATTGGTTGATTGGGTCGGTATTTGGTCTAAACTAATAATATACAACCCTGAAGTCTTTAAATACTCTAGAAGTATTCTCCTTATGATTATAACAGTATGGATATTGGATGCTTTATGGAGTGCCAATGCTTCTTTTCACTTCTTTACATTTTACCAAAGGCCAAATTTGTAGATGGTGATCTGAAAGCAAAAGCTCTCAGGAATATTGCTGAGGTGCTTCTGGTAACTCATACAACTACTAAACCAATTAGGGAAGAAATCGACTTACACTGTCTGCCTTGAGAATATTTGTCTTCTTGAAAATACCTTATGAGTTATGACCAGACTGGTGGGACTTTAACTTGATTTTATTGAGAACTAATCATGAGAAAGGTGCCTTGCTGTATCCAAACTAATCCTTATACTTTAGTCTGGTAAGTGTTGACAACATTAACAGTTGGACACCCCTTGGGTGTTCAAGTACTAGTAGTTTTGTTAAAGTCTTGAAACCTCTGCAGCATACATAGGGCTTATGTGTTTTAAATTCTTCGTTTCACTAAATATCTAATAAATCATATTTGCTAAATGATAATTAAAATTTTCACTTGATTTTCTCAATTAATGCAATTGAATCATTGTTGTATTTTTACACACACTGTCTGGTCAAAGGGAGGTTTAACCCTTTTAGAAAAGGAAGATGAAGAGTTAGACAACTCATTTCTGTGTCAGGGGCTTAGTTTTATGGAGTAGGAGGAATGCTGAAATATGCAGAAGGGACGATAAAGTCTTAACTTAAACGTGTGAAGGGATAAAACTTTTTCTGTCCTGTAGAAGGTGAGTTGCTGGCTATAATGTTACTTCACCATGATCTATTATGGTATCTTCTAAAGGTTATCTGAAACTATGCTGTGTTATTCAGTATGCTTTTTTCCTTCTTCTGGAGACTTGGAAATGCTACACATTCTTTTTCCAAATACCGAAGTTGGTGAAGCAGAAGTTTCTGGTATAGAAATATCTAATTATGCTTTAATACTATGAGGAGAACGTCTGTCTCTTGCAAATGACCTTTTTCACAATACCTTGAGTATCTTGTTATATCTCTCTTTTCCTGACATTATCACTTCTGTACATCTTGTTATATTTCATACTACAAGTAGCTTGGTTGAAGCCATTGTCGCTCTCTATATCCCCAAGCCCTTCCAGTTATATTTATCTACAATGCCTTCCTGATTTATTTTTTTGGTGGTATTGTTTCTGTTAAGTTTAGTTTTGGTAAAAAGAGTCTTAAGTATCCTATAGGTTTATCTTGTGCTTATACATGCTTTATCTGTTTGGGTCTGCTTGGGATCCCTTCTGCTGACCTAGTTCAATAATCAAACCTATGTGTTTTTTTTCTTTCTGTTTTGATAGTGATGGTGAGACTTTCATATTGGCGAATGATTTACGAATCAATCTCTGGAATTTGGAAATTAGCAACCAGAGTTTCAACATTGTTGACGTGAAGCCCTCAAATATGGAGGATCTGACTGGTATTAGTTCTTGTCACTATTATGATAATATAGCCTTCTCAAATTCTTTGGTGCCAATTTGGTCCTATTGTCATGAATCATTTTGTTTCATCGGTTCCAGTTCTCAATTATTTTATGTAAAGTGTACACCTAAGCCAACAAACTATCCCTCGTTGTGTTCTCCGATATTTGTGTCCAACAGAAAATTTGAGTTACAGCCTTATAGTTTTTGTATAACAAAAACCATATCCTTCTTTAAAACTTCAAACCATGTTTGTCTAGACTGGTAACTCGCCACGTGTTCCACACATAACCACACCAAGGATTTAACTAGAACGCAGTTTCATCCTGATGGGTGTATCTGTATGCATGCAAAGTATCGTTCTCAAATGAAACCTCAAGTTTGTGTTGCAGACTGTTATTTGTTTCTTCCCTTTTCTTATGGCTCTGAATAAAATTTAATGCTTTCATTTTATAGGTTATAGTTTGAATGTTGGGTTTGTGGCGCAACTTGATCAAAGTCTATTCTGAATTTACTTTTTCTGTTACTTGCATAGGTGATAACATCTGCGGAATTCCACCCTACACATTGTAACACATTAGCATATAGTAGCTCTAAGGGCTCAATACGACTTATTGATTTGCGTCAATCGGCCTTATGTGATAACCATTCCAAATTGTAAGTTATTCGTATCCTTTGGGTGTTGCTTTTACATAAAACTATTTAAAATGTGTATGACAAATATGACAAATTCGTATCCAGGATAATTTATACTTAAGGAGGCTTTCACTGAATTGGCGATTCTCTCGAGGACAGCCATCTGCTGTCGTGTAACTCCTTCACAGAAGTCTGCTCCAAAGAAGGCTGCAGATGGTGCGTTTGACATGCACATGCGGCTATCGACGTGATGTAAACTTTCATTTTGTAAACAATGGGATATAAACTTTATGTTATGGGGAAAGATTCGACGTGATGTAAACTTTTGTTTCATTTTGTAAACAGTTGGATACGACTTTTAAATGTTTTATAAAAATTTCTTGTCTTAATGTTGCAGCTACCATAATGCATTTGCGATTAAATAGTTCTGTGTGATTTTTGTTCTATATAAAATTTAATTGTATATTTCATATACAAATAGGAAGAGGATTAAGTTTTTGGGACATATTTTTTGGGACAGATTTATAAACTGTCCTGCAGAATTTGTAATTTTGAAACCTTTTGGGACGGGAGTTTAACAGTCCTTTATAAGTATTTGGGACGGCACATATCCGTCATTTAACTTTTTGCCACGCCACCCTAATAAGACCACCCATTGCCGTCCTAAAGACCGTCCCAAATAGTAGTTGGGACGGTAAACCTATTTATTATGACATTTTTTTGTTGTCCCAAAAGGTCACTTTTTTTGTAGTGAACTCTTTATTGTCAAATTGGTAGGAACTTGTCTACCCTAAAGTCATATGTGAGGAACAAGTCTCAACCTGAGGGGTCCATTGCAGAAGGATACATTGCTCAAGAATGTCTCACATTTATGACGAGGTACTTGGATAATGTTGAGACACGATTGGATAGACCTCCCAGATACAAGGATGATAGTGAAGTTGGTGGTTTTGAAAGCTTCTTTCTTACCCAGACAGAGAGGAAACAATCACACACCTACATTTTGTTTAATGAGGATAATATATCTACTTATCTACAGTAAGAAAAATCTCAGTTTTTTAGTTTATGTCACTCTTTCATAATTTGTTAAGAAAATCTTGCATGCACCTAACAGGAAAACCCTTACATGCAGGCAACACGAAAGTTTTTTGAGTCTAACTGAACCAAATTTGTCACCCCGTGACAAGCAAGCAAAGCATAAAGATCAATTCCCTGAGTGGTTTAAAGAACAAATTAGAAAGCTTAAACGGTCAAATCGACCCTTTCATGAAGGTCTTGATTTCATTGTAAGAGGCCCATTTTCCTGTGCTAAGAGGTTTACAGGTTACACATTAAATGGGTATGTATTCAAAATAATATACAAAGAGCTTGATTCCAAAACACAAAGCAGTGGTGTAATGACTAGAGCAACAGCGGTGCGGTTCAGGAAAACCACAGACAAAAGACCAATATCTCAGGAACTAAACTACTTTGGACGGTTAGTTGATATAATTGAGTTGACATATCCGCCGCAAGTTCGTGCTATTTAAATGTGAGTGGGTTGATGTCGACAAAGAGAAAGGCATTAAAATTGATGAGTTAGGGTTCACTCTTGTCAATTTCAGATATTTGTTAGCATCACAAAAAGAAGAACCTTATGTATTGGCATCCCAAGTTAAACAAGTCTTCTATGTGGAAGACCCTACCGATCCAGGATGGCATGTGGTTGTGAATAACAAACCTAGAGACACTTATGACATGGGTGGAGACACTGAGGAACTATTAGCTAATGAACCATATGGTCGCCAACACCACGTTGCTGATGATCAAAACGATGTTATAAACTTGGTGAGAGAAAATGTGATGGGAACAACAATTGATTCAATTCCAAGGATGATTTCTGCACAAGCATCTACTTCTACTGGTTTCATTAACAATGAAAATGAGAACTTCAATGAGGAAAGAGATCAAGATGGAAATATGGATGGGAGTGAAGATGAGGATGAATACGAAGATGAAGATACTGATATACAAGAAAATGAAGATTCAGATTCAGATTCAGATTCTGACCCTTAAGATATCAAGACACAAAGCAGTGATGAATACGAAGATGGGAGTGAATTGGTTACATTATATTTGGGACCTAATTAAGAGTATTTTGTACTAATAGCATACTGATATTAAGAATGTACTTTATTAAGAGTTATATATTAAGTTTTCTGATATATTATATTATGCTTCGCCCCTTTCTAATGCTCGATATACATAACTGCTTTGCCCCTTTCTATATTTATGACTGATATACATAATTGCTTTGCCCATTTCTAATGCCTTATATACTGTATTGAAAGCCCTGCATTAAGTGAAATGGTTATATTATATTATGCTTTGCCCCTTTTTAATGCCTGATATACATAATTGCTTCTCTTTTTGTACTGGCAAGTTTAAGACTACAAGTTAGTAGATGGCAGATCAAGGACCTCCACCTCCTAACAAAACAAGGGGCGAAGCTAAGTTGGAATGGTTAAAGCATATTAAATCGGGAACAAAAGTTGCTTATCAACACATTGATGGAGTTCCAGTCGGATCGAATGCTTCCAAATTATCTGCTTTTGTTGGTAAGCTAGCCAAAGATGGTCATTACTTTCCATTCGACACGCGTTCATGGCAACATATATCAGAGTTGGCTGCCAAAATTGAAACAACAAAGGATGAGATGAAGGTAATAAATCTTCATTATATATATGGAACTATGGTATCTTATAATTCGAAGAACGGTGACTTATAGTTCTCTTTCCTTGTCTTGTCGAAGAATATTTTTCACTGGTGTGAAGAATCAGACTATTGGTTAAGTAAATCTTTGAGTGAAACTTGGAGGAAAAACAAGCACAGAAAAAAGGTGAAACACTTTAATCCTTACACCACAATTGAGGAGTGGTATGCCAAGTGTCCAACTAGTGTGATTCCTAGTCAGTGGGAGAATATGGTTGATTATTGGCAGACAATTGATTTCAAGGTATGTAAGTATATATATATATATATATATATATATATAAATATATATATATATATATATATATGTGTGTGTGTGTGTGTGTGTGTGTGTGTGTGTGTTGTGTGTGTGTGTGTGTGTGTGTGTGTAGTAATTTTTTATTTTTCTTTTTGCAGAAATCGAGTGTACGTAACACAGGGAACAGGGAGAAATTGACCGATCATCACACTGCTGGTTCAAAATCATACCTACGTCATACGAAAGAGGTATTCATCATGCACATCATACAATTAGTTAAACATATTTAAAATAGCATATAATATTTTTTCTACAGATAGAGGATGAAACAAAAAAACCAGCAACGCGAGTGGGTATATACAGAAGGACACACAACAAATCTAGCGATGTGGCAAAAGAACGATTGGTAAGGGTAGAGGCTAGAGCTTATTGCTTCTTAAAACATTTTTTTGATTGTTTGATGGGCTGGTATAGAGTTCTTCAAATGAGCTAATGCTCTGATACTCTGATACTTGGCCCTCTCTAATACTCACTAATGTGTTCGGATACTAATGAGGTAGTATAGACTTGAAGCATGTTTGTGTCAGTAATCAGATTTTTTTATATGGCTTGTCTAGTGCATTTATGCAACAAATTAATTACTTCATTTTTCTATATGGCTTGTCTAGTCAAATTAAATTCTTTTACTTGCTTTGATCGGTATTTGATACCATGCAAAATAATATGACTTGAAGCATGTTTGTGTTAACAAATCAGTTTTTTTTACATGCTTTGGTATCGGTGTTACTGCTATATATCATGGAAATCATGCTATATATCAACAAATCAGATTTTTTTTTACATGCTTTGGTATCGGTGTTACTGCTATATATCATGGAAATCATATCCATGACTCATTCGTATCCTAATTTTCATACATATATTTAGAATCTGAATTATGTTGAAGTCTGTATATGCATCTATATCCATGCAGACTAGCTAGAAATGAAAATAGTGTATCCTAATAGCTGATTCGTCCCAGGAGAGGAAAAGGGAAAGAACAAAACTACGAAAAATGCACTATTTCTTTTTACTGCATATCTTAATGAAGTCTCTAGTGTTCTTGTTACTGCATATCTTAATGAAGTCTCTAGTGTTATTGCATATCCTAATAGCTGAATCATGTTGGTCGATTACCTAATATCTTAATGAAGTCTCTAGTGTTATTGCAATGAAGAAATTGATTTATATGATAATTCTTTTTGTGAGCAAGTTAAGCACAAGCAAATCATGGGTGTCCTCCTGTAAGTAAATGATTTACAATTTGATAAATCAATAATGCAAGGTTGATTTATAATCTAAAAACACCACATTAAAACCTAAGTTCTATTTGATAAAACCTGGATTACACAGGACTTCATTCCTGGTTTCACTGGAATTCATTCCTGGGTTCCTGGGTTACACTGGAATATATCAAGTGTCTCAGGTTTTCCTGAGACTCTCAGGTCTCAGCTTCCTGAGCTCTCAAGTCTCAGCTTCCTGAGACTCTCAAGTCTCAGATTCCTGAGAATGGACTTCAAAACAATCAAGTCTCAGCTTCCTGAGACTCTCAAGTCTCAGATTCCTGAGAATGGACTTCAGATTCCTGAGAATGGACTCTCAAGTCTCAGATTCCTGAGAATGGACTTCTAATGCACAAGTCTCATTGGTAGTACCAAAACAATACAGTCTAACACCCCAGTATGGTATCAGCTATCAGTTATCAGACTTCAAAACAGTTCAACAAAAGACGATAAATCCAACAGTATTTTAGTTTGAGGATAAATATTATAACCATATCAAAAATAGGGCCATAATCCTAGTGTTGATGTTCTGGTAATTCTCTGGTTTTGATTGCAGGAAATTTTAGAGGAGATGATCAATGGAATGGTGTGGATCCAATGAGAAGGAAGTAGATTAAATAGGCTGGGAGTTAGCGTGAGGAATAGGCAACAATTTTGGCGGGAAAGATTCCCATCCTCCTCCCTGGCAATTCAGTTAGAGGAGAGAGAGAGAGCACATGGCATCCATGGCCGTTGGTTTGAATTTCAAACAACCTACAATTCTTAGACTCGACTAGTACGTTTGATTGTGAATTACTGATAGTTCTTATGTGCTGGCCAACATTTGAATATTTGTGTAGTATTAGCAAAATCTTTATGGTTCTGACATATTGAAGTTCTTAAAAATGTGAATGCCACCTTCCCAATTTACTCAATATCAATATTCTTGTACATCTTTTACTGTAAGTATGCATTTTTTACCTATTATATGACCTTCTCTTTCATGAGAAATGCATTTTTCATGAGAAATGCATTTTTTTCATTATGTACATCTTTTACTGTAAGTCCCAATTTACTTTTATCACTACAAAAAAAGTGTCTTTTTGGGATGACACTATAAGGAACACTAGTCTAAAAAGTCCTAAAAGTATAATTGTAGGGACGGCTATATTTTTAGTAACAAATTATTGCATTTTTTTGGGACAGATTGTGAAAATGGATCATTATTTGGGACTAATGGAAAGTTCTGTTCCAAATAATACATATTTCCGTCCCAAATAGGACGGCGGGAATACCACACATTTGGCGGCTAATTGCCAAAGTTATGGGGGAAAAGTTTACCTCCACGTGTTCCCATCGTAACCGTTCGATCGGATGGATTAATCCAGACCGTCCATCCCAAAATCATTCACAACTTATTCACCATTTGATCAAAACCAACCTAAATATCTCTCTCTCCAATCAAAAACTATGGCTGCTACTCTCCGACCTTTGCTCTCTCTCTCTCCGAACTTTCAATGGTGCTCCAAACCCTCTCTCTCTTTTCCTTATTGCCACTCCGACCCCGAGCCAGGCCTCCGCCACCACCGCCCTCATCTCATCGACGCCACCACTCCAACCACCTCTCTCTCTCTCTTTCATTCATCATCGTGATAGATTCTAAGAATGACCACTAGGTAAGAAGTTGTTGTTGTTGTTGTTCTTCTTCTTCTTCTTCTATTTTTTCAATCGGATCGATCTGATGTTCATTTGGTCTAGATTTTGAATAGGAAAGGGGGTTTTGCTTAGACCATGCATGGAAGAACTAATTAGGGCTCCATGGGATGAGACCTTACGGTTTGGTTCTGGTAGAAAATTTAGCTAGGGTTCTACCGGCGATGTACTTCTTTTTTCTTCTGTTGTGACTGTAGTTCGATTGTAAGTCTTCTTCTTCTTTTTGTATTTTGCCCTTCAATAAAGCTTGAGTTTTGCATCAGCAAACTTATAATGATGCTCGAAGCGAAGGCTTTATGAACTTGTGTTAAGGTTTTTTGTACTGTATGGAGTATGGGAACTATGTAATATTGGGGTGACAAGAAACTGGTTGTAGTTTTGCTGGTTAAGATAATATTTTGGGTGGAGTATAACTCAGGTGATCTCGAGTTAGAGATCTACCAAAATATATTTGTTTACCAGTAATAGTGGTCCCCTTCCAGATTTATCCATTAACAATGCACCTATGCAAGTCATTGGAAACTGTATCAGTATCGACCGTATCGGTATTGGATCGGGACATGCCAAATCGTATCAGTATCGGTTGTATCGGATCGGGTATCGGCCATGAATAAAAGAATTCAGAAAAGTACCACAGAGTTATACCAAGAATAAGAAACTATTTCTGCCTTTTTTATTGGTATTTCTCTATATTAAGAAGTTGATATTAGAAAACAGAAATGGTCTAACCATCCTTTCCTATAAAGTTAGATCTTTTACAGGTGAGGTGATAAACTGATTGCAACTTTGCCACAAGTATTTTTTTTCCACAAGTATTGATTCATTGCATCTCTAATTAACCGGGATGGTTGGGGTACGGTAGAGATTGGTGGGGAGTATATTTTAACGTGGTCTTTTGAAATCTATTTAAACCCCCTCGTTTTAGCCTGAATTCACTCACACATATTTGCAGCATTTGAAGGTTTGTATCTCTTCCTCTCCTTTCTGTCTTTTCAATATACTTCTTATGTTTCCTGCAAATTTGTTTTTATTTTGGTACCTACTTGTCTGGTCTTATGCCTTCCACCTGTGCTTTTTGGTTTGACTGAATGCACAACATATATACCTAGTTTGAATGCTTTCTTGCATATGAATCTGATCCACATTTCATTGTTCACATATACAGTTCTAATCTCCCAAATTAGCAAAGAATGAAACAACTATCTTACGATCCAACAGATGAAAATTTTGGGTTTTGCTGAAATAAGAGAATCTTTATAGGAAGTATTACTCTCACATTTGTATGACACACAATGACAAATACAGATATATGAAACAAGAATGCACCTGACAAATATATATACCTTTCTCACTTTCACACCAAAGTCGAAAGTATTGCAAGTAGTTTTAGTTTTCGGCTTGTGTTTTGTTTGTGCAATAGCAGTCTCTCTGAAGAAGACATACATATAAGGCTTCCGAGGTTCAAGAAAGGAGGAAATGATGTCAAGGTTGGTGATCAACACGGTCTATAATTCTGTGCCTTACTCACCTTCTTCTTCTTATTATTCTATTTATGGTATGTGTCATGAACAGTCATGTGGCTTATTGGTGATGAAGTTGGAAAACTCAAATTTGTTGATTTGTTATTTGCATCTTATTAGTCAAATGGGATGACCATGACATCCAAAGTACTATTTGGTACTTATGTCTTATATTTGGTCTGTTGAACTTTGAGTTAGCTAGTTTGAGATCATTTCACAATGACATAGCCTGAACAGGTTGATTAAGCAGAGTCAGGCTTGTTGAACATCAATATTAGCTTAATCAAGCAGGCTCGATCAAACTGCATTATTTATTGGCTAACAATCCAAGGTTGGACTTTGCCATGTCCGAAGCTTGAACAAGTCGATTCTGTTGGTTCCGTAACCGACTAGTGATCGGTTCGACACTCTGCATCTTCTATGTAACTAACATTGGCATCTTAATTACTGCATTTGCAAACTTATATTTAACCGGTGAGGTTGTCACCATCGCCTTGCGATTGCCAGCCATACTGGAGTAATTCCTTCTGAATATATAGTTGCATGCTTCAACTTGTCTATAACACGTTAGATAAATACCATGTTAATAAATATGAACTTTTATGCAAGAAAGTTTATGGTGAATTTTTTTTACTGCATCATAAGACTACTGGCTATTACCGGTTTGACAACAATAAGGTTACTACAACAATTGGAAAGAGTTTAGAACAGGGGACAGTTTTACTGTCCTCCCCAGGGTTTTGAACCCAGGACTTCACCTTTCCCTACCAAAGGCCTCAACCATTGGGGTTGCCAACCTTTTGGTGTACATACAATTTATTTTGTATAAATAGATTGTTGTCCAAAGCCTTAAATGATGCATATCCTCTTTTGTATCAGCAGAGTTATTCTATTGCGCCTGTACTTCCTAAAATCAGTTTGAGGCCTTCATTTGTAAGTTAACTCGTGCATTTACTTAATATTAATATTATAAAATATTTTGTGTAACTCTTTTTATTTAATTTTATCCTGAATGAAGGAAACCCCTTTGCCTCTAATACACTTTTTTCCGCTTCAACAGAGTTCATGTGATTTACGAAGATCAAGGGTGTCAAATGAGAGACGTGATGTGAGTTTATTCTTTTTTATCAGCTACTAGTAAGAAAAGTTCTGATTATTATTTCTGACCCTCTCTTCTTATTTAGTATTTTGTTTTTTTTTTCTGTTGTCCTGAACTTCTGTGCTGAGGCTGCTTTCAATTAACTTTCAATATAGAAGATTTGAGATTTAAAGAAGTCAAATCTATGCAGGAACACAATGAGCTACTTCATATGTGCATTAAAGAAGATTTGGGATTTAAGGATGGTAAGCCAGTTGCGGCTTATATAATCTATAAGTGCCTTTCCCATTGGCATGCTTTTGAAGCAGAGAGGACTGATATTTTTGACTACCTAATCGAGACTATCAATAATTTACTGAAGGTTAGGATTTTCAACATCATTTTGTTAAGTTCTGTGATAGTTATTTTCTGCTTAAGAGTACTATTGTTTTCTTGTCAATTTTTCAGGTTGATAATAAGAAGGATATATTGCCATATTGGTTGTCCAATACTTCTGCACTGTTATGCCTGCTGCAAACAAATTTGCGATCAAATGGTTTCCTTACATCACCATCTCAACAATCAGGCGGACCTTTGGGGTTCAGTGGGAGAATGGTATAAGTCAGATTCTTCCAACTGGACTCCAAGTGACAATATTCTTGTTTATATAATGTATTCAAGTGCTTCCTCTGTTTTGACCTTTTTTCTTCCTGATGATTGTGATGTATTTATGTTCCATTTTCATTGACTACTTGTTGTATGAATAATTTTATCTAAGCTTTAGTCATCCTTTAATGTTTTTTGAGGTGTACAAGTATTTGTAGCAGAATATAACAAATACTGCATGTAAGGCTTATGATTCAAGGAGTTAAATGGGGAAAGAACAATACAGTGAAATAAAAGTTTCTTTTCCCATCCTCTATCAGGTTTCCTTCTTGCTCTCTCTAACAGGCCTATGATAAATGCTTGCCCAATCTTGTTTATGAATGCAATAAATTTAAGTATGAGAAATAAGATGAACATCACTCGTATATTCAAAAAATAATCACGTGATATACTTAATGTGAGTTGAGAACTTTTGTAATGTATCATCTTGATGACTGACAAACATATTATAATCATTTATTTGCAAAAGAGTAGTTTCATGTCCTTGGTGAACTCATACTGCAGTTTGGAGAGGGACCTTTTTCTGTTGCTTAGTTATGCACTATCTAATGCTCATTGCATAGTTAGTAGTTACTTGATGTACATAGCATAACTCTTGGTTTGACTGTTTATAGTGTAACATAACATGGTTTCAACTTTCAAATACTTTACATTAGTCAGTTACTAGTTAGCACTCTATATGCTTAAATTATATTTTCTACCAGTATGTTAATCTTTTATTGTTTATTTCTTCTTCATACTTTTCAGGGTATTAATTCTCCTCGAAAGCATGCTGGACCAGAACAGGGTATGTCGCATGTAGATGCACGTTATCCAGCTATGCTATTTAAACAACAATTGACTGCCTGCTTGGAGAAGATTTTCGAATTAATTCGGGATAACTTGAAGAAAGAGATATCACCACTTTTAAGTCTTTGCATTCAGGTGAGATTCATGTCCTAAGTAGGTCAAATATGAACTCTAGATGTGATATATTTTTCTCAGATTAACAAATGCTTGCTTATCTCAAATTCAGCTTTCTTGTCGTAATCAAAATCAGCATCAAAATTAGATTTCTAATACTTAAGACAGTTAATGCTCAAAACTGTGAACATTAATGTGAAGACACCAAAATCAACCCGAGGGCCAGGTGGGAGGAGATTAAAGTCACCTGAAGATGTTGCTCCGCAGCCACTACCCAATCACTGGGATCGCATCATTAAATTCCTGGATTCTCTTATGGACCGACTACACAAGAATTTTGTAAGTACATCTTTCTTAAATTAACATAAAGTAAAACCATATTGGCATATATGATTATCAGTCAGCATGATTAACAATCTCCCGTTCATGTACTTACCATTTTATATTTCTACCATGTTGTACTAGAAACTCTATACTTAAAACAAATGTAGGTCCTGGTTTTAGATGTTTTATGTTAATAGTTCGCATTTATCTAGGAATTTCTGCTCCTACCATGTCATGGTTATCGGTTTCCACTATGCTGTTGAATTTGTTGACCCGTTCTAATTATACATGAACTTGTAGATAGTTCTCAACAACTTCAACTTTCTCACAAAGATGTCCACATAAGTATGTATTTCTTCTCTCTGTGATTTGACATTAAGTACTTAAAATATTATTTTTGTTAGCTATTTCTATAACTGATGCTTGCAGTAAGAGAAGAATTATGCTACTAATTGTGAGACCACAATGCTTGATGGATTTCTTCTTCCTCTGAGTTAAGAAAAATGTTATTGTATCTAAAGAGGAAAGTATAGGGCTTTTTAGTTAACCAGTTGTAAGAAAATTGACATTATAAGAAGTCAAGTTTAAATATATTTTATGCAACTGTTGTCTGGCTGGATGGCCAAAACTGGATAGCTTTCTAAAAGGTAATTGTTTTTAAACATGACAAGATATCCTGTTTTTAGTTATAACTGTTTTTTGAAACTTATGCTCTCATTGACGTTACTCTGCTTGTGTCTCATTCTCACTTGTTTCCTCCTCCCCCTTCATCTCTACCTCTACCTTGAATGTTACAAAGGATCACTGGCATACCACTGTTCTGCTTGATATGTTGTGACCTTTTGATTGGCCTAGGTTGATCAAAGTAACAAACAGCCAAAGCATGGTAGGGGACGGGTTTGTTGAGGACGATGATACTTAAAGGATGCTATCTGAAAAAACTGTGTTGGTATAACTTCATTACATGGTTCCGCGTTCCAGAGGTATTTTTCTCAAGTCTAAACATATGCACATGTTTATTTTTTTGATTTATAGTTGATTTCAAATTAGAATTGCTTGTCATTCAATTGGGCTTCGTTAAGTTCATGCATATAGACACTATTTTGTTTCAAAGATCTGGTGGAGTAACCATAATGTAGCTATTGCACTCATTTTAATTCTGGTCTTGATTGTTTCCTCTTTCCTTTATATTCTCAACTCCCACCACAATTGTATAGCTTTAGTTCTACAATTCTCTACTCTCACCACAATTTCAGACTGATGTATATCTTTATTCAACCACCTGGGGTATACGTTTACTTGTGCAATCAAGTTTTAGGGGAACACAAAACATTTGGAAAATTGGTTAAGAAATGGTTTGATGGTATCAAACTGCTACATGAATAACTCTGACAACACTCAGAAGCAAAATAAGAAGGCAATTTGGTACATTTCTTTTGTTGCAGTAGAATTCATTTTTCTTAGGGATGAATAAATATATATATAGGATTGCATTCATCGCTTTTAAGTGACAGTGTATACCAACAATAAATTTATAGAACAATGGTGCATGCTAATCAGTGGAGTTCATGCACTGTTGCATATGATACTTGATTCATTACCAAAATCCTAATTCCTAACACTGTATCACCAGCATTTTGTTAACAAGAGGAACATGTCAGATTGTTTGGAAGATAGAAGCAAATACTCAGATAAACTTTTAGACTTGACATGGAGCTCCAAACAACCTGAAAGATCAGATATTCAGATCAATGACACAGATACTATAACTTGGAGAGTATACCTGTAAGTAACTTTGAGGTTAATTATACCCCATCTAAAATATTATGGAATTACTGAAAGGTTTATTTCAAGGCAAAAATAAAATTGTTCACTACTGAGACGCAAATATGTCCATAAAGTTGCTTTTGTTATATTTACAAAAAAATATGTAAGAAAATGGAGAGGATCAAGAGAGCCTATTTCTCACATAAAACACTAAAGAAACATGCTATCTTGCCTATCTTTTTGATAACCTTAGAAAAGGAGCCTCAACCACCCATCTCTCATTTGATAATTATATAGCAAGAAAACCTTGAGTTTTTAATGAATCTCTGACACCCTAGATCATTTTTTGATGGAGTAAGTGTTGGTGTTTTTGCCTTTGGACTAGAAAAGATAGTCCCACATCGGCTACACCAAATGGTGAGTATCTCAATATAATGCATTGCTTGTGTTGAGGTGTGCACATGAGGTGTAGTGGGGCACAAGTTTGTGCCATGTGGAAGTATTTCTCTAGAAGGAAAAAGGATTAAATCCAACAAGGATGAAAGTTAATTTTTGTTGTGCGGACTCGGACTCGGACATGGACTCCAGGATGTCTCGTGCATGCACGGGAGTGATCGGGGGGTAGGCGTGGACTAGCACACTTCTATGCTGATTGTGGGATGATCTAAAATATCAAACTCTATTTTTGAGTATTGGTATTTTAGTCCCACATCGGATAGGAGAAGAGGTGAAGTCTCAACTCCACTCTATAAATAGAGCCCCTTGGCCTCCTTTGAAAGATGCACCAAGAAGAGAGTTGAGGGAGTCTGTTAAGTCCAGGAAGCCCGTTCAAGTCTCAAATATTGACTTACGAGCGTTCCAGAAGTTCTCCTGAACTTGCTGGTTCCTGGGAGCTTATCCGTACTGCGGGTATAGCTTTGAGCGCCGGTGTTCAACACCCCAGCGAGATCCGCTCTTCTTCTTCCTTCCTCTTTCTGTTGCCTTCGAGAATCTGAGACTCAACTGTTGTTGATCATCTCTTGTTGCCTTCGAGAAACCGCTATTGCAAACGCGATTCGATTTTTTTTTAATCGTTTAGGCTACGCAATCAGCATTATTTGCATCTCTTTTTTAGGGATTGCAACTGCATTATTTGCATCTCTTTTTTAGGGATTGCAACTGCATTCTTTGCATCTCTTCTTAGGGATTGCAACTGAGTTTTTCCATCGATTGTTTGCAAATAGACTAACAATCTCAAAGCTATACGATTCGATGGAAAACACTCATGCTTCGCTTGTCGATACCGGCTTTAACAAGTTGGAGAAATTCGACGGCAAACACTTCCAGATCTGGAAGCGAAAGGTGACTCTGAACCTTCAACTCGTGGATGTTGATCACGTGTTGGATGAGGAAGAACCAATCGTTCCAGCAACAGGATCTGCTGCTGTTCTGGCCGCTGCTACGAGCAAGCAGACGAAGTGGAAAAAGGATAACAGCATATGCAGGCTGCTGATCCTGAATTCCATGGAAGACTCTCTGGCCGAGTCCTACACAAAGAGGACTTCTGCCAAAGAGATCTGGGAGTCCGTGGGGAAGCTGTATGACGACGAAGAGGCCCGGTCGAAGATGTTCATGGTTGAAAAATACCACAAATGGGTCTTTGAAGACGAGAAGACCATGCTGCCCCAAGTGAAAGAGTTCCTGAAGCTGCGCCAGAAACTGGAGGACGATAGCATGCCCCTCGTCGACAAGTTCGTCGTTGGAGGGATCGTGGCAAAACTTCCTCCAGGATGGAGCAACATCTATGCAAGGATGCATAGGAAGAAGATGGAGATTAGCCTGGATAATCTCCTCAGCGAGATTCATGTTGAGGACGATATGCGCTCTCAACAGAAGTTGGACACCCTGTCCAAGCAACTAGCAACGGCGAATCTGGTTCAAGCCACCAGAGAGAACAAAGGGAAGCAGGCGGCTTCTCACCACAAGAAGAAGGACTTCTCGAATCTGAAAGTGAAGGGTCCAGGATTCAAGCAACAGAAGTCCAAGTCCCATGTGACTTGCTTCAACTGTGGCAAGAAGGGTCACTATAAAAGTGAATGCAAGTCCAAGCCCAAAGAGCAAGGTAAGCCTAACAAGGTTTCTTTGGTTACTAATCAGGTTGCCATGATAGCACAGGTTGCAACTGTGGGGGCAGACTTGGACTGGTGGATAGACACTGGCACGATATGTCATGTCTGTTCAGACAAGGACTGGTTCGTCTCCTATGAGCCTACTTCCGAGAAAGTCATGATGGCGAACCAGGCACAAGCTGAAGTACTGGGGATCGGGACGGTGGAACTGAAGCTTACATCGGGGAACATTCTGACGCTTCAAGGTATGAAGCATGTTCCTGCAATCGCAAAGAACCTGATCTCTGGGAGCCTGCTCTGCAACGCAGGCTTGAGGATGGACATCAATGCTGGCCAAATGGTGATGTCCAAGAAGGGTACTTTCTTCGGGAAAGCTTTTCAGACTGAAGGAATGTACAAAATTCAGCTTGTTGTAACCCAGCATAATAATGTCAATGCTATCACTAGTTTGAATTACTCTCTTGAGTTGTGGCATAATAGACTAGGACATGTTCATTGTAAGCGAATAAACAAAATGTCTAGTCTAGGACTTATCTCCAAGTGTGGGGGTAAGGTAGAGAAATGTGAGATATGTGCTCAGACGAAGATCACTAGGAAACCCTTCCACAGGGTCCATCGAAGCACAGATCTTCTGGAGTTGGTTCACTCAGATATCTGTGACTTCAAACAATTCTCTACAAAGGCCGGGATGAAGTATTTCATTACTTTCATCGATGACTTCTCCAAGTATGCCTTCGTCTATTTACTCAAATCTAAAGACGAAGCATTCGAGAAGTTCAAGGAGTTCAGGGCCGAGGCTGAACGGCAAACTGGACAACAACTCAAGAGGCTGAGGAGTGATCGAGGTGGGGAATATAGGTCTCATGAATTCTCATCATTCTGCAAAGAACATGGAATCATCAACGAGACGACGGCTCCGTAATCTCCACAATCCAACGGAGTAGCAGAAAGGAAGAACAAAATGTTGACAGAGATGATGAATTCTATGCTGTTGACTGCGGGTCTCCCAAAGTGCTATTGGGGAGAAGCTGCATTAACGGCCACTTTCATTCTAAACAGAGTGCCGTATGCAACTTTCGACATAACTTCTCATGAACTCTGGTTCAAAGTCAGACCCAACCTGAATGTCATTCGAGTGTGGGGGTGCCTGGCTTATGTGAAGCTCCCGGATCTAAAGATTCAGAAGCTGGGGACAAGGACTACTAAGACGATCTTCCTGGGGTATGCCGAGAAGAATGATGCTCGGAGATTCCTTGATATCGAGTCAAATCATATCATCGAATCTCGCGATGCTGAATATTTTGAAGAAAAGTTTGCAAGGCACAAGAACATTGTTCTCGCGGACATTCCGGAGAATAATGAGGGTGCGGAGCAGACAGAGATCTTTATCGAACCAGTAGTCCAAGATGGAGTTGTTGTCGAGGAGACACCAGCTGAACCAGAACTCGCTGAGCCGTCAACTAAGCGAGCGAGGAGGCCGAAAGACTTCGGAGATGACTTCGTCACCTATCATGTGGAAGCAGATCCGCTTACCTATGATGAGGCGATGAAGACCAGAGATGCTATATTCTGGAAGGAGGCGATTGACAACGAGTTTGACTCAATCACCTCCAATAACACATGGGTATTGGTTGACCTACCAGAAGGAGCAAGACCCATCGGATGCAAATGGATCTTCAAGAAGAAGATGAAAGCAGATGGAACCATTGACAAGTTCAAGGCCAGGCTAGTGGCCAAGGGGTTTGCTCAGAAGCAGGGGATCGACTACTTTGACACTTATGCTCCAGTAGCTCGGATGACAACTATCAGATTGTTAATTGCTTTAGCAGCAATACACAAGCTGGTGATACATCAGATGGATGTGAAAACGGCATTTCTTAATGGCGAGCTGACCGAAGAGATCTACATGCAACAACCAGAAGGTTTTGTCGTCAGAGGTCTGGAAGACAAAGTCTGCAAGTTGATGAAGTCTCTGTATGGTTTGAAGCAAGCTCCCAAAATGTGGCATGAGAAGTTTGACAAGGTGATAAGGTCAAATGGCTTCAGGGTCAGTGAAACAGACAAGTGTGTCTATACGAAGTTTGCTGACGGAAGAGGAGTAATCGTTTGTCTATACGTGGACGACATGCTAATCCTAGGTACGGATTTAAGCTGCGTCACAGAGACAAAGAAATTCCTCTCGACCAAGTTCAGTATGAAAGACTTGGGGGATGCCGACGTAATCTTGGGGCTCAAGATCATCCGGACAGGCACTGGAATAGCGCTGTCACAGTCTCATTACATTGAGAAGATGCTCTCTCGCTACGGGTATCAAGATCTTCCTATTATTGATACACCGTACAGGAGTGATCTGAAACTGGAGCCAAATTCGAAGGAGAGCGTCAGGCAGTTGGAGTACGCTAGCGTCATCGGAAGTTTGATGTACGCTACTACTGCCACAAGGCCTGACATAGCCTTTGCAGTGGGAATGTTGAGTCGATTTACGAGCAATCCAGGCGTAAAGCATTGGAAAGCTGTGAAGCGTGTTATGAGATATCTCAAGAAGACTCAGACATATGCACTATACTACAGCGGAGATCCGTCAGTAGTGGAAGGCTTCAGTGATGCTAGCTGGTGTTCAGAGGTGGAGAGCGAATATTCCACAGGTGGATATGTGTTCGCCATGGGTGGAGCTGCTATATCGTGGAAGTCGAAGAAGCAGACTATGTTATCTCGCTCCTCCATGGAATCTGAATTCTTTGCATTGGACGCTGCAGCAGATGAAGCAGAGTGGCTTCGGGAGCTCATGTATGACCTTCCAATGGTTGGGGCTCAGATACCGACGATTCCGATATACTGTGACAACCAGGCGGCAGCAGCAGTGGCATCAAATGAACTCTTCAACGGGAAGAAGAGGACTGTGCGGTTGAAGCACAGAGCAGTGAACGATCTCATAAAAAGGGGCGTCATTGCAGTGATCGATGTTCGGAGTCAGGAAAACCTGGCGGATCCATTCACGAAGGGTCTCAAGCGTCAGCTGGTCGAGGACACAGCAAGGAAGATGGGCTTGAAGGCATTCTAATATTGTGTCATTATAATCCTATCAATAAATTTTATGTTATTGGTTCAAAGAGAAATCTACCAGATATCTAATTTTTTGATTCAAGGGAGGACTATTGACGGGAAAAATATTAGTTAACAGTGGGCACTTGTTCTGCGGAACATTTAAGGGTTTCGGACCCAGAACCACTGTTGTCTACTATGAATTTTCTACGAAAAATTGATCCTGTGAGAAGGATGGCATAATGCCTTAATGAGTTCTCAGACTGAGTGAAGGTCTGTTATGCTTTACAGGAAGCATGGTGGCGCAACAACCACAAAGGAGTGTTACAACTCCATGCTACAGTGGGGTGACTCCACCATGAGGTTCCCAGGTAGGGGTAATGCCTCGGCTTTGTTAGCCAAGTTACAGGCGGCGTAGCACCACATATAGGCAGGTAGCCTAATATTGCATAATCGTAATAAAGAGATGTAGGCAGCACTACAAAGAGGCCGGTGTCCTCATGTTACAGTGGCATGACACCACGATGAGGTACCCAGGTAGGGGTAAAGCCTCGGCTTTGCAAGCCATGTCATAGTGGCGTAACACCACACGGAAGCGCAAGGCTTCATGCTGGGTAGTTTGGCACTACAAAGGGGCTTGTGACCTCATGCTACAGTAGTATGACACTACGATGAGGTACCCAGGTGGGGAAAAGCCTCGTCTTTGTCAGCCATGTCATAGCGGCGTAGCACCGCAAAGAAGCACAATGCTTCATGCCAATGACTCTTTATAAAGAACTCACCTATAGTGTATGGAAAGAGATATCAGGCCGTCTCTTGAGGGTAAGCTTGTAGATGCCCAAAATTATACACTGAAACCAGGCTGGCACAAGGCCTTCAATGTGCAGCCAGAAGCACAGTTGATGTCATTATGTGAGTAGGAAGAATTGCAGTTATGGTGCAGAATTCAAGGCTTAGTCCATTCTTGTATCATGCTGTTATTTAACCTATGCGGGAAGATTCAAGTCGTAGCGACATCTCTCCTAATGCATGATGGACAATCACTGTGGGGAATGCTCAACCCATATATTGAGATATGTGGGGGATTGTTGGTGTTTTTGCCTTTGGACTAGAAAAGATAGTCCCACATCGGCTACACTAAATGGTGAGTATCTCAATATAATGCATTGCTTGTGTTGAGGTGTGCACATGAGGTGTAGTGGGGCACAAGTTTGTGCCATATGGAAGTATTTCTCTAGAAGGAAAAAGGATTAAATCCAACAAGGATGAAAGTTAATTTTTGTTGTGCGGACTCGGACTCGGACACGGACTCCAGGATGTCTCGTGCATGCACGGGAGTGATCGGGGGGTAGGCGTGGACTAGCACACTTCTATGCTGATTGTGGGATGATCTAAAATATCAAACTCTATTTTTGAGTATTGGTATTTTAGTCCCACATCGGATAGGAGAAGAGGTGAAGTCTCAACTCCACTCTATAAATAGAGCCCCTTGGCCTCCTTTGAAAGATGCACCAAGAAGAGAGTTGAGGGAGTCTGTTAAGTCCAGGAAGCCCGTTCAAGTCTCAAATATTGACTTACGAGCGTTCCAGAAGTTCTCCTAAACTTGCTGGTTCCTGGGAGCTTATCCGTACTGCGGGTATAGCTTTGAGCGCCGGTGTTCAACACCCCAGCGAGATCCGCTCTTCTTCTTCCTTCCTCTTTCTGTTGCCTTCGAGAATCTGAGACTCAACTGTTGTTGATCATCTCTTGTTGCCTTCGAGAAACCGCTATTGCAAACACGATTTGATTTTTTTTTAATCGTTTAGGCTACGCAATCAGCATTATTTGCATCTCTTTTTTAGGGATTGCAACTGCATTATTTGCATCTCTTTTTTAGGGATTGTAACTGCATTCTTTGCATCTCTTCTTAGGGATTGCAACTGAGTTTTTCCATCGATTGTTTGCAAATAGACTAACAGTAAGAAATCTCAAACTCTAATCAGAGAAAAAGATATGGAATAAGTATTCTAACAGTGTGGAAAACTAAAAACTAAAATTAAGGTGCAAAATTCAAACTCGATTCTGGTTCAGTTCAACAGACACTTGGACTAGATATATCTCTAAGTGTGTGTGCATGTGTGTGTGTTAAACAAACGAAACAAACAAAAAATTCTTTGGCAAAGAGAAGCTGCATAATATTACATGTTGAAATAGGTACTTCTCTATCATTGTAGGAAAATACAGTAAAATTTTCTCTGTTTTAGGATAAATAGGCCGTTCAGACCAAGGTTTAGTCTATATTTTTATAGATTGAACCAAGGGTCCACCTTACCATACTGAGGATACGAGTCTAATTGTAGCTATGAAGCACGGAAACGGATATGTGTAACGGGGATATGATATGGCGATACGACAAATTGCAAAAAACTAGGACACAATACGACATGGATATGACAATTAAAAATAAAAACAAAAACATATATAGTTTAAAACATATTTTCGTGAAGCAGTTTTATCTTTGATAATATTGTATTTGTATTAATATTGGGCACGACATTGAGGCTGGCTCTTGCATCCTGAAGGATGTGTGTTTTGAATCATGAACACGGACCCCATGAATGTGGTTTTGAATCATTTAAACGTCCTTATTTTAGTTCCATTTTCTTTTTTTCTTCTCATTTTACTTGTTTGCTTCTCAGATTGAGACAGAGAAGCTCCTAGCCCAGCTGGTGGGGGGGACAGATGACCAAGCGATTGGTAAGTACCATTTACTTTTTGAGATACTTATGTTGCTAATTCTATGCATTTTTTTAGATTCATTTTATTTTCGTTTAATTGGCTCTAAATATAACATACAGTACCTGTTCTGAAGTTACAATTTTCTATTACTCATTTGTGGACTATTATTGTGAATATATTATTCTAATGTACTAAATGTATACTTTATCCTCCAGAAAGAAGGCACATATAAAGGAAAAAAGTTCAATTCCATCTGCCACTTCTTTGGCTCGTGGTTCGTTACCATCGAAATTTGATTGTGACTATGCCTATGTAAGATGAATAATTTGTACTTGTGATTCGTGAGTTATCGTCCTATGTTCACGGCTAATACGTATTATTGGTGCAGGTTCTTGGGGATATCTGCTACCATATACTGGCCGCTGGTTTGAATGATTACATGGCTACTGTTACAAACTTGAAAAATCATGTGAACAAGTGGAAATGTGGTGCTTCACCCATCATAGATGCTTGCAGTTCGTACCACTCGACAATCCTAGAAAACTGCAAAGGTATATTTATTGCTATTATATGTTCTCTCTTTTTCTTGCTTCTATGGTTTTTATGATTACAATTTTGTTGTATCATACTGAAAAATCTAAACTTCGAACTCAATCTTTTTATTGTGGAAGTACACTTTCAGAAGCTAGTGACACACTCTTGACAGGAAAATTACTGGAAAACAATTTCAAAATTTACCATCTAAAGCCTGCACAATTTATTCTGTTTTCACTTCCATCTGTCAATAAATCTAAATTTTGTTGTAGTTGAAGTTGACATGTTCTGTGGTGGTATAGAAACTAAAAATTTTCCCTTGAAAATTTAAATATAAATTGAGGCTTCTTCTAATGGATGATTGATTTAAGTTCACTAGAAACACTAGAGGTCGTGACCCTCCAATACCATTTCTTAAGCCTAAGCTCAAGACATTTCAAAATGCACCAGTGGTGGTTCAAGAAGAGGACCCTTTAGTGTTGTTCCCTAAGGGATTCGAGTCTTTCCTAAGAGAGTCCAATCGAGCAGATATTTATAGTTCAGGAGTTGTACAACTCATGCTGCATCGCAACATTTCCTACACAGGTTCGTATCAGAAGCGTTATATTTGTCAGGCTTGCGTCATGTTGTGCTATTCTATTGATGTATCAGAATTAACATTTTATCAACATCTAACATCTTGAAGTTACATGCATTGGTCCCTGTAATTAGTTATATGAAAAGAAATAGTTATTAGCTACAAATAGAAATCTGAAAATGAGCATTCGTAGTTGTTGACATATATGTTTACTTTGATTTGTCTGCAACAATTTCTGATACATGATATATTTAGTTGTAAATATATCTATGAACTGTATACATACATTTGGAGACAGTGATGTCTTGTATATATATCATTGATTCATCTGATTCTAATGACATTAGGATCTGTTTATTGCATGGAAATCAGTACAAATGTATAATTACAAATCCCAGAATTAAGAGTTATGACATTTCATATGAATAATGAGATTTTAGTCTATTTTTGTAGAGATTGAATTATGTTTGTTTTTCAATGATTAATTGGCACAAGGAAGTCTTTACTAATGTTTTTTTTTCGTTTAAAAAAAGATTTGTTCATGGATGCATACTAGGTAGCACTCTCTTTGAGGTGCTTGTTGACTTGGTAGCTTTTCACTGACCGATTTAAATGGGTTTGTCATATCTTCATTTGCAGGTCCTTCAAAAGCATTCTGGATATGCTAAAATGATGGGCGACGATCTTGTGATGATAAAAAGTTTGGGTTAATTTTGGGTTCGTGTTGGATATACTAAAAACATAGTGTAATGGTGGAGACAATGGGTTTATTTTGTAACTGATGTTGTGGGTGATGTATGGTATTTTGGATTTATTTTGGAAAAAGGTGGTTAAGGATGCTTAATGGGTTCAGCATTTTGTATGTAATGGTGGAGACAATGGGTTCATTTTGTAACTGATGCTGTGGGTGATGTATAGTGTTTTGGATTTATTTTGGAAATGGTGGTTAAGGATGCTTAATGTTAAGCTTTTTGTTGTTTATCAATTGAACATATATAGATATATATGGATTTTGTTGTCTTCTACTTAATGGTAAAGAATGCTTGATGTTGTTAAGCATTTTTTGTATTGGAGCTCTGATACCTGGAGATACATCTGAGGACAAGCTTGACAACGTCCATGATTATATGAATTATGTGTATTTAAATTGTATGTTTTATAGCTGAAAAATACAGACAATAATTTCATAAGTGTTACTTTTGGGACAGTTATGTAATTGTCCTAGATATAAACGACATTCTTTTGTAACGCTGGCAAATTTGTTTAGGACGGATGTTATTCGTCACAAACTCTTTTATTTTGGGACCGTTTTGTAAACCGTCGTAAACATGTAATAATTCAAACTCTTTTGGTACGGTTACATTTTTCGACCCTAAAATCAAATTAGGACGGTATTTTTCGTCCTAAAACTTTTTGCCCCGCCACCCTAATAGCACTGTCACTTACCGTCCTAAAATTCGTCCCAAATCACAATTTAGGACTGATTTGGGTCTTTTTAAGACGGATTTTTGGGGTCCCAGAAAGACACTTTTTTTGTAGTGCATTATGTAGATCTTTTACTGTAAGTCCCAATTTACCTATTATATGACCTTCTCTTTCATGAGAAATGCATTTTTTCATTATGTACATCTTTTACTGTAAGTCCCAATTTACTTTCATTATGTACATCTTTTACTGTAAGTCTGCTAATTTTTTCAGAATCTATAATTCTTGTTTTTGGATATTTAACTTGCATTTTTTGGGTATCTTAATTGATACTATCTTTTAATTTGATCAATGCTTTGATAGTTCGATACTGGTATGCTCTGTTAGTTTGACACGCATTGTCAATGCTATGTAAACTAATACATTTGATAGATATGCTCATGATTAGAGGCAAATGGAGGAGCTAAAACGGAAGGCAGATGAAGATGGTGTGGAAGAATCACTTGCTCAACTTGATGGTGACATTTACTCCCAAGTTATGGGAGTAGAGAAATCAGGGAGATACCGAGGTGTTGGAATCGGCGTGAAATCCAAGAGAAGAAGGGGAGAATGTTCTTCAATTAATAGCAAAAATGATGAGGAGGTTAGGAATTTAAGGGAAGAAGTTGAAATGTTACGTCGAGATCGAGATGAGATGCAAAAGAGTAATGAGGAGACAAACAAGAAGATGGACAAGCTCATAGATATTTTATCTTTAATCTCCCCAAATCAGGTTTTTATTTGTTAACACAATGATCTTGAAATTAGCTAGATTGTTTAAATTTTTAGTTTTACTCAACTAATAAAAATTTTCTTAATCTTTTGTGCAGGATATTTTGTCATCACTCTCGGCCCAACATTAGGATGTCAGTACTTTGTAAGTAGTATAATAGTGATTGATTCATTGATTGCATGTAACTTTTTCAAATAACATCTATGCGTACATTTGATTAAATATTTAATGTATTTTTAAAATGTGCATGGTCTTTATTCATCTACTAATGTTTTCTTATTTCAATTTCATTGTGACAAAGACATTTTTGGATCAATGAGAGCTCAAGTTCAAGTTGGACAAGACATTTTGAAGCAAAACCACTTCAAAGTAAATATGCTTAATATTTTTTGGACATATATGAAGGTCATTTTGGATAGATGGGAGCTCAAGTTCAAGTTGGACAACTCATTTTGAAGCAAAACCACTTGACAGTAAATATGTATGTTTCATCTTTTTGGACATGTACTGGTTACATTTTGATTGGTATTTTAGTTCAAATATTTTAGCCTAACAAAGTTATGTAATGTTTAGGTTAATAGTATACTTGTTGACATATACATATGTCATTTTTGTGGTGAATTTGATGTCATTTTATGGATTCATCCAAACAAAAACTGTTATCACGTAGAATGAATGGAACTTATTAGGAGTTTGGATGGTTTTAAATGTGGTTTGGTTGTCGTTGTAGTTGGAATATGAATGTGCATGAGTGTAATTGGATTGTGACTTTGGATGGTTTTAAATGTGGTTTGGTTGTCGTTGTAGTTGGAATATGAATGTGCATGAGTGTAACTGGATTGTAACTTTGGATGGTTTTAAATGTGGTTTGGTTGTCGTTGTAGTTGGAATATGAATGTGCACGAGTGTAATTGGATTGTGACTTTGGATGGTTTTAAATGTGGTTTGGTTGTCGTTGTAGTTGGAATATGAATGTGCATGATATATATATATATATATATATATATATATATATATATATATATATATATATATATATATATATATATATATATATACTCAAAATGTCAACAACTAAAAAACTATTTGTGACGGCAAATGTCATCCCAAATAAGCAAATGACAACGTGATACAAGCTATCCGTTCGTGACAGAATGGGGACGTCACCATAAATTTGAACTTTTTGAGACGGCTATGTCGTCCCAAAATAAAAATAACAAAGTGACATATGTCATTCGATTTGTGATGGAATAATGCCGTCACAATTGCTTCGAACTTTCAGTGACGGCCTATGTCGTCACCACAAACTGTCCCAAAAAGTTTTTGTGACGGCGCCAAATGCCACGACTTTAGGTCCGTCACAAAAAATCTTTTGTGACAGCATTTCCTTTAATTGTGACATTTTTTGCCGTGGCAAAAGGGCTTCTATTTTGTAGTGCACTCTCTTTCTATATTATAACACACACACACATACATACTCATCTCTCTCTCTCTCTCTTCTCTCTCACACACACATACACCCTCACTAGTACCACCTGCCCGACCACCCTCCTCCTGGCCCAGCCTCGCCGCCGGCCACCGGTCTCCGCCGCCGTCGGCCTCCCCCACAGCGACCTCTCCTCCTCCTCCTTCTTCACTATCATCACCATCATCAACACCAACCACTCCCATCACCACCACTTCCAACACCACCACCTCCGTGAGCCCTCGTCGAGCCCATGGCCGCCGCCGTGCTAGGACAGCACCGCCGTCATCGCGCGCGCGTGCGCATGCACGCAGCAGCAGCCGCAGCCTCGCAGCAGCAGCGAGCGCACGGCCGTGCGCGCTGTTGCCGCCACCGGTGCCGCCGCGGTCGCCGCCGCCGCCGACGAGCCTCCCCACTCGGCCGGGCGCACCCCCAGGTAGGCCCCCATGGCCTCCGTCTTCCTCCCCGACGCGTTAAATAGCCGATTCGTGCGTTTAGCACGGGTCCCCGTCGTGACGAGCTCGGAAACGAAGTTGAAACGGTATTTTGTCGTAGCAAATTCATGCACATTTTTCGAGAAATCCGACCGTTGGATCGGCGATTTCTTCGCTCCGTTACAATCTCGGTATATCGCTCTCCACCTTTGTCAAATTTCACCCGTTAATTTCGTCGTTTGATACATCAACACTGGCCACTAAGTTGACACTTTAAATTGTGTTATTTTTGGACAGTTTTGTGGAGCCGACTTCGTTGACTCGTATCTCCTCCGTCGTAGCTCCGTTTTGTGTGCCACCAGTTTCGGTGCACAGCTGGTATAACCCTCTTCCTGCCCCCTTTAGATTTCATTTCAGTTTGAGCTTGTTAGGTCGGTCGAATTCGACGCCAAAGTTGGCTGTTCGAATTCTTAGTGTTGCACTTGTAAAATTCTATTTTTGAACCCGGGACTCCGGATTCAATTTCTGACACCACCAGTAGACTCGTGGCGTCGTTCTGGCATATTTTCATATAAAGTTTGCTTGATTTGGAGAACGTGGGCCCTGGCACGCATTTCGGTGCAAAGCGGGTCCCACTTTCTGAGTCAACAGGACTTTTTGATGCCGGCTCATCGGAATCCAATTCCGGATATACCGTTGAGTTCGTATCGTCATTCTGGACTCGTTGACATATAATTTGCTAGGTTTTAGTGGACATTGGTTCCGGCACGCATTTCGGTGCAAGTCGGATACTAATATCCGGGCCAACGGGTCATTTTGAGATCGGCTCATCGGAATCCAATTCTGGATATACCGTTGAGTTCGTATCATCATTCTGGACTCGTTGACATATAATTTGCTGAGTTTTGAGGACATTGGCTCTGACACGCTTTTCCGTGTAAATCGAAATTTCAATGTCCCGGTCAACGGACCAATTTGAGATCGGGTCAACGGAATCCAATTTTGGATATACCGTTGGGTTCGTATCGTCATTCTGGATTCGTGGACATATAATTTTTTAGATTTTGTGCACTTTTATTTCGGCACGTTTTTCGGTGCAAAGTGTGTCCAACGGCGGACATCATTTTGGTACGAAATTACCGTTTTGCCCCTGTGTCCAAATTGAACTTTTGGACAGGCTATCCTAGCTGATTTGACTATTATGGACACGTTGGTGATGTTAGTTTTATCATTCGACAACATTTGTAGATTTCTTCCCTTTTTGTGTCATCCTATTATTATAATATTTTCTCCTTTTGGTTGTTTTAGAGACCCGTCGATTTCAGTGATTTCTAAATTATTGAAATTCATAAGTTGATCTTGTAGATGTTTATAGAGACTAGCTTGACCATGGTTGACTCCTTTGACTAGACGTCGAAGTAGAGTCAACATTTGACCTAGGTTAGACTAGTTTTGACCCTGGTTAACCACAGTTGACTATTTTGACCAAAGTCAATCGGAAGTCAATCGTAGCCTAAAATTGACTAGAACTGGACCGAAGTTGACCAGTTGACCCAAAGTCAACTGTTAGTCAACGTTAGTCAAGTTTGACCTAGAGTTGACCTAGGGTTGACCAGAGTTGACCAGTTGACCAAAGTCACCTGTAAGTCAACCATTGACCTATTTAACCTAGATTAGACTTAGAATTGACCGGAGTTGACCAGTTGACCAAAGTCAACTGTACGTCAACCTTGACCCAGTTTGTCTTAGTTTGACCTAGATGTTAGTATATCTTTTGACCCTGATCAGCTCTTGTATTATTTCATCTTTAGGTCTGTGGCTTTACTCTGAACCCTGATTCATATTGACAGCAGGACTCCAGGCGAGTGCATTCTCTGATAACTTATTCCCAATTTATGATAACTGTTATGATTCATGTACTTAGTGTTGATATGCTTATACCTGACACATGGTTCTCACGGATTGGTATTCTTGGATCCCGACGAGAGATGTTTCTCCTTCTTAGGTTGGGATGTATTGTGCAAGCTCCCTTGTAGCTCTTGCTCAATATATGGTCACTGATTCTAGAGAAGGTTCGCGACCTTCTCATTAGAATCCCGTGCAGTGACGTGTCCTGTTTGGATCCATTCTACCAGTTGGGGTAGGGGGAGTAGTAGCATATGCCTGTGATCAGATCCATCCCGCATTCCCGAACAGTGTGAGTCATATACCGCACATATGACTTGCCAGGCCTGTTCTTGACATGAACCCAAGCCGATCACAAGTTGAAACTGCTACTCACACACATTGGATATATGGCTTACCTTGATTTGTGTACATACCATGATTCAGTTCTACTTTCTTGTTCTAGCTCTAGCTCTACAGCTTACCATGCCATGATACATATATGTACACTCCATGATTTTTATTGTATATGCTCTATTTACAGTCTTATAGCTTTTATTCTATCTTGAGATCTGTTATGAGATATATGTACTCGTTCCATCCTGACCGGATATGTTGACAAAATTTTAGGAGTAGTTGTGCCCTCAGTATTGGACTTCATGATGTTGCTAGCTGAGGTGGATCTTACTATTCTTCTATATGAGTTGCCTGGTAGTTATCCTTAGTTAGTCTTGTTGTTCCTTCTTCATTTTCCAGTCTTATGATCATTATAGATTCTAGTTGTTCTAGTGATATTCTTATTATTTCTTGTCTTATCTTCCTTAGTTTTCGTGATGTGACATGAGTACATTTTTAGTTATGGATCATTAGATGTTATAGTTAGTTTAGTGTACTTGACAGCGCTCTACCGCCGATACTGCGGCGTAGGCTGGGCGTGGCCCACATATTCGTACCCGTATATGCGGGTGCGGGTCGTAACAATATTACAAGTCGCTCAAGCTCTCTCTCTGAAACATAAAAGGCGTGCCAAGTGGCTTACAATATGGAATGATTCATGGCGATATTCCGATACATTATGTCCTATATACGGTGCTTCAGCTTCTTGCAACGTCCCAAGGCCCCGAAGTTGGCTCCGCGCCTTAACACGTTCGATGGAAGCTCCGCACCCGCCGACGTCTCCTGCATCCTGCAAGCAGACTGTGGGGTTATCAGTACATTGTTATGCACTGGTGGGGAGGCTTGCTCGCCCACAATGCTATCATTACCAAACACGTTCCATTTACTTTTGTGCATCTCTATCATTTATTGTCTTTCTAATCTTGCCTTAGGATCAATTTTATGGCATATGTCATAACCTATCCCGTGTTGCCAAATTCAAGTGTCGCATGGAAATATATACACGACTTACCCATACTTACCGTCCGGCCTTCCCTGTCCAAAGTAAACCAAGTTAGTCAAAAAATTCATGTGTAATAACATAACGTGATTCTTGGAAACATTCAATATCAATGGCGTGTCCCTGCCTCAGTTTCTAGCACGTCATAGGCGTATTCTCTAACTCATTGTACGAAGTATTCATTATCATTTGGTGTGATACATTTCAAGCCGTTCAGTAGGCGATTGTTCATTTAACTTAGACTACTTTGATTTTAATGCAAGGACTTGCACGTGGATAGCCACCAGCAAAGTCTACTTAATCTATATGTACCGGTCGCTGGCTTGACAAGCCATTTTGGACATTTCTCCTTGGTATTTCTCAACTTAGCGTAGGGTGATGGCTGGTACACCCCGTTAAGTCTCTTGAAATACCCTGTACTTACGTCTCCCGGTGCCCAAGCCCGCACCCAGGCAGCCCGTAAGCCCCGCTTTTGATTCCGCCTAGGCCGGCCACGATATACTCCACACAATGCCCGTGCCGCAGAATCACTGCACGGCCACGGTATTCCCCCCATCGCCCGTGCCGTTTGTCCACGACCATTTCGTATTATCTTGTCATTTAAACTTAGCGGCTATCTCCGAGCCGTAGGCTAACCCTTAGCCATAATGCGTTATCGACCAGGTTGGCGTCCGTGCAGCGCGGGTAGCGAGCCCCGTTGCATGTGCCCGTCACACCTGTCGCTAACCATTCTTTCCTTTCTTATCTTTCATGTATTCTTTCTTTTCTTTCTTTCTTTCACTTGTTCGTTCGTTCATCGATTCATTCACGTATTCATTCATTCATTCATTCATTCGTTGATTCATTCATTCACGCATTACGTAACTCCCAGTACGGGAGTCGCCTTGGCGACCCATCGGTCCTATAGTCTTTCAATGTTGCTATACTCTACTCGGAACGACTATGTTGATAGTCTTCCCGTTTCATTGTTGTAAACCATTCATTGTTTCATTGTTGAACGTATAAGGGACTTGAACGTAAGCTTGTGCCTTAGCACGAGCGTGGAGTGCAGTGCGAGAGTTCACATTTTCCAAGTTACTTTCCATATTCTATACAAGCATACAAGATGGGATTATTTCCTTAGCTAGGTGCGTTGAGTCATTTATTAGCATGCACGGTGTTATCGCCTAGCGATTCTCGTGATAGTGTCCGTATTGTTATGTGTCTAGGCTAAGCAAAGACGGGTTCATCGGAGCCACCCACCTTAGCGATGTTCGCATCGACCGAGTGATACTCCGAGCGCGCCTTTGAAAGTCTAAGTCTGGATTCATCTTGTCGGGCCAATGTAAGCCTTGCATCGATTCTTCATCAGGTCGATGCCAACTCTTCGGGTCGACGGCTTGTTTGAGTCGTTGCACTTTTCATTTGATCGGCGTTCCGCTAGGGCGGAGCGGGTCATTACATAATACACCACTCAAAATAAGTCTCGTCCTCGAGACTTCCTGAGTGCAGGTCATTCTACCATTCCTTAACTCGTGTCATCGTGTTTCTCAGACAATCCCTATCGAATGGCTTTACCGCTCGATGGCACCGAACTATACTCGATACCTTTCTAAGTCCCGTGTCTGTATACGTTTTGGTCGATTTTTATTGAATGGCTTTTCATTCATTTAGAGTTGATGGCACTTATTCAATTGTCGTGTTTCTTCGATTCGGTTGCTATTTCGACATGTCATGGGACTAAAATGGTCGAACGAGGCACGTTGTAGTTCGTCAAATGCGAGGGTCGTAGGCTGAGGCAAACTCACTTTCGTTTATCTCGGTCATCGAGATGACCCGATTCGCTTCTCAAGCGTTCTTGTCCACGAAATCAGTACAATTTCTTCTTAGCGAGGTCGACCAAGTCTAAGTAATTTTCGTCCGATTCAAGACCAAGTATTGCACTATCATCGAGTATATCTTCCTATCAATGGTCCAATTCGTTATACCAACTTTTACTTGCACGATATCGATTCTATATCATTCACTTGTTTAGGGCTAATCTCGTCGTCGTTCACGCACACTCTGCCTACACGTTTCTTCGATTCCGAGCCACGCTCGTACTAGTATCGTTCCTTTCTTTTTAACACGATTCCAAGTTTTCGACACTCTTCCATTCCTCTAGTCTCGTTTGGAATTCAATGTGTCACTTGGTTAGATCGTGCACGCATTCCAGGCGTCCCCAAAATACATGCATTCACCAAACCGCGTGATAGAGAATTCATCATTCTCACTCGAGTCGCATCGTGCACAAACTTCGGCGTCCCTGAAATATATGCATGTCAGTCGAGTCTCGTGAGGAGGGTTTCCTATATTCGTGATTCATGCTATCCATCCATGCCAATCCTCAAGATCAATCTTTCGATTGCTAACAATTGAAACAGGGCGTCTCGCCTAACCGCTAGGCTATTTTTTTTCGAGGCTAAGTCAATGTCAGGATTGGAATCATAGTTCTCCAATAATAATGCCAACACTGACCCCAATCCTAGGGTCAAACCAAAGTCGGTAGTACGGGGTTTTCTACCCAAGCTCGCGTCACTCAGATTTCTAAACATCGAGCACGATCACCTATTCGCATCAATGCATTCGTTGCGTGTATTTGAATCCATTCAAATTACCAAGTCTAACCAATTCATGTATTCGATCACGAGGTCATCCAGCTCGACAATATATTACGTCCCAATCTCACGCGAGTCCGATCATCCACGGTGGTTCATGAATCACCATGCAACGCTCCCGTGGAATAATCATTCTCATCGGGGCGTAACTCTTGTTTGAGTTTAGACTAACTCATTCTCGATACGCAGATTGGACCTACTCAATCATCAAGTTCAATCATCAAACACACTGATTCATTCTCGAGTTTACCTTCGCGTTAAACCACAAGTCGAAGCAATCAAATTTCCACGCCATCCAAGTTCAATCACTCCCGCTGTATGAATCACCATATCAGCGCTCATGCGGAGTGATCGTCCTAATCCTGCACGACGCATGTGCGAGGCTGGAGTTGCGCTCGTATAAGACAAGAATGTTAAGTTGTTGTTATCGACAAAACAAATCCAAATATTTTCATTCTTCATCCAACCCAAGATCTCGGTTCGATAGTTCGACCTTCATTCATTCTACCAGAAAATCCTCGAACCACGTCTATATTTTCTTCGACACGTTTCAATATCCCGAGTATAGCATCCGTCAGAACAATGACATTTGCACGATCGTCATTCGTCGAGTCAGAGTACCCCCGAGTTATCGCATATCGATCCTTGATACGCCTCAATACCATCGACGATATGCGTAACCTGACGATCTTCCTTTGTAACCAATTTTGAGTCATGCGACTGATGCTATTGTCCGAACTGGATATTCCACAATTTTCTCCATATTCAAGATCAAGTTCGATCGCTATTCCTCAAGCTCGTTTCAAGATCATTGTTCAAACTCAAGTCACAATTCACTTGAATCAATCCGAAATCGTACGCGCTGTTTCACTTAACAAAATTGCCAAACAAAAGGTTGGATTTTGAAAATAAAACGAGAAAAAGTACAAGAAGTACAAATTTGATTCTGGGAAAGTATTGCTATGGAAGTCTGATTCGTAAATGATCACTTTGTTCCTTGGACCATATGATGGTGATGAAGATCACTGCTTGAAGTAGAACAACTTGGAAGAACTAAGTCACCAGAAAGGTATCGACGCACTTGGGCACTGATGGCGAGGCCGAATGCTTTCCTGCTTTGCTTCACTCTGTTCTGAAAGAAAAGTTGAAGAACAATGCTCTGGAGGATCAAAATCTCGAAGTCTTGATCTCTGTATTCTCCCCTGTTCTCCCTCTGTCTGTCTCTTTGAGAAAATGAGTCTATTTATAGACTGGGGCTCCTGTGCGTAAAAAGACACCAAAATCTGTCTTTACGCTAACAACTGCCACCCATGATCAGAGTCATTCTTTGCATACGTTGACACGCGTCCCATTATTTCAGTGAGAATAGGATGCATGTACACACGTTCTTCGAAATATATGGCATGAAGGCCATGTAGGCAAACCACGTTCCATACTGGTCAGAAAGAATAGGGCGTAAAAATAGCTCCAACCTCCTCTGGGCGTAAAGCAGCAAGATGAGCGTAAAATAGCTCTATCATAGGTTTCCAGCGTAAAGTGGTTATTGAATAACCTTGAGCGTAAAATGGCTCAAATAGACTTTACGCACACATTGTTTTATGAGCGTAAAAACTCATGTAGAACTCCGTGCGTAAAAAAAACCAAATAGTGAGTGTAAAGTAGCTCGATCCCCCGTAAACGACAACAATGGTCTTTGTATAAGACAAATCCCATTGAATTCTGTGGTAAATGCCATCATTAATATCTTCATGTTAGAGTTTGCATTAAATGAGAGATTTGACCGCTTTGTCCAGCGTAAAAGAGGCTGCTCTGTCCTTGGCGTAAAACCATCGGTGTGGACCCAAGCGTAAAATGATCAGCCTGCTTAGGCATAAAAGAGATTATCCGCTCTTGCTTGGTGTAGAAAACCAATGATTTATGAATGAGATGACTCTTGCTTTGAAGGACTTTTTACGCTCCTACAAGACCCCCTTCAAAGTTTTCAAATATCTCCAAAATTTGAAACACTTTGAACAGAAGCGTAAAAATTGAGATTTGACTTGCCAGCGTAAAATTTGGGATACGCAACAGCCATCCGCGTAAAAGCGGGTATGTCCAACAGTCGGCGTAATTTCCAACAGTGTCGGTCAACACTTATTTGTCACAATGAATTTCCTTTTTTGAAACTCTCAAATGCCTTTTCGCTTCCCCGAGTTTTGCATTTATAATGAACCGTTTCCAATGAGGAATATGAAGAGCTGATTTAACCGTATAAATAAGGAGAAATTCTTCACTCTCGCCATTCATCTCCATAGTGACATGGCGCCCAAGAAGGAGATTAATAACGAAGAGGCTTCCGGCTCAAGGCTTGATTTCGAGCGAGCGTGCAACCTTTTAGAGTATTTTGGAGTAACTCCTGCAGTCTTTAGTCGCATTGATGGTGGTCCTCCAACTGCGTACGAAGGACCAGGAGATGCCGAAGCGTTTCTTAATCTGATGCGCCGCTCCGGGATTCACAACATGCGTGAGTTAGGTGCCTCTCTCCGTCAGTCCAACGAAGGAGAGGGAAAATAAAATTCCATGTATTGTGACTCTCTTATATGTAGGGGTCCACTTCCCCCTTTATAAAATAAAATTTTGATGACTATCTCATCTGTTGGTAGAACTGTTCAACACTTTATTTTGACTGTTTCTATGGTTGTTCATTCCCGAGAAACAAACCAACACGTGGCGTCTGTCTTGTGGTCACGAGAGCCTTTAAATAGGATCTTTCCTCGAAATAGACTCTTCCCAACAGTTTTTCAGCCTTTATAAATAGCCAAGAATGTTTCACATATTCTCGTACTCATTCCACTGAAGATAACTTTTCGTGATGTTGTTCTCCAACAAATGAGGATGGCAAAGTTTTCCCGCTGTGTTCTTTTGTACGCCCAGTCATTAGACGCAGATTCAACCACCATTAGAGCAAAACCATTCGACTCAGATGGTAAATCCGATCGTAAGCAAATATCTGTCTTTCGAATTTTTCGTTGAACACATCTATTTTATGAATGTAAATTCTTGACGAGCGTAAAAACTCGCTAAAATACTGGCGTAAAAAACCTTGCTAATCGCTGGCGTAAAAGACCTAGCTGAATCACTGGTAAAAAAAACCTTGCTGAAGCACTGGCGTAAAAGCCTTGTTGAATCATCGGCGTAAAAGCCTTGTTGAATCATCGGCGTAAAAGCCTTGTTGAATCATCGGCGAAAAAGCCTTGTTGAATTATCGGCGTAAAAAGCCTTGCTGATTGCTGGCGTAAAAAGTCTTGTTGAATCACCGGCGTAAAAGCCTTGCTGATCTATTTTTAGTTAGCGTTTAATACGCATCTGATAATACTTCTGATTTAAAATACTTCTTTTTTGTTGTTTCTATAGAAGTTTGGCTGAGCAGCTTTTCCAGAACCGGCATTGGCGATTTTGACGCTGTGAAGAACGTTCTTCTGACATCAACATCAGGGAGCTCATGCGCTTTTGACGCGCAAATCAGACAACTCAGAACTCTTCGTGAGATCGAAGGTTCTTCCTCTGTTGGTAGGAAGAGCCTTTATACACGGAGAGTTGGATGGTGGAGTCAACTCTATCCCGAGGAATCGGGTAGTAAAGTTCCTTTCACGGCAGAATTAGGAATCGTATCCCAATGCTGGATACGTTCCTATCTCCTTTGAGGTGCCACCACTAATCCACCAGTTGTATTGGCAGCAACGCGCCTTCGGGCTGCCATACTCTGGGATTCTCCTCTCATCTGAGAGAGAAGACCAGAGTTTGATTCCTGCTGTTCTGGTCGTCACTGGAGATCAGACAGTCAGGAACTGCCACCAACAACGAACCCGTCAAAGAGGATCAAAGAAGAAATAGATCTCTATTAGGTTATCGTTGGTGTATAGAATGAAAATCCAAGGATGTAAAAGATTTCCATTATAACTTGTAAGAAAGTCTAAGAAATGTAATAGACTTTTTGATGATATGGGAATGAAAATGATGGTTCTTCTATGATCAATGATTTGTATCTATCTGGAAGTAATATGGACATGATAGATAAATGAAATCCTATTTTCTGTTTTAGAGTATATGATACTATCAGAGGTAATATGGACATAATAGCATATATGAACTCAAAAGAAAATTAGATTAATATCTATGCAGAGGTCAAAAATAGAAGTGATAGATAGGAAAAGAAAGTAGGTTTAATATTTAATCAGAGGTCATGGAAACATGATAAATAATGAATCCCACTTTCTAATCAATTGATATTGAAGATATAAAATCCCTTTTCCAAGAAGTCAGCTTAACCAAACCTTGGTAGCTGGGGATTAAGAAGACAGATGTCATGAATATGTGGGTCAGAAACAATGGACGAACCAACGCATTTTTTCGGAAAAAGAAAACATTGATTCGAAATGAATGAACCCGATGGAACGAACGGTCAGGTCTTTTTGGGAATGAAAGGTTGTTCTCAATCTTCAAAGACCGGTTCTTCAACAGTCTCCTTCTATAAATAGGTGAGAACTCTCTGTAATATTTCATTCTTATTTCCACTCCTCTATTGGAAATGTCTTCTGAGGATGCACAGCAAAAGAATGAAGTTTCCAGGAAAATTGAGGACGTTGCTGAGATGTGTCCCCTTGAACCGACAGTGGCGGGCCCGACTCAAGTAGGCAACGGCTCTTCTACACCCAAGCCACTCGAAGACATTCTTGCTTCTTTAGTAGAGCCAGGGAAAATACCTGAAGAAGAAGCGTCGAGGATGGCTGCCTGCCAATTTTTTATATGTTCAGGAAACGATGCCTTCTATGCATTGGCCGACTATGTATTCAATAAGGAGGGTAGTGGCTCTCGTCCTTAGTCTTTTATTTTGAACAAAAATAAATAAAAGAAGCTTTATTATATTTTTTTTTGTTCTGTCTCTTTTCTTTTTATACATAGTATTTCTTAAGAAATTTGCCATTGATCGGTAGCATGAGTAGATCTCCATTGGGCTTTGACAACCGATAGGCACCATTGGAAAACACAGACTCAATCACATAAGGGCCTTCCTATTTTGCTTGGAATTTCCCTTTACTTTTATGAGTCATTACCATTGGTCTCCGAACAGCTAATACAAGCTCGCCAACTTTGAATACCCTCTCCTTAACTTTACGATTAAAAGTTCGAGATATGCGGGCTTGATATAGTTCAATGTGTTGTTGTGCTTGAAGACGCTTCTCATCCAATCCTTCAAGTTCTTGGAGTCGTAAGCGATCATTATTCTCCGTAGTTAGCTCATTAGCAATGGCTATTCGTAGAGAAGGGATCTGGATTTCCAATGGTAGAACAGCTTCGCATCCATAGACCAATGAGAATGGTGTAAAACCAGTAGGAGTTCGGACTGTTGTTCGATAAGCCCATAAACATTCTCCAAGTTTCTCATTCCAATCACGTTTATTGGAAGAAACAAACTTTTTAAGAAGTTCGATAAGCCCATTAGCAGCTGGATTATAAGCCATAGAAGCCAAACTCTGAATTCGATTCTTATCACAGAATCGATAAAATGCTTGACTGGCAAATTGTGGACCATTGTCATGAATTATCCGTCGAGGAATCTCGAAACGATAAATGACATGGTGTTTGATGAAACTGATCAAATTAGATGTTTTCACTTCCGCAAGGGGGACTGCTTCGGCCCACTTCGAAAAGTAATCGGTTATAGCTAGTATGAACCGATGTCCCTTGACAGAAGGAGGGTTAATAGGACCAATGACATCCATACCCCAAGCTTCGAAGGGCCAAGAGGCTGCTGTAGGATGTAGAAATTCAGATGGTTGATAAATAAAATCAGCGTAAATCTGACATGCTTTACAACTTCTGGCATAGTACACAGCATCTGCTATCATAGAAGGCCAATAATACCCCATTCTCCGAATGCGGTCTTGCAACTTTGGACCCGGTTGATGAGCACCACAGACACCGTCATGAGCCTCACGTAGTATTTGTTTGGCTTCACTTTCTGAAAGACAGCGCAGCAAGAGTCCGTCATATGAACGACGATACAGCATATGTAAAGACGAATCATAATAGAATCGAAATGATCGTCTCTTAATTGATGCAGCTTCTTTAGGATCTTCAGGCAAAATTCCATGAACTGCATAATCAATGAATGGAGTTCTCCAATCTTTCTGCTGGGAACTTGACTCTGTAGTAAAACTTTGTTCAATATGCAGATTACTTTTTACACAGAACAAGTCTCGATCTAACAAAGTAATTGTATTTTGCCTTCGGATTGGGACAGCCAAGTCTGCGGCTAAGCTGGCAAGAGCATCAGCCTCCACATTCTGAGAACGTGGTACAAATTCAATGAAGAATCCTTTGAATGAAAGGACCAACTCGACTACCACTTGATGATAGGGGATGAGATCAGGATTTCTGACTTCATAAGTTCCTCTAACTTGATTAACGATCAATTGAGAATCTCCATAAGCCTCTAAGAATTCAATATCCAATTGTTTAGCTACTTGGAGACCAATCAATAGAGCATTATATTCTGCTATATTGTTAGAGCATGGCTCATTAAGAGAATAGGCACGGTATATGACCATTTTGTCAGGAGAAACCAAGACAATTCCTACCCCAGAGACAATATTGCCTTTAGGTCCCACTCGTGATGCTCCATCAAAATATAATTGCCATATATCATTCTTCAAAGTCATGTTACAATCCACTACTTCGTCTGGAATGTCTTCATATAACTTCGAAGTTTCAGGTATAGGATGAGCAGCTAAGAAATCAACTAAAGCTTGGCCCTTCACTGATTTTTGAGGCACATAAATTATATCATAAGGAGTGAGCAACATCGCCCAGGTAGCTAACCTGGAATTAAGAATGCTCGGTTTCCTCATCAATACCCGAATGGGATTTATTCTGGAGATGACATGAATAGTCTGTCCGGTGACATAATGCCTTGTCTTTTGGATGGCGAAAACCAAAGCTAGACATTCTTTTTCTACAGGAGTATATCTGTGTTCAGCTTCGACCATCATTCTGCTCAGATAATATATTGCTTGTTCATGACCCATATCACTTTTCTGTGCCAGAAGAGCGCCAAGTGAATGATCTAAAGCTCGAACATATAGCAAGAATGGTCTTCCTACCACCGGAGGTACCAGAACAGGTGGGTTTGTAAGATATTGCTTAATGTCATTGAAGGCTTTTTGACACGCTTCATCCCAGACGAAAGATACCCCTTTCTTTAATAGACGGGAGAAAGGTTGACATCTTCCAGAAAGATTAGATATAAATCTTCTGATATAAGCAATACGGCCTTGAAAGCCACGGAGTTCTTTCAGATTACGAGGAGGACGCATTTCAAGAATTACTTTAACCTTATCAGGATCAACATGGATACCTTGAGAGGTAATAACAAATCCTAGAAACTTGCCACTGGAAACTCCTAAGAAAGACTTAGTAGGGTTCATTTTCAATTGATGTTGGCGCATCAATTCAAATACTGTTCTCAAGTCCTGAATGTGATCATCCTTTGATCGACTTTTAACAGCGATGTCATCTACATAGCATTCAACTATCTTCCGTAGATGTTCTTAAAAGATATTGCTCATAGCCCGTTGATACGTGGCACCGGCATTTTTAAGACCAAACGGCATAACTGTATAGCAGTAGACCCCAAAAGGTGTACGAAAAGCGGTGTGCTTCTCATCTTCTGGATGCATCTTGATCTGATTGTATCCTGAGAATCCGTCCATGAAAGACATACGTTCAAAATCACATGTATTGTCTATCATAATATCAGTAATTGGAAGTGGAAATTCATCCTTTGGACAAGCCGTATTAAGGTCTCGGTAATCTATACAAACTCGGACTTTTCCGTTCTTCTTCATAACAGGAACAATATTGGCCACCCAATCTGGGTGTTGTTCTTCACGAACAAAGCCACACGTAATCAGCTTGTTGACTTCTGCCTCAATTGTATCCATCATATCTGGTCTAAAACGTCATTGCTGTTGTTTTACAGGCTTGACATTAGGCAAAATATTGAGTTTATGGGTAACAACTGTAGGATCTAGCCCTGGCATATCTTCATAACTCCATGCAAATATGTCAATGTAATCTTTTATAAGTTTTATTAGCTCTTCCTTTTCATCTTCAGAAAGATTCTTACTGATGAATATTGGTTTGGACGTAACTCCATCTCCGACATCAATCTGGATAACCTCATCTTCTGTAGGTGGCTGTCGTTGTTCGAAAGAAAGTTCCCATTGAGTATCCATTTATTGAGCCCAAGGATCATTTTCAAATGGCTCTGATTCATTATCGGTTTGAACCATATTGACTGAGAGTACTTGCCCAGGTTCACAGTATGAGGAATGAGAACTATCGGATTCGATGAATAGAATTTTTTCCAGTTCTATGTTGTCTTTATATTGATGACTTTGATCATCAGAAGATAAAGTCATTCTTTCAATAAACTTGACAGCCATATACTCGAACAGGGAATCTTTATTGATATCAAAAAGTACAGAATGATCAATATTTACATCATTTACAGTCTGATTGCTACGCTTTGGATTAATCATCAGTGGACCATTATCTGTCTTCTGCGTAGTTTTGCCAAGATTGACAATCAGCGGTAGTTCTGGATCATTCGTGCAAGAAGTACGTCCTTTGACCTTAATCATAAAAGGTTGAACTTGGCTCTTAGCAGGAATATTTATTGATTCCTCAGATGAAGTTTGAGTTCTTCCTTTAACCTTGATCATCAAAGGTTGATCATTGACAGGTTGGGATTGGATTCGTCCCTTGACTATGATCTTCAAAGGTTGCTCCTCTAGCGGATCTTCATTAATAGAGTGATCCTCAGAGGGTGATTGATCTTCAGCCATGTCTGATATATCTTTCACATGTTCTTGTTTATAAAGCCTTGAATCAGAGAAGTAGGCTTCAACACCCTTGAACGGATTAATATCAGCAAACTCAGTTTTCACAACTCCTTGGGAGTCCACATATTTGAAACATTGGTGAAGAGTTGAAGGCACAATATTATGTTCATGAATCCACGGTCTTCCAAGAAGAATATTGTAGGATACGTCCGAGTTGATAACATAGAAAGTTACCATAGTTCGAAGATCACCAATCTGAATCTGCAGACGAATCTTCCCCAGTAGTTTGCTCTTGCCAGAGTTAAAACCGACTATCGTAGTACTAGTGTAAGTCAGCTCACTAGTAGGAATCCTCAGGGGTCTTAGCATACTCTGAAGAATTATACTAATTGAAGACCCAGGATCGATGTAAATCCTATCAATTTCAGTGGATCCGATATATCCAGTGTAACACAGAGGCCTATCATGCTTGTTGTGTTTCAATAGCATATCCTCTTGTGTAAAGGTGATGTTGGGAATTGCTTCCATCACACTATGACATTGCGAACATGACACTGGTATATTATCAGGAGTCTTGAGTTGTGCCAAGCATGAATCTGCTTGAAGTAAAGCTTCGCCCAAAGTCTCTCTGCTTTCTCTGGAAAGGCGAAGCAATTCAAATATAGAAAGTTTAGCCGGAGTATTGGCTAACTGAGCTAGAATGTCAAATTTGTAAGGCTTCATCACCACCCCATGACTGGGAGCAGGATTCAATGGGATATCAAAGCGTACTGCCGTCTGTTTCCCCTTTTCAACCACAGACGGTTTAACAGGAACAGGAGAAGGTTGAACTGGTAGAGTCTCCACTACATCTTCTGCTTATTTGGGGGATCCCTCATAGACTTTATGGTACTCTTTTCCAGATCTTGTACCAGCAAAAGTTTCTTCTTCAGACTCAGGAGAAGGAAATACCATATTACAGGATTTAATCTTTCTTCCCTTAGTCTTCTTCTTGTGAGGGTTGTTATGAGGCATTTCAGAACCCAATCCAGCAGTAGAATTCTGATTTTGAATTTGTAAAGGAAGACGTATTCCTTTATCATAATTTAAACCTTCTGCCTTTTGAAAGTCGTAACCCATCTTTTTCATGAGATGAACAGATTGCTGACTATACAAGTGAGTGGGTAGCGGACTTTTGATAGGTGTTTCAACAGCGGAAGAGGAAGAAGCAAGACCTTCTGTAACCTCAGGAGGATGAAGAATAGATGTCTCTGTAGTTACGGGAAGAGGAGGATAAGGAAAAATCCATGTCGGAGCTTTTTCATAAGCAGCAAAGACTTGTTGTGCCCGATATAAAGGGACACTATTCATGGCTAGCCACTGCTAATGGGTAAGCTTGAGCTTGGTAGGGGGAGCTAGACTTGGAGGACAGATGTTCAGTCCTTTCAGTCTATCTTCTAAAGGAAGGCCATCCCATAGATGATCCAAGTCATCAGAATCTGGAATAACATGAGAAATCATGTTGCAGGTTTTGACTTTCTTGCCCTTCTTGGATTTTGAAGTTTTACCTTCATTTTCCAATTCAGGCACTAAGTCAGGATGTACCCACATAATTTTACCATTCTTTAATATGAGTGGCAGCAATCCTGTATTTTCTTCTCTGGCAGACGGGATGTTCACGATCTTTATCGTCGCCTTCGGAATTGGGATAATTCTATCTGGGACCTGCTGTGGAGGAAAATCTCCAAACTGAAGAGAGACCATGTTGGTTGTAACTGTATGGTCCTCATTGGTTAAAGGAATAGCGCCACCATTTATCAGGTCTTGGATCTTCTTTTTCAAGACATAGCAAGCACTGGTAGGATGATTAATGTATCTATGATAGATACAATATTTGGGATTGTCAGTCAGATTCGCCTCATTAGGCCTTTTTGGCTCTGGAATCTGAAGTTTGCCACTTTTCACCAGATACTGAAATATCCCTGGGATATCACTTTCGTCAAAAGAGTATTCTTCCTTTGGCCTGGAAGATTCTTGATTATTTGGCGTCGTTTTGTTTTTGGAGAGATTGACCATAAGAGTATCTTTTCCTTTCATGTTACGATTGCCAGGATTATTACCAGGATTACTTTTCTTTCCTTTATCTTCTGAAGCGAAAATCATCCCATGTTTCCGAGCCAACCTACCATTGGTCTCGGCAGAAACTGCTGCTATGATAAACGAAGCCCAATCTGTGAATTGGGAACCTGTGAACACAGCAATGGATGGTCGCAGATTCATCTTGCATGTATCGATCAACGCTGAATCTGGCATACCAGGAGGCATCTTTAGAGTAGCCTGTCAAAAACGTTCAATGAACGTCCGAGTATCTTCTTTCTCCTTTTGTTTTATTTCTATTAAGGAGAACATGTTCATGTCCATACCTCCTTCATAGAAGCGGGAGATAAACATTGCCTTGAATTCGTCAAAAGACGAAATAGAGTTATCGGGTAAGCTACGATACCAGTCATAAGCCGAACCCGTCAAGCACCCAATGAACACTCGAGTGAGAAGAGCATCATTTTTTTGCAAGTGTACAGTCATAATATCAAAGTAATTGATATATTGACTGGGAGATGCTTTTCCATCGAATAAAACCATGGATTGTGGCTTGAACTTCGGTGGAAAGGGTACATCATTCCAATGAGGAGGATAGGGTTACTTAATCCCTAACCTCTGGAGCTGATCTTTGTGCCTCAAAACCTCAAACTGTGCTTTGAGTTCACGTACTGCTTGAATGGCTTCACTGGTTTGAGGAAGCACATTTGATTGAATAGTCGTTGGATGTACCGTAACCCCCACTGGATGTGGTACATCTTCTGGAATGATGGAATCTGGAGATGCAGAATTTTGATTAACAGCAGGTTCTTGAATGTTCGAAGGTATATCAGCCCCCTGACTATCTTGAGTTTGTGCTGCCGCTGGTACCGGAGTTATTACTGTGGGTTGAGCAGTTTGCTGATTCAAAATTATCTGATGCATGCTTTGCACCATGTTGAGCATGTCTTTCAATAATTGCTCCACGGCAGTGAGACGTTGTTCCGTATTAGCAGATGACGTCTCTGGTTCATCTCCAACAGCATAGGATTCAACCTCTCTTGAAGATATAGAGGGATTAGTATAGAAGTATGAATCCACACTATCAGTATCAGACTCAAAAGATTGAGTACCCCCAGCTTCTGAATCAGAAATCTGCAATTGTCTTTGTCTTCTTGATCGAGTATTCTGATATACTCCTTCAAAGGAATCAAGAAGTCTATTGAATTGTTGTTGACCTGGAGTTTGGGACATGTTCCGTCTCGGTCGTCGTCCTCTGCTAGTATGAGATGCCATGTTGACTGATGCATATGACAACTCATCTTCTTGGTCTTCAGCTTGATGTTGAAGTGAGAAATTCAGTCGATCAAAAACTGACCGTTTTGAAGCTGAACAACAACAATTGATCACAACCTGATGATATCCACATTGATGTCTTTCTTGGGGGAGCATTGTTGGAGATTGTGAATTCTTACGCTTTTGCAATAGCAATTCACGTAAGTCAGAAGGAGTGGAGGGAATATTCTTCTTTATTACATTTGGGGTAGAAAAACGTTTAGTCCCCTGTGTATAAAGAAGATTACTAGCTTCATTCGCAGAACCAAACTGTACATTTTTACGCGTTTGGAGTTGTGTGCGTAAATCTTGAGATTTAGCACGAAGGACCCCATTTTCATGGCGTGTGATTTGCAAGTTTGGTACCTTGCGTAAAGCAGTATAAGAAGGTTGTTGGTATAGGACAGAAGTTTTACCAACATCACTTTTACGCTGTATGCGTTTAGGTATATTCACATTAGATGTGCAAACATCGTTGTGAATTTTATCTACACTGTCACAGACAGGAGACTTACCTTTACGCGTAAAACGTAAAAATTGATTATCTACCACATCACAGACGGGAAATTTTGTTTCATGCGAGGAGCGTAATTTGTGTGAGTCTACCACGTCACCGACGGGAGACGGGTTCTTACACTCAGAAACATTAGAATCTGCCACATTACAAATGGGAGACTCATTCTTATGCCTTGAGCATAAAATTTGGTTCTTACCTACTGAGCGTAAAACTTGATTCTTACGTAGTGGGCGTGAAACCTGATTATCTTCTCCGTTACAAACGGGAGATAAATCATCACACTTTGAGTGCAACTCTGAAGTAAGGACTGCCTCGTTACGAACGGGAGCCCCTACACAGGAGTGGGAAGAATTCCCTTGTCATCAGAAGCAACAGAGAGACCAGAAATCACTTTGGATTTGGGAATCCAAACTTTTCGTGCTTTGCGAGACATTTGAACATTGGAGTGGTGAGAACCACCCCCAGTTCGGAGCATTTCTTCATAGGCAGTCTGGTCGAAGTGTACAACCAGAGTCTTCTTAGTCGAACCGACTGAAACATCATCATATTGAGCAATCACTTCCTCGTCGGAGGAGAAAGTCTTCCCCAGCAGAGTCGCCATTTTGTTTCACTTAACAAAATTGCCAAACAAAAGGTTGGATTTTGAAAATAAAACGAGAAAAAGTACAAGAAGTACAAATTTGATTCTTGGAAAGTATTGCTATGGAAGTCTGATTCGTAAATGATCACTTTGTTCCTTGGACCATATGATGATGATGAAGATCACTGCTTGAAGTAGAACAACTTGGAAAAACTAAGTTACTAGAAAGGTATCGACGCACTTGGACACTGATGGCGACGCCGAATGCTTTCCTGCTTTGCTTCACTCTGTTCTGAAAGAAAAGTTGAAGAACAATGCTCTGGAGGATCAAAATCTCGAAGTCCTGATCTCTGTATTCTCCCCTGTTCTCCCTCTGTCTGTCTCTTTGAGAAAAATGAGTCTATTTATAGACTGGGGCTCCTGTGCGTAAAAAGACACCAAAATCTGTCTTTACGCTAACAACTGCCACCCATGATCAGAGTCATTCTTTGCATACGTTGACACGCGTCCCATCATTTCAGTGAGAATAGGATACATGTACACACGTTCTTCGAAATATATGGCATGAAGGCCATGTAGGCAAACAACGTTCCATACTGGCCAGAAAGAATAGGGCGTAAAAATAGCTCCAACCTCCTCTGGACGTAAAGCAGTAAGATGAGCGTAAAATAGCTCTATCATAGGTTTCCAGCGTAAAGTGGTTATTGAATAACCTTGAGCGTAAAATGGCTCAAATAGACTTTACGCACATATTGTTTTATGAGCGTAAAAACTCATGTAGAACTCCGTGCGTAAAAGAAACCATATAGTGAGCGTAAAGTAGCTCGATCCCCCGTAAACGACAACAATGGTCTTTGTATAAGACAAATCCTATTGAATTCTGTGGTAAATGCCATCATTAATATCTTCATGTCAGAGTTTGCATTAAATGAGAGATTTGACAGCTTTGTCCAGCGTAAAAGAGGCTGCTCTGTCCTTGGCGTAAAACCATCGGTGTGGACCCAAGCGTAAAATGATCAGCCTGCTTAGGCATAAAAGAGATTATCCGCTCTTGCTTGGTGTAGAAAACCAATGATTTATGAATGAGATGACTCTTGCTTTGAAGCACTTTTTACGCTCCTATACGCGCGATCCTCTAAGTTTCCTCGATCAAGACCATTCATTTTCATTCATCGTTCCGAACTATTTTCTAACTCGCGTTGCCCATTGACAAGTTGTCCAGCGACATCTCGTTCGGGACTTTTGAAGCCACGACCAACTAAGCGTGACACGTTTTAAGGCTTTGCGTGATCGCATCGCTTGCCGACATACTCGTAAGATCCGTAAATCCTTTAGTCTCGCTCGAACATTTCTATGACGTCCATACCCACTCAGGGTTCGAGCCACTCGACTAGTCGTCGACACTCATTCTTATTCTTCTCCGAACCTATAACATACACCACTCGGATTCAAGCCATACGATCTAATCCTCAATCACGGTCGCGTCATGCGCTAAGACATCCTTCAGATTCGTTCGACGAATCTCTAGCGTAATCGCTCACGTCGCCTCGACGTACTAAGTCGTTCGCACTAATCC
>JANAVB010002395.1:2489853-2628047 GCA_029216955.1 Iris pallida | reverse complement strand
GGAAGACTTATACAAGATATACCAAGGAAAGCAAGGAATAACATCTCATGACGGGATCCAGAGAAATACCAATCCATGTGAACAATGTGTCAAGAGAACAAGGGTATCTACACTAAATACAAGAAACATAAACGATATCATAAAACAAAAATATTACAGAGAATGTACTCGTCTGTGATCTGGTAGAATATGTCAACTGGTCCAAGAACAGTGCCTCGAGGACCTATAGGTGGAAATACTGTATCAATATAAGGGTTTGGAAGTAAAATCAAGTCATACTAAGTCAAACTAGGTCAAGACAAGTCAAGGCAAGTCAAACTAGGTCAATCTAAGTCAAGGTTGACTTACAGTTGACTTCTGGTCAACTGGTGAACTCTGGTCAACCCTAGGTCAACTCGGGTCAAACTTGACTAACGTTGACTAACAGTTGACTTTGGGTCAACTGGTCAACTTCAGTCCAGTTCTAGTCAATTTTAGGCTACGGTTGACTTCCGGTTGACTTTGGTCAAAATAGTCAACTGTGGTGATCAACCATGGTCAAAACTAGTCTAACCTAGGTCAAATGTTGACTCTACTTCGATGTTCAGTCAAAGTAGTCAACCACGGTCAACTGGGTCAAAGCTAGTCTCTACAAATATCTACAGGATCAACACATCAATTTCAGTGATTGTGAAATCACCGGAATCGATAGAACTCATAATACCACAAAGGAGAAAGATTATAATAATAGGATGAAAACCTATAGATGTTGTCGGATGATGAAACTAACATCACCAACGTGTCCAGAATGGTCAAATCAGCTAGAATAGCCTGTCCAAAAGTCCAATTTGGATACAGGGGCAAAACAGTAATTTTGGGCCAAAATGATGTCCGCCGTTGGACACTTTGCACCGAAAAATGTGTCGAAATAAAAGTGCACAAAATCTAACAAATTATATGTCCACGAATCTAGAATGACAATACGAACCCAACGGTATATCCAGAATTGGATTCCGTTGATCCGATCTCAAATTGGTCCGTTGACCAGGACATTGAAATTCCAATTTGCACGAAAAAGCGTGTCGGAGCCAATGTCCTCAAAACTCAGCAAATTATATGTCAACGAGTCCAGAATGACGATACGAACTCAACGGTATATCCGGAACTGGATTCCGATGAGCCGATCTCAAAATGACCCGTTGACCCGGATACTGGTATCCGACTTGCACCGAAATGCGTGCCGGAACTAATATCCACTAAAACCTAGCAAATTATATGTCAACGAGTCCAGAATGACGATACGAACTCAACGGCATATCCGAAATTGGATTCCGATGAGTCGATCTCAAAGTGACCCGTTGACCCAAAAAGTGGGACCCGCTTTGCACCGAAATGCATGCCAGGGCCCACGTTCTCCAAATCAAGCAAACTTTATATGAAAACATGCCAGAACGACGCCACGAGTCTACTGGTAGTGTCAAAATTGAATCCGGAGTCTCGGGTTCAAAAATAGAATTTTACAAGTGCAACACTAAGAATTCGAACGGCCAACTTTGGCGTCGAATTCGACTGACCTAACAAGCTCAAACTGAAATGAAATCTAAAGGGGGCAGGAAGAGGGTTATACCAGCTGTGCACCGGAACTGGTGGCACGCAAAACGGAGCTGCGACGACGAAGATACGAATCCGCGAAGTTGGCGTCACAAAACTGTCCAAAAACAGTACAAATTAAAACGTCAACTTGGTGGCCGGTTTTGATGTATCAAACGACGAAATTAATGGTTCAAGCTTGACAGAGGTGAAGAGGGATATACCAAGATTGAGATGGAGTAAGGAGTTCGCCGATCAAACGGTCGGATCTCCAAGAAAACGTGCGCGAAGTCGCTACGACGGAGCGCGAATTCTGGAATTTCTCCGCGCGCGCGTCGACAGAACTCCGAGAAAAACGCTGACATCACCTAGACGGCACGTCCCGGAGGACGTTGGCCGCCACAGGGTGGTCGCCCAGGGTGCGCCCAGAGGGTCGGGGGCCAGCCACGCGGCGGGGCACCTCGCCGGCGGCGACTGCCGGCTTCGGCGGCGCACGCGCGCGCGCGGTTGCTGCTGCAGCACCGCGCGCTGCTGCATTTGCAGCTGCTGCGCTGCGCTTTTGGTTGTGGGGGAATGGCTCGCCGGCCAGGCGCGACGGCTTGGTCGTGCGGGGGGTTGGCATGTGGTGATGATGGTGATGGTATGGTGATGGTGGTTGTGCTTCAAGAAGAAGAAGAAGATAAGATGATGGTGAGGATGGTGAAGTCGGGAGGAGGAGGAGAGGTTGTCGGGGAGGAGCTCATGGCCGTGGGCTCGGCCAAGGGGGATTGGGCTCGGCTGTGCTTGCTGGTGAGGGTGTGTAGGTGATGGAGTTGGTAAAGAATGAGAAAAGAAATAAGAGAGTGAGTGAGTGATATTTTGAAAGAGGGAGAGAGATAATGAGATATTATGAGGGGAAGAGAGAGAAAGAGAAAGTATGGAGAGGGGGCTCTCGTACAGCAAGTGGGGGGGGTTGCTTGTAAGGAGAAAAGTGTGGGTGTACATATTTTAAGGAGGAGAGAGAGAAAGTTATATGTATATATATATATATATATATATATATATATATATATATATATATATATATATTATGTATATATGTGTATATATATATATATACAAGAGAGAGTGATATTAAGAAGATATTTAGAGAGAGAGAGAATGAGAGTGGGGGTGTAGGTCGGCTACACATAGGGGGACTTAGGAGAGAGAGTGAGGTGAGGATGAGAGAGAGAGATTATATATATGTATATGTATATATATATATATATATATATATATATATATATATATATATATATATATATATATATATATATATATATATATATATATATATATACACATGGAGAGAGAGAGAATAGATATTTTCAAAATAGGGAAAATAGGAAAATTATGTGGGGTATTTGGGCGTCACGAGAAAATAATATGGAGCTTAGGTTCGGGTTCGGTCTAGCCGGGTCGGGCCAAAATCGGACAGGAGGCAATATTCGAATTAAAATGGGTGTTTATAATCATGGGCAAATAAATAATATGCGGGGACTCAAATAAATGGGACACAAGTGTCAGACGGGTAGTAGGCTTCGTGTGGGCCATGTCCCTATTTGGGGTCGACTAGGTTGGGTCGATGTCGGGTCCCGAAATTAAATTGAAATTTAAATCAGGTTTTACGGTAGATAATTAATTGGCCTAAATTGAACCAAAAGTTGTGCGAAGGAAATGGAGCACAAAATGGAGTGTCTGAGTGGGACACGAAGGTCATGGGTGAAGAGCGTCTCGAGTAGATCAAACATGACAAGTTGGTTTCGAGAAAATGACTAGTCTGGTGCTCCTAAATTAAAAGTCATGGTAACGCGCATATGATAATCAAAGAAAAGAGTGGGAATTCAATTAATAATTAAATGGTCTAATATTGACCCGAACTTGCGCGAAGCAAAAGGAGTACAAGGGAACAAGTTCGAGTGGGACACAAAATATCAGTGTGAAGATAATCTCGTCTACTACAAACTCCAAGAAGGAAGTTTCCAGAGACTGGCATCCCTGATGCTCTAGAATTCCAAGTCACGGTAAAGAGCATTAATCAAATAATAATCAAATAATAATATTTATTCAAAATAATTAATTTATAAAAAAAAATAAGCCCTAAATTCAGGGGCTTACAATCCATCCCACCTTATAAAAATTTTGTCCTCGAAATTAAAGGTTGGTAGTGGGGTTAAAACATGATAGAAGATTTAGGCAATAATTTAGGCACGATCCAAGAATGACGAGTTTGCACGATCAAGAAAATTAATTTACAATTGTTCAGGCACGATGAGGGATTTGGTACGATAGAATCATGATATGAACAAAATTATATGTGCATGATTTCAGAAATAAGCCAAGTCATTGGAGCACAATTTTAGAGACGATTAGAGGAATCGACGATATAAATGAAGTTCAAGTACGGGGTGACCCGTAGGACTTAGGTTGATGGAAATCAACCTGAAAGTCGCACATGCTTGATCAAGATGAAAAGCTAACCATGACCAAAACAAGGTTTGGCATAGTTGAGATAAAATTTCAGACGTAAACAAAAATCGAAGTCAATGTCTTATAGGCCCGATCAAAGATTAAGGAGGATGATTGATAAAATCATGAAATACGATCCAAGTTCGAACGCGATTACAATCGAAAATAGTCTAAGTTCACTTGGCACGATTTGAGGGTTAAGATTATCAAGATCATGAAAATCAAAGTTGGATAGTCATGATCTAAAACAGGGCTAAGAGAAGCAAATGGAGAGAAAATTTGAAAATAGCACGATTGAGAGATAGATTTGATAGAAATTAGATTATAGGTTACATAAGCACGATCAAGATCCAAGTTCAGCTATGAAAGACGGTAAAATCATAAATTCGAAATCAAGGTCCTAAAAGCACAATTTAGAAAGGAACCCAAGTCACAAGGAATTCGAAGTCATCTAGAGTCTAGTCAGCAACCAAGACTCTTTGGCACGATAAACAAGACGACCAAAATTGATTGGTCATGGACAGAAGGGAATCAAAATCTTAACAGTATCGAAATTTAAGAAACAATTGAGATATGAAATTTTCAAAATTTTCAGAGTTTTCAAGTGTAGATGACAGATGTAGATACGAGATAGGTGATTTGTGTAATCAAGACATAGCTAAACAAGACAAAGAAAATAACGGTAAGATGAGAAAATTATCATGCGATGGGAGAGAAAATAATGATAAACAAGAAATAATGGTAGGAATTATCTTGCTCAATTGGTAAAAGAACTGAATCAACTTAAGATATGACCTGATAACCATATACGTCTATCCCAAATCATGTTGCCAGAATTCTCGCCACGCCAGTAAGCATAGCGGTAATAAACAATGAAGTCCATAACTATGATATACACCCTATAATCATGTCATCTAGATTCCTTACCATGCCAACCGGTATGGCTGCAAGAGAATCTAAATGACATAACTAGGATAGTATATCCAAATCAGGCTCCATGTCCTTGTCTCGCTAGCTAATATGACTGCGATAAATTCTAAACTCCATAAATAAAGTACACACTTACTGTTCTCATCGTCCTCGTCCAAAATATGTTTATCAGGATATCTTAACTCAATTCTTAAAGAATTATCCAAAACAAAATCAAGGTCAACAACGAATATTAAGATTTTAAAATTCAACAAGTCAAGGGTAAGTTAATAGAAACAACGGAAACAACTTCCGAGATAGGGTTCAGAGGAAATCTCAGGGAAAGTCCCGAGGGTACTACCTAGGTCAAGATAGAAAATGGTGGAATATAATCTAAAATAACCCTCGACCATGATACGAGGTTGGTAAATCATATTCTCTCCCCAACCTAGATGATAAATAAGTCCAACTCATACTTTCCCTCTGGGGTCCACAAACTCATCCCAAGAAGGAATAAGTTTGATAAGGACAGATATTTCAGAAATCAGAACGGACAAGAACAAATTGGAAAATTTTTAAAATGTTCGAAATAAGATTCCCAGGGGTCATCCCTGGAACCTACCAAGAGTTCCTAATATGTGACTGAGTACCAAAATTCTAAAATATTCTATTACTCAACCTTAATCCTAGGGCAGGCTCGCAGTAGTACAGACAAACTCAAGTACTACCACGACTTCGTATTAATAGCAAAGACTGACCTGTATGGACCGTCACAAAAACGTGTCACGACCCGCACCCGGATATACGGGTACGAATACGCGGGCTTACCAAATTCATTGTCTTTCTAATCTTTCCTTAGGATCAATTTTATGGCATATGTCATAACCTATTGTAATGTCCCAAATTCGTGATACGTATTTAGTGTACGTATACGTGTTTTGGACCCATATTTTATTTATTCATAGTTAGTTGTCTTGGTTTATTTTGCATTGGCTTGGTTTTATTGTCATTGATAGTTTAATTACTTTTAATGATTCATTGGTTTATTTGGGCTTGGTTTATTCCTGGGTTGGTTCGGCTTGGTTCAGTTTGGGATTGCTCTTGGTTCATCATGAACCAAGGGGTGAACCCCCTACCTACCACCACCACTCATATTTATTACCTATTCTTCTTTCTCTCTCTTCATAATGATCTTCTTCTTCCTCATTTACTTCCTTACCTACCAAAGAGAGGGAGAGAGAGGTCTAGGCAAGTGCATCTTGCTTCCACAAGAGAGCTTATTTTTATTGTTCCATTAGCTTTTCCTCATGTTTCTAAGACACATTAGAACTTGTTATTTTCTATTTTGAGGCTTAACTTTTTGTAGATCTAGGAATTAGTTATTTTTAGATTTTGGTAGTTTTGATCTATCAAACTTCCTTGTTTTCAAGTTTTGATGGTTTCATGTTATAGAGAATTTTATTCTACCCAATTTTGACCTTTGCAAAGTTGGATTTGGACTTATTTTGACCAAGTTATGGACTTTTGAAGCTTTGGGTTCAACTATGGAGTTCTTGCTGATTTGGAGAAGACAGTGAGCAGTGCACGAGCTTTTTAGCTTGTGCCACTGAGTTGCGCGCGCTCTTTAGCGCAGCGCAGTCCCCATACGCTACCTTTTGGGAGCGTATGACTCGCATACGCTCGCTTGCTTGACAAGGAGTCGTATGGACCCCATACGCTGCCTTTTGGGAGCGTATGACTCGCATACGCTCGCTTGCTTGACAAGGAGTCGTATGGACCCCATACGCTGCCTTTTGGGAGCGTATGACTCGCATACGCTCGCTTGCTTGACAAGGAGTCGTATGGACCCCATACACTGCCTTTTGGGAGCGTATGACTCGCATACGCTCGCTTGCTTGACAAGGAGTCGTATGGACCCCATACGCTGCCTTTTGGAAGCGTATGACCTGAGCGTGGCTTGACCTGAGCGTGGCTTGACCTGAGCATAGGTTGGCCTGAGCGTAACCTGACCTGAGCGTATGACTTGCACTGAGCGTATGACTTTTGCACTAAGCGTATGGCCTTGGCTAACTTGGTCTTATGTCAGCGTGTCAGTTTGGTTTTACTTTCCTTAAGCTTGGCTCTTCTATAGCCCTGTATATTGATATTTTATTAGATATTTTACGTCTATTTTATATCCTTACGCCTTTTGTCCTGAACTTGATAATCACGAATTTACTTGATATGTTTGGAATTGATAATTGAGCATGACGTGATAGTGACCCGTAGTGGTGCACTCCTGACATAATAAGCCTGACATGACCTGATAGTGGCCCGTCGTGGTGCACTCCTGACAAAGTACACTTGGCATGATAAAATTGACATGATTATCTCGAATAGCTGTTGCGACGGCTACCTGACATGACATGACTTGTATAAGTAACCTGGACACCGTGGGCGATTGTGCTTGTACAAATAATCCAGTCCTGTCTTGCATCATGTCTAGGAGGGGACTCCTGAGTACCACGGTCAGGAGTACCTACTGAAATGGACTAAGGTTAATGACTAGTATCATTCACTAGACATGAAGAGATGTTCCCCAGTTACAGGCGATCCCGTTATCCCGGCCGCAAATGTTTGGACTTGTAGCCTGCCGACGAGTAGGGAACATTTCCAGCCCACTGTTATGTGGGGCACTCTTGATTGTCACTTTAAATGATTGAATTCTATTGTCACTCTAATGTATTGTACTCTCTAGATTGTCACTATAATGATTGCCTGGATAACCTGGATAGCAGCAGGGCCTGTGACTACTTGGAGCATCTCATTGCATCTTGCTAGTAACTAGGATTGTGATAACCCTAGTTAGTTAATGTAGAAAGCCGTAGGCAATGATTGGCCATGATTGATTGGATGGAGTCTAGTCCAGTATGGTATTGTCTAGAATTGATTGATTGCAAGATTGTACCAGAATGATTGAATTATTGTCACTCCAGATTGTCACTATAATGATTGTCACTCCAGATTGTCACTATAATGATTGTCACTCCAGATTGTTACTTGACCTGATTTCTTATATTTATCTTGCCGATAAATGGTGAGAGAAACCAAGTTCCGTTCAGACGAAGGGTTACAACCCCGGTCCTTGTTTGGTTTACGGGTTGTAACCTAGCTATCTGAATAGTCCCATGGTTATCTCATCGTATATCATCCTGGCATGCTTTTCCATATGTCCTGTCTTTTAGTGATTCTATGCAAGATTGTCTTTTATAATTACCTATCATGCTTTTTCTTAAATTACTGTCTCTTATTATGTAATTATATTATTGTGCTAATTTGCTGGCTTTAGTTCTTAAGTGAAGCTTCCTTTGTGGCACTTGCTCTTCCTGGGGTCTGACCCAGCTGGTTTTGTATGGCCAGATACCGGGGCAGCAGCAAAGGATCTACCTGTCTTCCGGCCCGATGGTGGTCACCAGGCGTAACCAGGGCATCGAGTGGGTTTCTTTTGTTCTCCCACTGTAATATTGTAAATTATTTTTTTGAGGCGTTTAGCCGACGAGCAAGTGTTAGCTCGATTGTACTTACTTACTGTCTGCCTACGGGCTGTAACATGATTGACAAGCCCCGGGGGTTGATCATGTATGACTGAACTCTTGCTAGTCCTCACATTTTGTAACGACTAGCTTCATGATCATCTGGATATGTAATGTTTGGAACGCCTTACAATTGTATATTTGGAGATCTGATATCTTGTGATTATTATTAGTTGGATGAGATTGAGACAATAGGCTATGTTATGACCTTAAGAGACTGATGGATTGTAGTGAAACCCTCACATATCTAGACAGCCATGACCGTATAGCGGTGTGGATCCCATTCCGTTATACGTAGCTGGCTATGTCTGCCCCCGCTCTCCAGTATTCTGGCTCTGGGACGTGACACCTATCCCGTGTTACCAAATTCAAGTGTCGCATGGAAATACATACACGACTTACCCATACTTACCGTCCGGCCTTCCCTGTCCAAAGTAAACAAAGTTAGTCAAACAATTCATGTGTAATAACATAACGTGATTCTTGAAAACATTCAATATCAATGGCGTGTTCCTGCCTCAGTTTCTAGCGCGTCGTAGGCGTATTCTCTAACTCATTGTACGAAGTATTCATTATCATTTGGTGTGATACATTTCAAGCCGTTCAGTAGGCGATTGTTCATTTAACTTAGACTACTTTAATTTCAATGCAAGGACTTGCACGTGGATAGCCACCAGCAAAGTCCACTTAATCTATATGCACCGATCGCTGGCTTGACAAGCCATTTTGGACATTTCTCCTTGGTATTTCTCAACTTAGCGTAGGGTGATGGCTGGTACACCCCGTTAAGTCTCTTGAAATACCCTGCACTTACGTCTCCCGGTGCCCAAGCCCGCACCCAGGCAGTCCGTAAGCCCCGCTTTTGATTCCGCCTAGGCCGGCCATGGTATACTCCACACAACGCCCGTGCCGCAGAATCACTGCACGGCCACGGTATTCCCCCCATCGCCCGTGCCGTTTGTCCACGACCATTTCGTATTATCTTGTCATTTAAACTTAGCGGCTATCTCCGAGTCGTAGGCTAACCCTAAGCCATAATGCGTTATCGACCAGGTTGGCGTCCGTACAGCACGGGTAGCGAGCCCCGTTGCACGTGCCCGTCACACCTGTCGCTAACCATTCTTTCCTTTCTTATCTTTCATGTATTCTTTCTTTTCTTTCTTTCTTTCACTTGTTCGTTCGTTCATCGATTCATTCACGTATTCATTCATTCATTCGTTGATTCATTTATTCACGCATTACGCAACTCCCAGTGCGGGAGTCGCCTTGGCGACCCATCGGTCCCATAGTCTTTCAATGTTGCTGTACTCTACTCGGAACGACTATGTTGATAGTCTTCACGTTTCATTGTTGTAAACCATTCATTGTTTCATTGTTGAACGTATAAGGGACTTGAACGTAAGCTTGTGCCTTAGCACGAGCGTGGAGCGCAGTGCGAGAGTTCACGTTTTCCAAGTTCTTTTCCATATTCTATACAAGCATACAAGATGGGATTATTCCCTTAGCAAGGTGCGTTGAGTCATTTATTAGCATGCACGGTGTTATCGCCTAGCGATTCTCGTGATAGTGTCCGTATTGTTATGTGTCTAGGCTAAGCAAAGACGGGTTCATCGGAGCCACCCACCTTAGCGATGTTCGCATCGGCCGAGCGATACTCCGAGCGCGCCTTTGAAAGTCTAAGTTTGGATTAATCTTGTCGGGCCAATGTAAGCCTTGCATCGATTCTTCATCAGGTCGATGCCAACTCTTCGGGTCGACGGCTTGTTTGAGTCGTTTTACTTTCCGTTTGAATCGGCGTTCCGCTAGGGCGGAGCGGGTCATTACATCGGGACAACGTAACTCTTTGTATTCGCACCGATACGTAATCGAGTCAACGCAACTCTTCGTGTCAACAACTCAGCATAATGCACCGTGCGGAGTGGGACATTACATCACTGAACGTGACGCCGTACAACCCTAAATTGCACATGTACAAGACAAGTACCAAAATGCGAACAATGGCGATCTCAATAATCAAAGTCACCACGACCGAAATAAATAGAATGTCAATATATAAAAGGTATAAAAAAATAATTCTCTTTATTGATAGCAGCAAAAATTATAACGGCTTGAGCCCAAAAAGCAACTTGATTACAATCTCTCTCTCTCTCTGTGTGTCTCTGTGTGTGTGTGTGTGTGTGTGTGTGTGTGTGTGTGTGTGTGTGTGTGTGTGTGTGTGTGTGTGTATTTGTGTGTGTGTGTGTGTGCAAGGAATCATGCTACACGGCTTACAACTCAAAAACTATACAATGCATTGATGTTCCATACATTGAGTCCTTTATAACAGAAAAACTATATTTCGAATGAGAGGCTCTAGCTCGCCTACTAACTCTCCGATGCTTTAGCACTGACCAAGTTACCTTCCCACACCTGCAAAATTGGGGGGGTGGGTGGGCGGGTGGGTTCAGTACATGAGTACTATTGAGTGGTCTCTAGTGGACGCCAACGAACCAAAACGCTGAATTAGTGAGTGCAACCAACATTATTTGGTCTTTAATCTTGCCTTATGATCAGTTATTTGACATAATTTATGTGTCCAAAGTATAACTGTGTCATGCAAGAGCGTTGATCTTACCCAATACTTACCATCCTTTCCTGTCATACAACAATATCAACAAATAATAAATAATAGCTGTGCCAAAATCTGTGTTCCTAAACAAGACATTCATTAGCAATCATGAGTACTAAATTGTGTCAAGTGTCATGTTCTTGTGCCAAGATCGTAGGCCTGCAAGCATATAACATTAGTGTACAACCAAACTATATAAAGATCACTGGCACCACAAGCCATATTGGACTTCTAATGAGACGACGATCCTTCCAGTCTGGATAGCTAGTCCCACTGTAGGCCCCAAATCACCCGGTGCTACAGCACCCATGTTCTTCCTAGGTCGACCCGATTGTCCCGACAACCGTTCGAAAAAAAATACCATTGTGCACAAGTTGTTCATGACCATGCAATATTCGTGAACAGTTAAACTATGACATATGTATGATATAAATCTAAAATAGTATACAAATTTCTACTTAGTGTTTACCACAAGACATATCTTCGGCATTTCCATACCCCTCGGGCCGCTCATATCATTCTTTCCAGTCCAATGATTCCATCTTGGCAACCCAACGGTACCACCCTTGCATGTTCCATCTCTCTCTGAAACAACTCACTATATGTACCACATGATACATAAAACAATACTATATTCTGTATAAAAATAGAACCATGAAGCTATACTCTATGTGATAGCATATTCGAACAATGCAAACTACATGTATATATAGCAGTAGTTCGAAAATTTACATCTAGCACAGCAAGTTAATTTTTCATGTTCTATTCAGCAAATTGACAACAAGAATAATTACTATCTCTATCTTCGTTTTTTTATTAGCACTTAACAACTCATAGCATACGGAACGAAACATGTACATCAATTTCATTAAGTGTGAAAGTAAAGGAGCGAAAGAACATTGAAATCATACACTTAAAGAAACACCGATCTGTCTCGACCGAACAGACCTCTGAAACATCTTCTGCATGAACTCAAGTCCAAACAGTCCTTCAAGCCAACAACCCATCTCAATGCACCATGTGAAGCAGACGTATCGCAGCAGAAGCGAACCAAAATATCCCAAATCCATTGCTCTCTCAAGTGCCAAGCCACAGTCGGAGTTGATGGATCTCGTCATGGAACTCCACCTCGAAGGCCCGTGAACTTCTCACGAGGGATGGAGACGGACTCATGCTACAACCACTAGATTGATGTAGGACGAGATTAAGGAGAATGAGGAAGTCGGGGTGCTGGAGCATGAAAATTTTAAAACTCTTAGCAATGTGCGTTTGTATCTGTGCTTGTGAGATGGACTCGTTAGCCTTCTTCGACAATAGAGGTCCTCGAAGGATGGAGGTGATGGCTGATGGGCTCACACGTCACAATTGACATATGATAGCAAGTAATTAACTATCAGCGCTGATACACAGACCGAAGGGGGGACCGCGGTTTAAACCGCGGTGCCACATGTCCCCCCCTCATTGGTTGGGTCCAGCGGGCTGACGTTAGCAGGGGGGTGCTGACGTCAGCGGCAGGGACCAGACCAATGAGGGGGGGACACGTGGCACCGCGGTTTAAACCGCGGTCCCCCCCTCGGTCTGTCCATCTTTTTCCATTAACTATTTCTTCAATCCAAGGTTCCCAATTAACGATTTCTAAACATGATGGATATTAAATTCGGTAGTGATTTTCGAATGCAGTTTTGGCCCGCAACCATGTGTCGGTCTTCTTTGGAGGGGAGAGTTCGGGTTTTTCTGGAGTGGATCCGGATATAGCAGGGGGAGGCGGAGCCAACAGAGGTACGTAGGTTGTAGGCTGTGCGTGGTCACCTTCTCTGCTATCCAAATATCCTTTTCTTATTAAATTTGTTACAGCGAGAAAAGAATCAAACAATGGGATGTATGGTTATGGATTAATGCCATGATTAAGTTGTTTATTAGGTAGTCCAGTTTGTGGAAGCAGAGATTAACAATAAATTTGTAAGAATAAATTTTCAAGTCTGTATTTTAAACTCTAAAATTAAAATATAAAATAAAGATTTAATCGAGACCGAGGCTTGAACTTGGTTCAATGTCCTTAAGACAATATTCGTCACGCACTGGTGCTTACGGTTTAATGGCAATCAGGCTCCCAGGATACAATGGTTCTTCTCCTTCGGTAGCAGCAATTCACCGCAGGAACTGAACGAAACAATGTAGGTAGTCTCTCCCTCTTAGACTTAATGTTTGATGAATGAATTGAGTGATTTAATTATTCAAACACTTATGCTTTTATAGATGATAAAGAGACACAATGGAAAAGATACATCTTTCTACTAGATTCGTTAAATAGATTCGTTGCCATATATTCGTTGTATGGATTCGTTTAAGCAAGAACACACATTTCCAATAAATCCGTTAAATAGATTCATTGCCATAGATTCGTTGTAAGAAAACAAATATTATTATTAATTAATATTTCAAACATACATCCATTTTCCAACAAAAATTTCAAGATTTTTTTTTTTTTTTTTTAAACTGTAGTAAAGATTTTCCAAGGGTTTTTTTGAAGGTAGGAGGACTATTGTTTCCTTAGGTCATGTTAGTTTCTTCTTTAGCCCTATTTGTGTTCTACATATAGTTTTATTAAAATCATGCAACTCTGGGGGAGACGTTGATCTATGATATCTGATTTTAGGTGAAATAGTATTTCCATCAACTTGGGTGGCCCTATTAGAATATGTGCAAATTATAGAATCCAAATTAATTTACCTCCATCTAATTAAATAGCACAAACTGCTAATTGTAGTTGGCTTACAATACAAGTGATCCTCCAAGCACCAATATATACTATGTAATATTCATAATTATGATTAAGCATGTCATCACCAATATAATAACACTCTCCTGTCCTACGAAAACGCAGAAAGGAAAGTGGAAAAATCTGTTAAAACTAACGATGTGTCCCCAGCTGCTAAAATTTCCTAGGTGTGGTGGACCCTCTGAAAGCTCAACGCCTCCGACCCCATCCATCATCCCTCCCTTTCTAGAAACCCTTGGCTCACTTTTATCCATGTTCCCTCGTTGTTGTCGATGCTGGTGCTGTTGGTCTTTGCTGTTGTAGTTGGAGTTGTAGGTGTTGTTGCGGTGGTTACACTGAAGTGAAGGGAGGAAGAAATGAGCCTACTGAAGAGCAATGTGGCTATAGAGCGAGAGGAGATTTTTAAGGTCGTATGTCATGGTTATAGATGTTCACTCGCTCTCTGTGTATATATACTTCTTACTATAGCTAGATATGGACCACTCGCTAAAGATTTAGGTGGGTGGCTACTCTCTCATTAGCAAAACTAACCCCACTAGTCCAAGTACTACACCAAGAACATGTGAATGATTCCATCGGCCACTCCATTAACAAATCTATATAAATATCATCAACCTCTTAACTCCATCTCTCCATATTTACTAGTCTCTGGTACATGATCTTCTTCCAATCATATTCTACAAGTATCGATCGACTTTACGAGCAACCCGTAAAAAAAAAAAACCATGAGCATCACGGTGAACGGCCAGTCGTGCGTCCCCCCGGGCTTTCGATTCCACCCGACGGAGGAGGAGCTGCTGAACTACTACCTGAGGAAGAAGGTGGCCTGCCAGAAGATCGACTTGGACGTCATTCGCGATGTGGATCTCAATAAGCTCGAGCCGTGGGATATCCTAGGTATTTTCATTCATCATCTCTGCCAACTGCTGACTAACTGTAGAGTCATGAGAATTTATTATTAAGAAGATTTTCCCGCTGCAGAGAAGTGCAGGATCGGATCGACGCCGCAGAGCGACTGGTACTTCTTCAGCCACAAGGACAAGAAGTATCCGACCGGCACCCGCACCAACCGCGCAACCGCGGCCGGGTTCTGGAAGGCCACCGGGCGGGACAAAGTCATATACGCCAGCTCCAGACGTATCGGGATGAGAAAGACGCTGGTGTTCTACAAAGGAAGGGCACCTCATGGGCAGAAGTCGGATTGGATCATGCATGAATATAGGCTCGACGAGCACTCCGACTCCACCTCCCTTTCCAACGTAAAGGGCTACTTCACTTTAATCAGCTATTATTATTATTTTTTTAGTATTTCGTTATTGGCACTCCTAATTAAAATGTTATCCCGCATTTCTTTTTAATTTTCTAACATTCAAATTTTAAATTTTTTCATGTATTAAAACTATCGGCACTCGTACCTCCATGCATTGCACAAATTAATGTTATATTTAATGCATGTATATATTTAGAATTTGAATAGTAGAAAATTAAAGATGGGTGTTAATTAATTATTTACTCATTTTTATTATTTAGGTATTGTGTTCTATGGGAGATGCAGCGGCGCAAGAGGAAGGGTGGGTGGTGTGCCGAGTGTTCAAGAAAAAGAACCTCCACAAAGCGAACGACAGCCGCAGCGACTACTCTCCTATGATCACCGGCGATGCCAAGTCGCAGCTGCTGCTCAATTCTAGCGGCGACGGTTCGCTGGACCAGATCCTCCAGTACATGGGGAGGTCCTGCAAGCAAGAAACCGAAGCCATGGTGAACAGAATAAACATTTCTAGCAACAACAGCTACCGAGCCAGACATCTCAGTCCAATGGAAACCGTCTTGGGGAGCAGCAGGTTCATGAAGCTCCCACCTCTCGCGAGTCCGACGCTTCCGTCGCTCACGACGGACGACTTCCCGAGCGCTGAAAACTCCTCCTTCGGGAAATCGAGCTACCTGCAGCCGGAGGGCATCCACGCAGTAGTGAATTCGAGCTCGAGTCGCGCCTACCAACCCGAGCCCGGGCTCGGTGACTGGGCAGCCCTGGACCGCCTCCTCGCGTCCCACCTCAACGGCCAGTCGGAGGCCTCGAGGCAGCTACCGTGCCTGGACGTCGGCAACGAGTTCATATTCTCGACCTCTGATCAGGAGTACTATAACAATGGCGGCGGCGGCGGCGGCGGTGATGGCGATCTGTGGAGCTTGGCATCATCCGCGTCGGACCTCATCAGCCACGTGTCACGTGAATCCATATAACAACAGATTGCATTGGTGGTGGTTATTTAACAGTATGGTCACAGTAAGTGAGTAGGAGAGTACTGTATTTGAGTCGACATGGATGTGGTGGTGGTGCCCAGATTATACATAAATAAGTAGGTTTTGAGATGAGGTGGCATGGATCAATAAGCTAGATAGACGATGCGTCTTGTTAATTAATTATTGGGATGTGGACTTCTCGTTGTGATCAATAATTAAGGAAATAATAGAAAAAGTTGAGCTTGATTATTTATGGGTGGGGTCATGTGGTTTCTTTTTCCAGGGCCTGGATTGTAGCTGCCCACCTTTTGGCTGGATGGAAATCGTTACCTTTCTTGTCCCAACTAGAAAAGGTGATGAGATGAGAGATCCGAAAGTTAGGGTTTTGGCCCCCGCTATAATATATATTCATCACAAGAAGACCTTGGTAGTTTCTACGCAAGAGACAGCATACACATTTACATGCAACAACAAATAAACGGTTTGTCCGAGCTCTCTAGCCTAATGGTATTAGAGCGGACATCCGGAGGGGCCGGCAAGGTTCGAGCCCCCCAGTTGTGTGTGTGAGTGGGATTTCAAAAAAAAAAAAAACAAATAAACGGTTTCGTCACGAAAAGAAGACAAAAAAAAATATATGAAAAAGACAGCATACACATTAGAAAACAAAATTTTGAAAAGAAGACAAATTGAAGTGCCATAAATGTATAGTGTAAACATCTACTAACATGTCTGGATGGTTGTCGACTAGAGAATAATAATTAAGTGATATGTGGTAGGCATTGACCCCGCATGTAGAGCATTTCAACTCACCAGCAGTGTATGTAATATGTTGGTGCTTTCTTTACATGGAGAGAGCTTCAGCTCAACATGCCTTGTAAAATTTTAGTCCCACATCGAAAATGCACCATGAGTTATCTCAACATATATATACTTGGTTGTGTTGTTGAGAGATGCACATGGGGTGGTGACCCTAAGGAGGGAACCATGTGGGTAATTTTACTAGGAGGTAAGAATAAGGCTCCAAGGATTAAGCATTAATTCTTTTGTCATTCTCTTGGATTAATTCTATTTGGAGCTAAGTCCCAAAGGGGCTTAGCGACTCGGATTCGGGCTCGGGCTCGGGCTCATGGGCTCATGAGGCGTAAAGACGCATTCATTGCGATTAATTCAGATCCTATCTTTGTGGGATTTGAATTAATTTCGTTGCTATCTTTGTGGGTTTTTAATTAATCTCGTTGCTATCTTTTGGGATTTAATTCAATCTTTCCATAACTGAAGAAACGGCTAGGGTTTCCACCCTCTCTCTATATATACTCTCTTCTGGCCTCCTTTGTGACTACGACGAAAAATATAAGTCAGAAAAGGAGAAAGAGAGAGAGCTGTTGCCGCCATTGCAAGTCCATCCGAGGAGTCAGAACAGAGGTGACTTCGAGCGTTCCACAAGTTCTTCAAACTTGCTGGTTCCTAGAAGCAGATCGTGTGGGGCAAATCTTGCTTTAAGCAACGATGTTTTGACACCCCAGCATTTTTCTTCTTCTCATCTTTCTCTAGATTATTGTACCTCGTTCTGTCTCAATTGCAACACGTTTGCAAGGAAGAACGAGAGATCTTCTCTTCTCTATTTTCCTCCTCCATATTGTAATCGGGTTATTTGGTTTTTGTATCATCGTAGATCTCTGTTGCATCTGTTTTACCATCTTTGATCAAGCACCGGGACTAACAATCTCAAAGCAAGATCCTTATAGATGGAAAACATTAATGCTTCGCTCGTCCAATCGGACTACTGCAAGTTGGAGAAGTTCGATGGAGAACATTATCAAGTCTGGAAGAGAAAGGTTTATCTAACTCTTCAACTAAAAGACGTTGATCATGTTCTGTTGGAGGAAGAACCATCTGTTCCAGACACTAGATCTACTGCCGCAATCAATGCGGCTACCAAACTCCAAGCCAAATGGAGAAGGAAAAATAGCATCTGCAGGCTTCTCATCCTGAATGCTATGGAGGACTCCCTGGCAGAATCCTACTCGAAGAAGGAACTTGCCAGAGACATATGGGAGTATGTGAAAAAACTGTATGAAGAAGACAGGAACAGGAGCAAAATATTTGTGGTTGAAAATATCACAAATTGCTCTTTGAGGACGAGAAGTCCATGTTGCCACAGGTGAAGGAATTTCTGAAGCTACGTCAGAAACTGGAAGACGGAGAGATGCCCCTTCCCGACAAGTTTGTCGTTGGAGGGATCGTCTCAAAACTTCCTGCTGGATGGAGTACCTTCTATGCAAGGATGCACAGAAAGAAGCTAGACATTAGCTTGGAAGATCTACTTCAAGAGATCCATGTTGAGGACGAGATGCGTTCCCAACAGAAGGTGGACACTCTGTCCAAACAGTTAGCTAAAGCCAATCTAGTGCAGACGAGAGATCCCAAGGGAAAGCAGGCGGCTTCTCATCCCAAGAAGAAGGACTTCACTAATCTAAAAGTGAAGGGTCCTTCATTCAAGCAGCAGAAGACTAAGTCCTACGTGACTTGTTACAATTGTGGCAAGAAAGGCCACTACAAGAGTGAATGCAGATCTAAGTCTAAACAATCAGAGAAAGGTGAGCCTAATAAGGTTTCATTAGTTTCTAACTTTGTTGCTATGATCGCACAGGTCACAACTGTGGGATTTAACTCTGACTGGTGGATAGACACTGGTGCGACTTGCCATATCTGTTCTGGTAAGGAATGGTTCGTCACGTACCAGCCGATATCTGAAAAGATTGTCATGGCGAACTAGGCCCAAGCTGAAGTTCTGGGGATCGGGACCGTGGAACTGAAACTCACTTCTGGGAACACTCTGACGCTTCAAGGTGTGAAGCATGTTCCGGCGATTGCCAAGAACCTGATCTCTGGGAGCCTGCTCTGTAACGCAGGCTTGAGGATGGACATCAATACTGGTCAGATGGTGATGTCCAAGAAAGGAACATACTTCGGGAAGGCTTATCAAACCGAAGGAATGTTTAAAATTCAGCTTGTCAACCAGTTTGATGACATTAATGCAGTTGCATTTTCTGATTATTCTCTTGAGTTGTGGCATAATAGACTAGGACATGTTTATTGTAAAAGAATTAACAAAATGTCTAGTCTAGGACTTATCTCCAAATATGGGGGTAAGATGGAGAAGTGTGAAGTGTGTGCTCAGACGAAGATCACAAGAAAACTCTTTCATCGGGTCAATCGAAGCACAGATCTTCTGGAGTTGGTGCACTCCGATATCTGTGACTTCAAACATTTTTCCACTAAGGCCGGAATGAAGTATTTCATAACCTTCATCGACGACTTCTCAAAATACGCGTTCGTCTACTTGCTTAAGTCTAAAGACGAAGCCTTCGAGAAGTTCAGAGAGTTCAGGACCGAAGCTGAACGGCAGACTGGACAACAACTTAAGAGGTTAAGAAGTGATCGAGGTGGAGAGTACAGGTCTCATGAATTTGTATCGTTCTGCAAAGAACATGGAATCATATGCGAGACTACTGCTCCATATTCTCCTCAATCCAACGGAGTAGCGGAGAGGAAGAACAGAACGTTGACAGAAATGATGAACTCAATGCTGCTAACCGCGGATCTTCCTAAATGCTACTGGGGAGAAGCTATATTGACGGCCACTTTTATTCTAAATACAGTGCCATATGCAACTTCGGACGTAACTCCTCATGAACTCTGGTTCAAAGTCAGACCAAACTTGAATGTCATTCGAGTGTGGGGGTGTCTGGCGTATGTGAAGCTCCCAGATCTGAAGATTCAGAAGCTAGGGACAAGGACTACGAAGGCGATCTTCTTGGGATATGTCGAAAAGAGTGATGCTAGGAGATTTCTTGATATTGAGTCAAATCATATCATCGAATCTCGCGATGCTGAATACTTTGAAGACAAGTTTGCAAAAGACAAAAACATTATTCTTTCGGACATTCCGGAAAATGATGTAGGTACAAATGAGACTGAAATCTCATATGGGCCAGTAGTCCATGAAGAAGCTGTTGTTGATGAAACAACTCTTGTACCAGAATTCGCAGAGCCGTCAGCTAAGCGAGCGAGGAGACCGAAAGACTTCGGAGATGACTTTGTCACCTATTATGTGGAAGCAGATCCGCTTACCTATGATGAGGCGATGAAGACCAGAGATGCTATCTTCTGGAAGGAGGCAGTGAATGACGAGTTTGACTCTATCACCTCCAATAATACATGGGTGTTGGTAGATCTACCTGAAGAAGAAAAGCCCATCGAATGTAAATGGATCTTCAAGAAGAAGATGAAGGCAGATGGAACTATTGACAAGTTCAAGGCCAGGCTGGTAGCCAAGAAATTTTCTCAAAAATAGGGGATAGACTACTTTGACACGTACGCTCCAATAGCTCGAATGACCACCATCAGAATGTTAATCGCTCTAGCAGCTATACATAAGTTGGTGATACATCAGATGGATGTAAAAACAGCATTCCTGAATGGGAAGCTGACCGAAAAGATTTACATGCAACAGCCAGATGGATTTGTCGTCAAAGGTCTTGAAGACAAAGTCTGCAAGTTGGTAAAATTATTATATGGTTTGAAGTAAGCTCCCAAGATGTGGCATGAGAAGTTTGACAAAGTTATTAGATCAAACGGCTACAGAGTCAGCGAGATGGACAAATGTGTTTACACAAAGTTCGCTGATGGAAGAGGCATCATCGTTTGTCTGTACGTGGACAACATGCTAATCCTAGGTACGGATATAGGCTGTGTCACAGAGACAAAGAAGTTCCTCTCAACCAAGTTCAGTATGAAGGACTTGGGGGATGCAGATGTCATCTTGGACATAAAGATCATCCGGACATACACTGGAGTAGCGCTGTCACAATCTCACTGCATTGAGAAGATGCTCACACGCTATGGGTATAAGGATCTTCCAGGGATCGATACGCTATACAGGTGTGATCAGAAGCTGAAGCCAAACTCGAGAGAAAGCGTCAGGCAGCTGGAGTATTCTAGCATTATCGGAAGTTTGATGTACGCAACCACTGCCACAAGGCCTGACATAGCTTTTGCCGTAGGAATGCTGAGTCGGTTCACAAGCAACCCAGGGGTTGAGCACTGAAAAGCTGTAAAGCAGGTGATAAGATATCTCAAGAAGACTCCGACATATGCACTGTACTACAACGGGTATCCGACAGTAGTGGAAGGCTTCAGTGATGCTAGCTGGTGTTTAGAGGTGGAAAGAGAGAGATCCACAGGTGGATATGTATTTTCCTTGGGTGGAGCTGCTATATCGTGGAAGTCGAAGAAGCAAACTATACTCTCTCGTTCCTCCATGGAATCTGAATTCTATGCACTTGAAACTGCAACAGATGAAGCAGAATGGTTTCGGGAGCTCATGTATGATCTTTCAGTGGTTGGGGCTCAGATACCGGCGATACCGATATACTGTGACAACCAGGCGACTGCAGCGGTGGCATCAAATGACCTCTTCAACGGGAAGAAGAGGACTGTGCGGTTGAAGCACAGGGCAGTACACGATCTTATCAAAAGAGGTGTAATTGCAGTGGTTGATGTTCAGAGTCAGGAGAACCTGGCAGATCCGTTCACAAAGGGCCTCAAGCGCCAGTTGGTCGATAACACAGCTTGTAAAATGGGCTTGAAGGCATTCTGATAGTGTGTCTTTGTAATCCTACCATAAAGTTTAATGCTATTAGTTCAAAGAGAAATCTACTAGGCATCTAACTTTTGGTTCAAAGGAGGATCACTGACTGGGAAACTATCAGGTAACAGTGGGTACTTGTTCTCTGGAACATGGAAGGGATACGGACCCATAACCACTGTTGTCTACTGTCACGACCCGCACCCTAGAGTTAGGGCACGAGAACGTAACAACGCCCAGCCTACGCCGCAGTGTCGGCGGTAGAACGCTGTCCTGGGTCTCAATGCATCTAACAGTATAAGACTAAACAGTGTATACTCCCCGAATGGGGGTGACATAGCAGAATGTAAACTCAATCACATCTAAGGTAGAGCATAAAGAAAGATAGATAAAACATGAAATCGAAAAGAGATACAATAGATAGAAGTCTAAGTGTCTAAGATACAAACTCAGAATACATCTCAAAACCCAAACACAGTAATCCATAAATACAACTCAAGATGACTGAAAATAAACTATAAACAAAAACCCTAGCTATCTATGCAACCTCTACTGTCTCCTCTAGGCTAGCAGGCAACCTCCAGGCTATCTGTAAAATTTATCAACAGGTCCAGTCAGGACAGGAGCGAGCACATTACATCTCAACAGTTCATGGCAGGTTAGAAAATATAATCATGCAGTAAAGTAAGATACAGGTACTGAAAGAAATGCTGTATGTAAACAGAGAGAGAGCTGTAATAGAAATATCTACTATGAATAGAGAACTAACATGTGGCTAGTGAGTCAGAGTACGATATAGACATGTAAATGGCATAGGAGATTCTGATAAGACACTATGGAAGAGATTCTGATAAGATACTACTTGGGTATTATTCACATGTCTACTTCTACTCTCCCGTACCCCCAATCAATACACAAGGATCCAACCAAGTTATGTTATGATTCCACGCAAAGCCCCCGAAGGGTGATACATGGATGTCCCAAAAATGGGAATTTTAGGAGATTCTAGGATACCCAGTAAATGGGATAAGAGATTCTAGGAGACTCTGTGATCATAAGGGTATATGTCACAAGTGATCAAAGAACCTGTGAAGCATAGTGATACGTCATGTAAGTGAAACGCACAGAACATGTAGTACCCGATGCTCCCTAAGGATAACATCTCAAGAAGGGATCCGTATAGTACCAATCCGTATGACCAACGTGACAGTACAAGTAAAGTAATTTAATGCAGGAAATAATTCTAAGCAGGATATGAAATGATCAAAGAATGTACTCGCCTGATATCTGAATATCCAAGGTAAAGATACTGTCCGAGGAGAGGTGTCTGGCTCCTAATTAGAACAGCACAAATCACAACATGTCTAGAAGGGTAATATAAAGTACTACAATGCATTCTACATGAATCTAGGTCAAACTAGGCCAAAGTCAACCCTTGGTCAACTCTGGTCAACTACACTAGTCAAACTAGGTCAAACTAGGTCATGTCCTAATCCAGCAAGTCTTACTAGGCCTAACCAAGACTATCCTAGCAAGCACACATCAATACAAGGCTATACAAGCCAACATACACCCAACTCTATATAGCATGCAATTATTCAATACTCAAATAGGTAAGAATTCACATTGGATATACACTAGGTAATCTATTACTTTAAGCTATATATATCTACACATATATACACATGCATATATTGGTATTCAACATTAGGTCTATAATCATGGCATTTCAAATGGTTATATAAACTTATATATTACAACACAATATGCTAACATATATATAATATACATACATAGCTAAGTTAACTATATTCATAAATACTTATTTAAGAGGCTATTTGTGTGTATGTGAGCATGGCAAAGGGACAAGTGAGGGTTAAATGGGCATACATAGTGTATACATATCAAAGAGTGTCAAAGTGTAAGTGAACAATGTGTCAAGTGTGATAGTGTCAACATAGTGTAAGGGGGTACATGAGGTAATATAGGATTTGTGTTAACATAGAACATTACATCTCATTAACTTGTATATTGTATACATTACATCTATTATTATATTACATTCATGCTTGCATTCTCTATTTAATTACATAATGTATATGCATTAACATGGGTTAAAATCAAATAGAACATTATATTACACACAAGGGTGCACAAAATGCATATGCCGAATAGTAACTCCTACTAATAATCAATACTGTACCATCTCAGCATGAATTAAAATCTAGGATTAAAGTATGTTATAGATCTATGTGTTAGCTTTCCAAAACTTCAAACGGATCGCGTTTTCGTTTCCGGAAACTCCCGAAATCGCAAAAACACCGAGAACGTGTTTGTCTTTCGTACAGATGACACTCAAATAATTCTCTAGAAAGTTACAGAAAGAATTAGGCCTATTAATACATGTTTTTGGAAAGCTAACTTCAATACGCTTCTTTTAAAAAAATGGAAGATTAAACCGAGCTTTGAGCTAGAAGTTATGATATTTCTAAGTTAGGGCTGAAATTAAAAACGTGGATAAAAATTATGACGGATTTGGGTAGTTTGAGACAAAAGAACAAAAGTATATAACATAATATATCAAGAACTCACTATCTACACTAATATATATATATATGAGACACTATAGAACACATCTCCAATACAAAAATATGAGATTAAAAATGTAATAATTCATTCATACATAACAACAACACATAGTGTGTCCAAATTTGGGATTTTTCCACATGGATACAACCACACACAAAGGACACTCCTATGACCTCCAAATGGACACGAAATGGACACAAATGGAGATACAACCATGGAAGTCATTCCTATGGGTTCAAAATAGACCTATATGCATGAGGAAATGAAAAGGAGAAGGAATTTATACCTCCCGATAGATCGAATCGAAGAAAAGCCTTCCCGGAGCGACACCGACACGTAGAGATTCCAAAAGGACACGAACGAGCTCCGAATCCTCCCAAACTTGGGTAGCTTCCTCCTTGGCTAGAATAGAGAAGGAAAGAAGAAGATTTGGTGGCAAAATGGAAGGATTTGGTGGAAAAATTGCTAGGGATTGCTCTCTAGGAATTTGGGAAAGAACAAGAGAGAGAGTGTGGATGAGAATAATGAAATGAACTTGAGCCTATCCTCTCCCAAAGTGGCTGGCCATATGGGGCCATTTGTCCTATTATGATAAGGTCTAAAATGCCCCCACTAACCTATTCTATGAGTATTAGGAAAGGGCTAATTGGTTGGGGCTAAATTAGTCATTCTAAAGTCTCTAATCACACTAATCTTATTCATAATAATTAATTTAACCTCTAAATAAAATATTTCTATGTCCGAGCTCTCTAGCCTAGTGGTATTAGAGCGGACACCCGGAGGGGCCGGCAAGGTTCGAGCCCCCCAGTTGTGTGTGTGAGTGGGATTTCAAAAAAAAAAAATAAAATAAAATAAAATATTTCTATCATGTGGACTAAATTTAATATCATGTGGGCCATGCCTAACTAGTGTGTGGGTCCCACTAGAGTCAAACTACCCCCGGGTCCCCGTTTCAAGTCGGATTGAGTTGAAATTCGAACCCGACTCAAATAACCCCAAAACAATTTCATAAATAATAAAATAATATCAAAATAATTCAAAGAGGTCAAATGCAAAAATATCCTTAGGCCAAAAATGACATTAAAATATCCTAATCACATGGTTAGGCTCTAGGTCAAACAGTCTCTAGGGTTTCACTAGCAAAACGTCAAAACCACAAGTCATTGATTTAAATAATTTTAAAATGATTTAAAATCACCAAAAATTATATCATGAATTAAATATTATTATTAAAATAATTATAAATATAAAATTTCAAAATTACCCTCATTTGGGAAACTGGGTGCTACAACTCTACCCACCTTAGAAAAATTTCGTCCTCGAAATTTAAGATCGATAGTACTCCTTCTAGAGCCTCTAACCTACCCAATATCTAAGGTAACACTTCCTAACACTGGAATAATAAACGGAAATCTAAAAAGTGTCAATCTAGGAATACCTCCAATACTGCTCTATTGTACGGCGGTAATGGAACTTCAATAAAATATGGACTGGAACCTTTATCCAAGGGACTGGACCTATTTTAAAGTGGTCTTAACTAAGGATGAAAAGGAACTGATCATAGGCTATAGGTATGCTCAAACTATTATCTTCCTATTAACCATCAATTAATACATTCTATTACCATAGGAACGATGCATTACTAAGACATATAGGCCCTGTCTCTCATAACACATTTATACTCACCAAAAGACTAGTACATCCTATCAAGGCTGATACTATAATCTCTCATAAATCTCATAAGCTACATGTTTAGAGACACACATCCCCACAACAAGGACTAACCTATATATATCTACAACTGATACTAATGGGTGACGTCCCTATTTTCCAACAATCAAGGTCTAAATTTTTTTATCTAAATCATGCAATTTGAAGGAATAGTATACAAGGTCAGGGCATACCGTAGCAGTTGAAAGTCTCACCTAGGTGCACTGGTCATTCTAGGTCAAAACAGTACTATGGTATCAACACACAAACAATCTAGGGTGTCCTAATTGGGAAGGTAAGGGAACAACAATCATCAAGGTTGTAGGGCTTTCTACCATCCTATATAAAAATTGGTCATTAACATGCAACTAAGAAATTATTAAAAGGTTATTATTCCATAAAATGGCAAAAATTAAAAATTTAGGCACAACAAATCACAAATAGATTTTTATCTTGACACGATCTAAGTTGATCAATTTTGGGATAAAAATAAGATTTGGGCAAGAAGGGAAATCAATGAAATCAAAGTATGAGCACGAGCATCCAATGATGGAGGTTCAGGTCATGATTAAATTTAATTCGACTGAGTACGAATACGAGGTTCATAGACGATGAAAAGATTTCAAGAAGAATTGTCAAGGCTGTCGCGAATGAGACTCTAGGGTCAAGTTTAACTATGTCTCCATTCTCGTAGATTGATACATGAAAAAGTGAACCAAAGTGCAATAGGTTGATCAGACCATCATGTACCGGTTCTGATTAGACAATATATTAGTGGGTGGCCACCCAATAAAATATGTCAGGACCAAGCTCGAAAATAGATAAGCTTGCAAAACTAAGGCTAATTTAGCAGCATAAGATATAAGGGTGGTAATGATGAAAGGAATTACATAGTCCAAGTTTCTTAACCAACGGGTCAAGTAATCAGATAAGGTACAAGGTAAAGCATTTAAGGAAACAAGCAGAACACCATCACATGTTGGGTCGAAAGAATTGAGTCAAGGCTGGATTTCTAATTGAAATAAGAAGAAATTTAGTATAATGGTAGAGGTTATAGTTTAGCCAGTTGACCAAAAAATCATATCAAGAAAATAGAGTATAAGAAGATGGGTTTTAGTGGGACATGATATACCTACACGAAGGTGAGCTCGTCTAGGTCTTGCATATAAGATTTGTTGGAGGGTAACAGCTAGTATTACATTCCGAATATCAAAGTCACGATAAGGAACGTCAAGGATCTCAATTAGAAAGTGGGAGTTCAAGAGGTGGTAATTAATGCACAAAAATAATGAAGATCGAGTTAGTCATCTGCTGCTGATACTCTTAAGTTCATCTGGTCATAACTTGTCAATCATATCTTTACCTCACCAGTCTCCATATGAAAATTTAACCTTCACTTAAACCCTTACCATGACTACCGTAGGCAATTTCCAATTTCCAAACATCACTCTTGAAGTACAACCCTCACATTTAGGAATCAACATTAACCATTTATTTAAATTTTCAAGTTCTTTCATCTTGTCTTAAATTTGACCCAAAACCTCTAAATCCCGTTTACGAATTCCTTGAACTTGATCAAATTGTTCTTCTCGTATTATTTAATTTAAATCTCTAGGCCTTACAAAACTTATCTTTCATCATAAAATCAACTTCCGTATTTTCTTCGACATACACCCTTGAATATTATTCTCCTAAAAATATTTCACAACAATCTCTAAACTTCCATAACTTTGTGCTCTCTCTATCCCTAGTCATTTCCTCGCAATATCTTGTTTAATATCCTTATTAAACATAATTAACTTCTCTTTTCCATTACTAACCTTCTACATAGCCTCAGAGTAAAAGTTTTTCCCAGAATCAATAACCAAGATTTTCTAAGTTCTCAAAACTAGATTGACCTCTGATATCCTCATTAGTTTTGAATACACCTATAAACTATCTCATAACCCCAAAATTTCTCTAAATGTAATTGTTTCCAGATTGGCAGTATACATCCCTTTATTCTATTCGACACCACATTTCTATCTCAAGTTTCCATATGGAACACTCCACATTTGATTTCCTTTAGATCATCATAAAATAACCAGTTACGTCTTCTCTGAGCTACATAATTTACGTCACTTTCTTAGCCTTCCCTATGCAAAAGATACGAAGATTCAAGGGTTTCGAAGTACATCTGGTAGGGACGACAAGATATGGATAATTAATATAATGAGACAGAGTTTAAGATAAGAGGTAAATAAGAATGCAAGGGAATAATGGCGAGAAAGAATAATGAAGATATGTTCCTTCTCATCGGTTCAAACGAGAGGAACCCATCAAGCTTAAATTCAATAGCAAGGAATGAGGGTGAATCCAAACAAGAGGAAAAGGAATTCCAATTGAAGTTCAAAATGAGTTTCTCAGGGGTCGTCCCAAAAATCTCTCAAAGAATCCTAAGTGTGATTGAGTACCTTGGATTTGAAAATAATAATCTAAATACAAAATTAAATCAACAACTACAAAATTTTATCAAAAATCATCAACTAATACCAGGATTCAAAGTTCTACAATGAATCCACAAAATCAAATTCAAATCAAGGAAAAAGGTGAATCAAAACAAGAAAAAGGAGTTTAAATCGGAATTCAAAATAAGATTCTCAAGGGTCATCCCAGGAATCTCTTAAGGAATCCTAACAGCGATTGAGTATCCTCTCATCCTAACACCTTAATTTATATATCCTATAGCAGGCTCGTAGTAGTACAACTAAGTCGTTGCGCTACTACGAAATCGCACTAATGCGAATCTCGACCTGCATGGGCCACCACTAAAAACGTGTCACGACCCGCACCCTAGAGTTAGGGCACGAGAACGTAACAACGCCCAGCCTACGCCACAGTGTCGGCGGTAGAACGCTGTCCTAGGTCTCAATGCATCTAACAGTTAAGACTAAACAGTTTATACTCCTCGAATGGGGGTGACATAGCAGAATGTAAACTCAATCACATCTAAGGTAGAGCATAAAGGAAGATAGATAAAACATGAAATCGAAAAGAGATACAACAGATAGAAGTCTAAGTGTCTAAGATACAAACTCAGAATACATCTCAAAACCCAAATACAGTAATCCATAAATACAACTCAAGATAACTGAAAATAAACTATAAGCAAAAACCCTAGCTATCTATGCAACCTCTACTGTCTCCTCTAGGCTAGCAGGCAACCTCCAGGCTATCTGTAAAATTTATCAACTGTCACGACCCACACCCGTTTTTTTTTATAAACGGATACGAGACGTGTCCAAGCCAGCCTACGCCGCAGCGTCGGCGGTAGAACGCTGTCACGGCCATGAAGATCAAAATCCCAAATAATGCTCAATCACAAAATTAATTTAATTTACAATGATCACAAGTTTTACATTTGTAAAAAATATAAACTTGTACAAATAATGGAATGACTACAACTCATCTATCTAACTAGTCTCTAGACTTTTGTCTGCAAGTACTCCCGTCACTCCCCAAGCTAAGTGAATCCACGGTTAACCTGAAAATGTTGGTTTCCAGTCAGGAATGGAACGAGCACAATTTACTGAATGCAATTTCAAATAAAAAAATGACTATAAGACAAAGGTTAGACATCAATCATGAGTTTTGAAAATAAACAGGAAATACAGAAAACCAACAGCAAATAAATAGACACAAAATACTTTCCCCAACTGTTAGAAGTACCGTTGATATGTGATCAGTCTGGGCCACTACACCGCACGGTCTACGATGTCTACTTGCAGAAAAGTAAACACTGTCTACAATATCTACTTGCAGAAAATAAGCACTGTCTACAATGTCTACTGCAGAAAATAAGCACTGTCTACGATGTCTACTTGCAGAAAATAAGCACTGTCTACAATGTCTACTGCAGAAAATAAGCACTGTCTACGATGTCTACTTGCAGAAAATAAGCACTGTCTATAATGTCTACTGCAGAAAATAAACACTGTCTATGGTCGGATCACACATCCTTGGTACTTCTCATTCCCGACTCAACAATTTATAATAGAAAATAATCTCATAACTAATGGCCAATCAATGAAATATAGTGAAAATCAATATCGAAATACAGACAATAAACTGTACTCGCCTGTGGTCCTTTGCTGATGAAACCGACAATCTGTCTACTTACTGTGCCACAATAGTCAAAACCCGTATAATAGTCCCCAGAAGCTAAAATAAACATTATCAATGTTCTCAGAATAGTCAAATTAGCTAGGATTGCTTGTCCTTAAGTCCAATTCTGGATACAGGGGCAAAACGGTAATTTCGGGCAAAAACGATGTCCGTCGTTGGACCCGCTTTGCACCGAAAAGCGTGTCAGAGTCAACGGTCTCTAAAGTCGTCAAACTACATGTCTATGGATCCAGTTTTTTGATACGAACCCAACCGTATATCCAGAGTTGGATTTCGGCGGGCCGTACACAAAATCGCCCGTTGAGTGGGACCTTGGGGCCCACAAAACGGTGATTTTATCAACTGTCTCAGAATCGGACCAAACTTGGCATACAGGACCAAAAAATGATACGGTCCTGCTGGCATAAGTTTCTTCTCGATCTGATGAGCGTGCACAAAGTAATTGGAGAATTTGCAAAGTGTACGATACGGTGAATTTCGACGGATACGCATCAAATTCGTCGCGCTCACATGACCAATTTGAATTCCGTCAAAGCTCACACGACCACGAAGCCGTTACCCAGCTTTCGATGCTATCGGTTCGCTACCACGTCGCCCGGATTGGCGGGACGCACGTCATGTGGATGAATTTTTCTATTTTTGAAAACAGATTTTCGTCAAACTTTGAAACGATTTTAACAGAGATTTAATAGATGAAAAATAAAAGTAAAAGAGTGGTTTCGAACTCGTATAGGTTGCCTAAAACTGTCTTCAAATAGAATTTCCAAATCTTGCATGGATTGGAAGAAAACTGTCCGTGAACTCGAGTCCTTGGACTGGTTTTACTGTCCTGTTTCGACAGATTTTTGTCGAACTTTGGTTCGATTTCCTGGCCGATCTAGCGCACCTACGCATAAAGTAATTGAAAGAAGGTAAAGACATACATGTCGGCTTCGTACCAGAGTTGGAAGATCGAGAATCGGTTGATCGAGCGAGGCATGACAGCGTTACGAAAACCGTCCCGCGGGGTATTGCTGCTGCCTTCTCCGTCTCACGTGTGCGCCTGAGCGCGCGCGACGCGGCCTGGCCTGCCGCCGGCGACTGCCTCACGGCGACGCGAGGCCGGGGTGGTCACCAGTGGTTGGGGTCGCGCTGGGGGTGGCGGCGTGGATGCTTAGGGTTTGGCGTCGAGGATGAGAGTTACTCTCGGTTACATATATAGATATGTATATGTACTCGGGTCTCGGGTTCAAAGCTACTGGTTGTAGGGACTTTGGTCGGCATGGGTTGAACAGGTGGGTTTTGCTCGGGTGTTAATTTGGGAGTAGCCCATGGTGGTCCATTGTTCCCGCGAGGAAACAGTGTAGTATCTTTTTCTTTTCTTTTTTATAACTAATCTATACATATATACATATATGTATATATAATCATAGGAATCTTAGTATAATATTTTCCCTAAAATCTAAATAAGAAAATCCAATATTGTCTATTCCAATATTAGGCCTATTTATATAGTTATGAATATATACCTATATTACAATATTTATTTGACACTTAATATAACCAATAGTAAAAATAATATTATAATAATAACTTCAACAATATGATACTAATAATAATAACAATAAAATAATAATAATAATAGTAACAATATTAATAATATCAACAATAACGAAATTCAACAAAACAATAAGGGTGTATATACCATGGCGCACAATCTGATAATCCCCGGAATGTACAAGAACATATTTGTTGAATATTAGTTAATAACGATTTTTATAATATTTGAAATACGAATATTTAGAAAATAGTCATTAAATCATTAAAACTGAATATAACATACTCATACCAAAATTTCTTCAACACGCATGTCAGTGGACGTGCCGCATAACCTATATGGGCTCGGGCTCAGTTCGGTCCAGTCCGGACTAAAATGGTATAACTGGTTTCCTAAAACTCAATAATATAATTAATAAATAAATAATCTTCGGAAAGGGTTAAGTCGCAACTTGGCCTGGTTTTCCTAGTTAGGACATCACTAAGGCTCGACCTTCCTTGGCATGGCTAATACACTAGTCAAAGCACGCCACTGTACTATCTGTGCCATGATTCCTAGTCGTCTTGTACTCCAAAACTCCATTATGGCTTAAGTCATCTACCGTAATAATTAATTAAATAATTAGTTATAAAATCTAAAATCACCATTCTAATAAAATAAATAGTAATAAAAATATTCCAAATTTTTGGGAAGGGCAGCTACATCAACAGGTCCAGTCAGGACAGGAGCGAGCACATTACATCTCAACAGTTCATGGCAGGTTAGAAAATATAATCATGCAGTAAAGTAAGATACAGGTACTGAAAGAAATGTTATATGTAAACAGAGAGAGAGAGATGTAATAGAAATATCTACTATAAATAGAGAACTAACATGTGGCTAGTGAGTCAGAGTACAATATAGACATGTAAATGGCACAGAAGATTCTGATAAGACACTATGGAAGAGATTCTGATAAGATACTACTTGGATATTATTCACATGTCTACTTCTACTCCCCCGTACCCCCAATCAATACACAAGGATCCAACCAAGTTATGTTATGATTCCACACAAAGCCCCCGAAGGGTGATACATAGATGTCCCAAAAATGGAGATTCTAGGAGATTCTAGGATACCCAGTAAATGGGATAAGAGATTCTAGGAGACTCTGTGATCATAAGGGTATATGTCACAAGTGATCAAAGAACCTATGAAGCATAGTGATACGTCATGTAAGTGAAACACACAGAACATGTAGTACCCGATGCTCCCTAAGGATAACATCTCAAGAAGGGATCCGTATAGTACCAATCCGTGTGACCAACGTGACAGTTCAAGTAAAGTAATTTAATACAGAAAATAATTCTAAGCAGGATATGAAATGATCAGAGAATGTACTCGCCTGATATCTGAATGTCCAAGGTAAAGATAGTGTCCGAGGAGAGGTGTCTGACTCCTAATTAGAACAGCACAAGTCACAACATGTCCAGAAGGGTAATATAAAGCACTACAATGCATTCTACATGAATCTCGGTCAAACTAGGCCAAAGTCAACCCTTGGTCAACTCTGGTCAACTGCACTAGTCAAACTAGGTCAAACTAGGTCATGTCCTAATCCAGCAAGTCTTACTAGGCCTAACCAAGACTATCCTAGCAAGCACACATCAATACAAGGCTATACAAGCCAACATACACCCAACTCTATATAGCATACAATTATTCAATACTCAAATAGGCAAGAATTCACATTGGATATACACTAGGTAATCTATTACTTTAAGCTATATATGTCTACACATATATACACATGCATATATTGGTATTCAACATTAGGTCTATAATCATGACATTTCAAATGGTTATATAAACTTATATATTACAACACAATATGCTAACATATATATAATATACATACATAGCCAAGTTAACTATATTCATAAATACTTATTTAAGAGGCTATGTGTGTGTATGTGAACATGGCAAAGGGGCAAGTGAGGGTTAAATGGGCATACATAGTGTATACATATCAAAGAGTGTCAAAGTGTAAGTGAACAATGTGTCAAGTGTGATAGTGTCAACATAGTGTAAGGGGGTACATGAGATAATATAGGATTTGTGTTAACATAGAACATTATATCTCATTAACTTATATATTGCATACATTACATCTATTATTACATTACATTCATGCTTGCATTCTCTATTTAATTACATAATGTATATACATTAACATGGGTTAAAATCAAATAGAACATTATATTACACACAAGGGTGCACAAAATGCATATGTCGAATAGTAACTCCTACTAATAATTAATACTGTACCATCTCAGCATGAATTAAAATCTAGGATTAAAGTATGTTATAGATCTATGTGTTATCTTTCCGAAACTTCAAACGGATCGCATTTTCGTTTTCGAAAACTCCCGGAATCGCAAAAATATCGAGAATGCGTTTGTCTTTCATACAGCTGACACTCAAATAATTTTCTAGAAAGTTACAGAAAGAATTAGGCCAAATAATACATGTTTTTGGAAAGCTAACTTCAATACGCTTCTTTTAAAAAAAACGGGAGATTAAACCGAGCTTTGAGCTAGAAGTTATGACATTTCTAAATTAGGACTGAAATTAAAACGTGGATAAAAATTATGACGGATTTGGGTAGTTTGAGACAAAAGAACACAAGTATATAACATAATATATCAAGAACTCACTATCTACACTAATATATATATATATGAGACACTATAGAACACATCTCCAATACAAAAATATGAGATTAAACATGTAATAATTCATTCATACATAACAACAACACATAGTGTGTCCAAATTTGGGATTTTCCCACATGGACACAACAACAACACAAAGGACACTCCTATGACCTCCAAATGGACACGAAATGGACACAAATGGAGATACAACCATGGGGGTCATTCCTATGGGTTTAAAATAGACCTATATGCATGAGAAAATGAAAAGGAGAAGGAATTTATACCTCCCGGTAGATCGAATCGAAGAAAAGCCTTCCCGGAGTGACACCGACACGTAGAGATTCCAAAAGGACACGAACGAGCTCCAAATCCTCCCAAACTTGGGTAGTTTCCTCCTTGGCTAGAATGGAGAAGGAAAGAAGAAGATTTGGTGGCGAAATAGAAGGATTTAATGAAGAAATTGCTAGGGATTGCTCTCTACGAATTTGGGGAAGAACAAGAGAGAGAGTGTGGATGAGAATAATGAAATGAACTTGAGCCTATCCTCTCCCATAGTGGCTGGCAATATGGGGCTATTTGTCCTATTATGGTAAGGTCCAAAATGCCCCCACTAACCTATTCTATGAGTATTAGAAAAGTGCTAATTGGTTGGGGCTAAATTAGTCATTCTAAAGTCTCTAATCACACTAACCTCATCCATAATAATTAGTCTAACCTCTAACTAAAATATTTCTATCATGTAGACTAAATTTAATATCATGTGGGCCATGTCTAACTAGTATGTGGGTCCCACTAGAGTTAAACTACCCCCGGGTCCCCGTTTCAAGTCGGATTGAGTTGAAATTCGAACCCGACTCAAATAACCCCAAAACAATATCATAAATAATAAAATAATATCAAAATAATTCAAAGAGGTCAAATACAAAAATATTCTTAGGCCAAAAATGACATTAAAATATCCTAATCACATGGTTAGGCTCTAGGTCAAACAATCTCTAGGGTTTCACTAGCAAAACGTCAAAACCACAAGTCATTGATTTAAATAATTTTAAAATGATTTAAAATCACCAAAAATCATATCATGAATTAAATATTATTATTAAAATAATTATAAATACAAAATTTCAAAATTACTCTCATTTGGGAAACTGGGTGCTACAACTACTATGTATTTTCTGCGAAAAAAACAGATCCTGTGGAAGGTTGGCTTAAACGCCTTAATGAGTTCTCAGGCAGAGTGAATGCCTGGTGTGGTTTACAGGAAGCATGGTAGAGCAGCACTACAAGGAGTGAAACTCCATGCTACAGTGGAGTGACTCCACCATGAGGTTCCCAGGTCTGAGGTAATGCCTCGGTTTTGCAAGCCAAGTCATAGCGGCGTAGCACCGCAAATAGGCAGGTAGCCTAATGCTGTATGACGTAATTAAAGACTTGTAGACAGCACTACAAAGGGGAGGATGGCCCCATGTTACAGTGGCACGACACCACGATGAGGTACCCAGGTAGGGGTAAAGCCTCGGCCTTGCAAGCCATGTCGTTGCGACGTAACACCGCAAGGAAGCCTTAGGCTTCATGCTGAGTAGATTGGCACTACAAAGAGGCTGAGACCTCATGCTACAGTAGTATGACACTATGATGAGGTTTCCAGGTAGGGGTAATGCCTCGGCTTCAGGCCATGTCATAGCGGCGTAGCACCGCAAGGTAGCGCAAGGCTTCATGCCATATCTCTTTAATAAAGAACTCACCTATAGTGTATGGAAAGAGATATCAGGCCGTCTCTTGAGGGTAAACTTGTAGACGCCCAAAATTATACACTGAAACCAGGCTGGCACAGGGCCTTTAATGTGCAGCCAGAAGCACACGTAACTACACTTTGTGAGTGAAAAAAATTACATTTGTGGTGCAGAATTTAAGGCGTAGTCCATTCTTGTATCACATTGTTATTTAACCCATGCGGGAAGATTCAAGTCGTCAGCGACATCTATCCTAATGCAAAATGGACAGTTACTGTGGAGAACGCTCAACCCTGGACACATATATATGTTGTGATATGTGGGAGATTGTTGGTGCTTTCTTTACATAGAGAGTGCTTGCTCTCAACATGCCTTATAAAATTTAGTCCCACATCAGAAATGCACCATGAGTTATCTCAACATATATACTTGGTTGTGTTGTTGAGAGATGCACATGGGGTGGTGACCCTAAGGAGAGAACCATGTGGGTGATTTTACTAGGAGGTAAGAATAAGGCTCCAAGGATTAAGCATTAATGCTTTTGTCATTCTCTTGGATTAATTCTATTTGGAGCTAAGCCCCAAAGGGGCTTAGTGACTCGGACTCAGACTCGGACTCGGACTCGGACTCGGGCTCGGGCTCGGCCTCGGGCTCATGAAGCGTAATGTGGTATTTTGTTGGCGCACTTTGCATTTAGCATGTCAGCAGTCATGCGGTCTTATGCGGCTCATATGCGGCCATGCGGTCTTATGCGGCATGCAGCTCATATACGGCCGCATGCGGCTCATGCAGCTCATATGCGGCCGCATGCGGCTCATGCGGCTATGTGACTCATGCGGCCATGCGACTCATGCGGCTATGCGACACATGCGGTCCATGCGGTCCATGCGGTCCATGCGGTCCATGCGGCTCATGCGGACCATGCGGACCATGCGGCTCATGCGGCCCATGCGGCCCATGCGGCCCATGCGGCTCATGCGGTCCATGCAGCCATGAGGCCATACGGCTCATGCGGCCAGGCTGCTGCTGTTGCTGCCACCTGGAGGGTTCCGCTGACTGTGCAGACAACTAGTCAGTTATGGAAAGACTGATTCAATGCGATTAATTCAGATCCTATCTTTGTGGGATTTGAATTAATTTTGTTGCTATCTTTGTGGGATTTGAATTAATATCGTTGCTATCTTTTGGGATTTGATTCAATCTTTCCATAACTGAAGAGGTGGCTTGGGTTTCCACTCTCTCTCTATATATACTCTCTTCTGGCCTCCTTTGTGACTACGACGAAAAATATAAGTCAGAAAAGGAGAAAGAGAGAGAGAGCTACTGCCGCCATTGCAAGTCCATCCGAGGAGTCAGAACAGAGGTGACTTCGAGCGTTCCATAAGTTCTTCAAACTTGCTGGTTCCTGGAAGCAGATCGTGTGGGGCGAATCTTGCTTTGAGCAACGGTGTTTTGACACCCCAATATTTTTCTTCTTCTCATCTTTCTCTAGATTATTGTACCTCATTCTGTCCCAACTGCAACACGTTTGCAAGGAAGAACGAGAGATCTTCTCTTCTCTATTTTTCTCCTCCATATTGTAATCGGGTTATTTGGTTTTGTATCATCGTAGATCTCTGTTGCATCTATTTTACCATCTTTGGTCAAGCCCCGGGACTAACATAATATAAATTCGTCAAGTGTAATGACTAATGAGCATGCAAGAACAAAACTATATTACTCGCTGTCTTCTGAAAACTTAGAACAAAAAAAAAGTAATATTCGGATTACAATCTTCTTACAACCCTCCTACAACCAAATGACATGTGATCGGCCTCCAATGGAGAGGAAAGGGGAGAGGTGGGGCCGGTGGGACCATGTTAGCAGGGGTAGAATAGGTTGTAAAAGTTTAGTTGTAAACTTAACATTATTCTAAAAAAAATAGTATAAATTTTTAAATTTCTAAAATATATGGTGTAACCATCCCCCATTAACTTTATGAGAATATTAACTTACGCTCTTCGTGACGTCACCACTCAGTCCTAGTTTTCTTGTGCACGAGCGTTGATGGTGGAAAAGTTTGTTGATGATGAAGCTATGTGTGTTAAGATGTTGAGTGCGTATAGGACAGTCTAAAAATAAGTCCGGAATCGACCCGGCCAATGTTCAGCCCTACCCAATCTCGATCGAGAATGGGTCGGGATGAAAAGAAGTTGAAATTGTGGTAGGTCAACTAGCTAGGAGGAACGAATTTGGAGAGTGAGAAAAATATAGAGAGAAGAATTTGGTGGAAGAGAAGAATTGAATAAAAGAAGTTTTATAAGAGCACTATGTTTTTAATTTTTTTTTGTTGTGTACAATATGGGGAGAGAGCTCTCATTTTTATAGAACTCTTGGAAGAGTCTACACACTTACTAAAAATATGAATCATTCAAATTTCTCTAGAACATAGATATTTTACATGAACATTCTCGGTATAGTATCCTAGAACATGAACTAAACTCAAAACTAAAAAATTGCTTAATGAACAAAGACAATGATAGTGGACCAACTTGTTGGGCTCAATAGCATGGTTACAAAATCAAATTTATTTTCCAACACTCCCTCTTTAACTTGATATGTAACTCTAAGTAGTCTTCTTAACTTGAAAAGAAAATCTTGTTTAAGTGGCTTGGTGAAGATGTTGACAACTTGGTCTTGATATTTTACATACTTCATTTGCATTTCCTTTCTTGCAACATACTCCCTTATGTAGTGATACCTTACGTCGATGTGCTTGTTTCTGCTATGGAAGATCGGATTCTTCACCAAAGTAACAGTTGAACTATTATCAACATAGATCTCCATTGGCTCCTCTCGTGTACGGCATGTGAAGCTCATGCATTATGCTTCTAAGCGAAATCGTATGCCAAACACATGAAGTAGCAGCGACATATTTGGCCTCACAGGTTGACAATGTCAGAATGGGTTGCTTTTTTGAACTCCATGTAAAAGCAGTATCTACCATAAGAAACAGAAAAAAAATTTTGATCATCAAAGTCTCCAGTCCAATCACTATCGCTATATCTGACAAGTTTGAAATCATTGAAAGATGAGTAACATAGGTCACAGTCAAGTGTAACTTTGAAGTAGCGAAGAATCCTCTTGACGGTCTTCAAATGGGTAGTTGTTGGGGATTCCATATAGCGGCTAATGAGTCTAAATCCATATAGAATATCTAGTCATGTACATGTCTGTAATGCATGTGGTTCGTATTATGTATTTCTGGAATACGTGTACGTATTTATTCTTGTATTGCATGATTTCCTTGCTTAATTTCCTTCCTAGGCTTGGTTTATTCTTGGTTTGGGTTGGCTTGGTTCGGTTTGGGATTGCTCTTGGTTCATTATGAACCAAGGGGTGAACCCCCTACCTACCACCACCACTACCATTTATTAACCCTTCTCCTTTCTCTCTCATCATTTATCATCTTCTCCACCATTACTTTCTTACCTACCAGAGAGAGGGAGAGAGAGGTCTAGGCAAGTGCAACTTGCTTCATGGAGGAAGTCTAATTTTATTGCTTCATTCTCTTCCTTACAGCAGTTTAACTTACTTTAGAACTTGGCATTTTTACTTTCCATGGCTAGATTCTTCTAGATCTAAGTTTACTTTATTTCGGATTTCTTGGGTTTTGATTTACTTAATCCTGTTATTTCTGAGTTTTGATGGTTCTATGTTGTAGAGAATCTCGTTCTACCCTATTTTGACCTATGGAAGTTCGGATTTGGGCTCCGGATGATAGAGTTATGCAGCTTGAAAGCCATGGCTTATGGTGTACTTCTTCTCAAAAATTTGGAGAAGAAGCACAGTCCCGAGCCGCATGGTGTACTTGACCGCATGAACATTCATGCGGCAAGTCAGTTCCAACCGCATGCACTATTGCTTTGACTTGACCGTGTGACAAGTTCATGAGGCAAGTATTCCCGGCCGCATGGGACCCAGTCAGTTCAGCCGCATAGGGCTGAGGACCTTATCCTGCCGCATCAGCTTCTCTTGGCCGCATGAGTCCTATATCCGCCAGCCGCATGAGATCCTGAACCTTATAAGCCGCATGAACCCCCCCTCCCCCGTCAGCCGCATAAGCAATCACCTTGACCCAGCCGCATGGGGCTCGACTTGGTTGAGCCGTATGGACTCATTTTCGCCAGCCGCAGGAGTACCCTTGCCCTCCTGGCCGCATGTGTCTTGCCCTTCTCTTTGCCGCATGAGTTCGATTTATTCCAGCCGCATGAGAATCCCTCTCCTGCGAGCCGCATGGGTCCTTAGTTCCCCCGACCCGCATGAATCTCTCCCCAGCTGCATGAACCTGACTCCTTCCCCAGCCGCATGAGATCCCTCCTGGCCGCATGTGTCTTAGCCGCATGGCTCTTCTATAGCCCTGTATATTAATATTTTATTAGATATTTAACGTCCATTTGATATGTTTGGAATTGATAATTGAGCATGACGTGACAGTGACCCGTAGTGGTGCACTCCTGACATGACTAACCTGACATGACCTGATAGTGGCCCGTTGTGGTGCACTCCTGACAAGTACACCTGACATGATATATCTGATAAGCTGTTGCGACGGCTACCTGACATGACATGACCTGTATAAATAATCTGGACACCGTGGGCGATTGTGCTTGTACAAATAATCCAGTCCTGTCTTGCATCATGTCTAGGAGGGGACTTCTGAGTACCACGGTCAGGAGTACCTGCTAAAATGGACTAAGGCTAATAACTAGATTAATACATTAGTCATGACGAGATTTCTTAGCTACAGGCAATCCCGTTACCTGGGCACGCCTTGGGATCTGTAGCCTGCCGTTGAGTAGGGCACATTTCCAGCACACTGTCATGTGTTGCACCCTTCAAGCTACCTAAGGGTACATTCGTTTTCTGGACGATGTACCCACCTAAATACAACTCTAAATCCTTCAACCCGGGTAACCTGGATGGTCTGCAGGGCTTGTGGCTGTGGAATAATCTCACTGCATCTTGTTAGTAATTAGGCTTGTGACAACCCTAGTTAGTTAAAGTATCAAGCCGTAATTCTTGCTTGGCCGTAAAGTAATTGGATGGAGTCTAACCAGTCTAGTCTTGCCCTGATCCTGTTCCAAATTATTGAATGACCAGAATGCTTGTATTTATTTTACCGATAAATGGTGAGAATTCTAAGTTCTGTTCAGACGAAGGGTTACAACCCCGGTCCTTATTTGATTTACGGGTTGTAACCTGGTTTTCTGAATAGTTACATGGTTATCTCGTCGTATATCATCCTGATGTATTTTCTTTATTTCCAGTTCTTACTTTTATTTATATCTTGTGCTGATTGCTGATTTTAGTTCCTAAGTGAAGCTTCCTTTGTGGCACTTGCTCTTTCTGGGGTCTGACCCAGCTGGTTTTGTGTGGCCAGATTTCGGAGCAGCTCCGAAGGATCTACCGACCTTCCAGCCAGATGGTGGCCACTAGACGGAACCCTGGCAACGAGTGGGTTTATTTTTGATCTCCCACTTTATTGTAAAAATATTCTTTTGAGGCGTTTAGCCGACGAGCACATGTTTAGCTCGATTGCACTTTACTTACTGTCTGCCTACGGGCTGTAACATGATTGACAGATCCTAGGGTTGATCATGTATGACTAAACTCTTGCTAGTCCTAACATTTTGTAACGACTAGCTTCATGATCAGCTGAATATGTAATGTTTGGGACGCCTTACTATTGTATATTTAATGATCATACTTCTTGTAACCTTTTACTTACTTGCTTGTGATTGAGACACTAGGCTTGTTCATGACCTTAAAAGACTGTTGGCTTGTAGATAAACTCTCATGTATCTAGACAGCCGTGACCGTATAGCGAGATGGATTCCATTTCATATACGTAGCTGGCTATGTCTGCCCCCGCTCTCCAGTATTCTGGTTCTGGGGCGTGACAATGTCAAGTAGCGCAAACTTCCAACAAGGCTTTTGAAAAGTGTAGGTTCAACTCTTTTGCCTTCTTCATGCTTTGACAACATGATTTCACATTTCACAAACGTGCTTATGGGCTTGCAATCACTCATGTTGAATTTCTTGAGGACATATTTTGCATAGCTTTCTTGGGAGATGAAGACACAAGCTTCCGTTTACTTTACTTCAATACCAAGGTAAAAACATAAGGTCGATGTCGGTCATCTCGAACTCCTTTGTCATAGACTTTTGAACTCTTCAAATAACTTTGGTCTATTTCCTGTGATATCAAATCATCTGCATACAAGCAAACAAGCAAAATATCTCTATTCTTGTACATTTTAACATAACGGGCATGTTCACGTGGGCATTTAGCAAAAGTTATTATCTTGAAAATATTTATCAATTCTACTATACCATGTCCTTGGTGCTTGCTTCAAGCCATACAAGGCTTTTTTCAATTTTAAGGCTTTATCTTTTTGTCGTTTTACCTCATAACCTATCGGTTGCTCCACATATACTTCTTCTTCGCGAGTACCATTTAGGAAAGCAGATTTTACGTCCATTTGATAAAGTTTCCATTCATTTTTTAACCGCTAAAGAAATTATGAACCTTGTTGTCTCCAATCGAGCAACGGGAGCAAATACCTCATCATAGTCGATGCCTGCTCTTTGCTTGTACCCTTTTGCAACTAATCTTGCCTTTGTACCTTTCAACTTTTTCTTTAGCATTCTTCTTAGCCTTGTATACCCACTTGACTCAATTGTCTTTTGCCCTTTTGGAAGCGTCGCTAGCTCACAAGTGTTGTTATTCACGATAGCTTTGACTCAACTTCTCCTTTAGCATTATTCTTAGCATCTATCCATTTCTTGTTTTTTGTAACTTCTTCGAAACCTATTGGTTCGCAATCAGTAAAAAGTCAGAAAGGTGTTAGGTCATTTGATTTTCGGTTACCTCATATACTTCTTGTAGGTTCCTTATGCGTGGGACTCTTCTTTCATCCGAGGATGATGGTGGAGAGTCTTCTTGAGATGGTGGTGGCAACACATGTGGGATAGGATCTTGTGCTTCTTCATGTACTTGCTCTTCATTCTCTTCTTCCATGTGAGGAACCAAGTCATAAGTTAATTTTTGGACATCACATTGCTACGAGATTTTTTCATTAAAATTGACATCTCTACTAATAACAATCTTTTTGTTTCTTGGATTGAAGAGCTTATAACCTTTGGAACTTGAGTCATAGCCGATGAAGACAAACTTCTCAATCTTGTCAAAAAGCTTGGATCTTCTTTCATCCAGTAGATGTGCATATGCAATGCTTCCGAACACCTTGAGATGAGAGACGTCAGGCTTTCTTCCACTACATTCTTCTTGTGGTGTCTTTTCCTATATGCTTCTTGTAGGAGAGCGGTTGGACAAGTAAACGACACAATCGGCTGCTTCCGTCCAAAAAAAATTGGGAAATTGTTTTGCTATATAACATGCTCCGAGCCATGTTAAGGATAGTTCTATTCTTTCTTTCGGTTACTCCATTTTGTTGGGGGGTCTCGGAATCGTTAGAGGACGAAGAATTCCATTTTTTTTTACAACACGATTAAATTCATGAGATGTAAAGTTGCCTCCTCTGTTGGACCTCAAAGCCTTAATTTATAGCTACTTTCGTTTTCAACAAGTGGTTTGAACTTTTTAAATGCAAGAAATACCTCCGATTATTGTTTTAAATACACCCAAGTCTTTCTAGAGTAATCATCAATAAGGAGAAGAAAATATCAATTCTTACAAGAGGAGCAAGGTTTGATTGGCCCATATATATATCAGTGTGCACAAGTTGCAAGGGCCCCTTGGCTCTTGTGGTAGCCTTTGGGAAAGCTTTTTCCAAAATAACTTTCCAAGCAAGCATCCTTCACATAATTGATTTAGATGGTTGATGAAATACAAACCTCTCACCATTGATTTTGTAGACAATAATTTTAGTCTCCCAAAATTTAAATGTTCAAATTAAGTACCAAAGCAAATAAGCATATACATAGCATGGCTTTAGGCACACTGCCACATCATTTTGAATATTTAGCAAGAATACTCTATTTTGTCATTGGTACTTTGGCAATCATATTATTTCTTTGATCTCTTATTGAAAGGCTATGATCACTCAAGTGTATCAAACCCTTTATCTAAGAGCTGTCCCATTCTCAAAATTTTATTTTTCATATTTGGGATATAATAGACATTGGAAATGAATTGATGCCTTTTATCTTTCAAGCGGATTAACATAATTTTACATTTTCCTTTCACTGCTATTTTGGATTCATCACCAAAGGTGACGTTGCCGCCGATGGACTCATCAAGCTCCATGAACATGTTTTTGCTTCCACATATATGGTTGCTTGCACATGTGTCAGGGTACCAAGTATTATTCTCCATGCTTTCTTCTCCTTTATGTCCAACAATAAAGTTGAGTTCTCTTGTATTTTTTTTTCAACATAGTAAGCTTTTACTTCAACATATTTAGTTGTATTTCTACAATCTGATGCATAATGTCTAAGCTTATGACAATTATAGTATTCAACTTGAGATTTATCATACATTTGGCTTCCATCTCTTCTTGTGAAACTTCATCTTCCACGTCCTCTTGTAGGATAGTTTTGGCCTCTTTCTCCATTAGTGAATGTCTTGTAGTGACTTCTTCCCTCACTTCCAAGACCTCGACTATGACATCTTTGACTTGTTCGATTGGTAGATGTCACGACCCGCACCCGGATATACGAAAACGAATACGTGGGCCACGCCCAGCCTACGCCGCAGTATCGGCGGTAGAATGTTGTCTAGTACCCAATAAATATACACTACATCTAGAAGGTCCATGAACTACAAATGTACTCAATCACAACCCAACATCTAAAGAAGATAAGACAGGAAAGATAACTAAGGCACTAGAACAACTAGAAACTGCTAGAAGGAATTATAAGACATGAAAATAAGGAAGAAAAAACAAGAAAACTAAGGATAACTATCAGGCAACTCACATAGAAGAATAGTGAGATCCACCTCAGCTAGCAATATCATGAAGTCCAATAATGGCATAACAACTCCTAAAATATTGTCAACGTATCCAGTCAGGATGAGAACGAGTACATAAACTAACAACAGTTTCATAGTATTGACAAATGTTGTAAGAGACAATCATAATGGAATACAAGATGATATATCAAGACCGTAAGTAAAACATGATATATAAACTGGAAATCATGTCAAGGTGAATCACGCAGGAAAAGTAAGCTGAACTGTAATATGTAACTGATGTAATAAATGTAAAATGTGCCTCAAATATTATAGCATAATATGATCGGTATGGGTCAAGATCAGGCTTCCAGCCGACCGGCTACAAGTACGTGGACTCGACCCGGCCGGAATGGCAAGCTATGGAGCAAGTAGTAGCACAGGTCAGGCTATACCCATCGTGATGTGAGGGTATAGCTATGATACAAGTAGTAACTCAAGATGGGCATTGATCACACTATCTATAAAATTTCCCATTCCCCGAATAGTATACGGATCCGGACATAGCACGTCATGGCACGAGATTTCCTAAGAATGTAGCTACTCCTTCTCATGAATCAGTGTCAATACAAGTACAAGAACAAGATCGAGCAAGTACCAGTATCTCAAGAAAATCCAAGAATGACATCTCATGACAGGAATCTGGTATATACTAGTCCGTGTACCATCGTGACGAGAATCAAGTAAAACACTATAACTGAATCGGATACAGAAAATATCAAGACAAGGAACTACTATCAGAGAATGTACTCGCCTGAAATCTGGTGGAATATGTCAACTGTGTAATATGGCTCAGAGTGATGCCACAAACCTAAAGATAAGATATATATATATATATATAAGCTAATTAGGGTCAACAGTGTTAGGCTTGATTTTATAGTATAAGCTACGCAATCTAGGTCAGACTCAGTCAACTAAGTCAAACTAGGTCACACTGAGTCATATTTGGTCAAACTAGGTCACAAGAAGTCAAACCAAGTCAAACTAGGTCAAACTGGGTCAAAAGTTGACTTACAGTTGACTTTTGGTCAACTGGTCAACTCTAGTCAACTCTCGTCAACTCTAGGTTAAACTAGGTCAAATGTTGACTCTACTTCGACGTTCAACCAAAACAGTCAACCATGGTCAAACAGGGTCAAGGCTAATCTCTATAAACATCTACAGGATCAACACATCAATTTCAGTGATGGTAAAATCACTGGAATTGATGGATCTCAATTCTGATACAAGGATCTAAAAATACGAATAAAAAGAGAAGGATTATAATAATAGGGTAAAAACCTACAGATGTTGTCGGATGGTGAAACAACCATCACCAACGGGTCCAGAATGGTCAAATTAGCTAGGATAGCCTATCCATAAGTCCAATTTGGACACAGGGGCAAAAAGGTAATTTCGGATCAAAACGGTGTCCGTGTCGGACCTACTTTGTACCAAAAATGTGTCAAAATAAAAGTACACTAAATCTAACAAATTATATGTCCACGAATCCAGAATGACGATACGAACTCAACGGTATATCCGAAATTAGATTCCGATGACCCGATCTCAGATTGGTCCGTTGACCCAGATATTAGAATCCGATTTGCACGAAAAAGCGTATCGGAGCCAATTTCCTCAAAACTTAGCAAATTATATGTCAACAAGTCCAGAATGATGATACGAACCAAACGGTATATCCAGAATTGGATTTCGATGAGCCGATCTCAAAATGACCCTTTGATCCGGATATTGGTATCCGACTTTACCGAAATACGTGCCGAAACCAATGTCCACTAAAACCTAGTAAATTATATGTCAACGAGTCTAGAATGACGATACGAACCCAACGGTATATCCAGAATTAGATTTCGATGAGCCGATCTCAAAATAACCCTTTGACCCAGATATTGGTATCCGACTTGCACCGAAATGCGTGCCGGAACCAATGTCTACTAAAACTTAGCAAATTATATGTCAACGAGTCCAAAATGAAGATATAAATTCAACGGTATATCCGAAATTGGATTCCGATGAGCCGACGTCAAAAAGTCCCATTGACCCGGACTGTGGGGCCTGCTTTGCACCGAAATACGTGCCAGGGCCCATGTCCTCCAAATCCAACAAACTTTATATAAAAACGTGCCAGACCAACGCCACGATTCTACTGGTGGTGTCAGAAATTGAATCCGGAGTCCCGGGTTCAAAAATGGAATTTTACAAGTTAGAAATTACGAATTCGGACGGCCAACTTTGGCGTCGAATTCAACCAACCAAACGTGCTCACAATGAAACAAAATTTTAATGGAAGGAAGAGAGTTATACCAGCTACGCACAGGAACTGGTGGCACACCAAACGGAGCTGCGAATGAGGAGATACGATCCCGCGAAGTTGGCTCCACGAAACTGTCCAAAAATAGTTCAAATTAAAACGTCAACTTGGTGGCCGGTTTTGATGTATCAAACGATAAAATGAACGGATGAAATTTGAGAGAGATAAAGGGGTATATACCGAGATTGTGACGGAGCAAAGAGTCCGTCGATCCAACGGTCGAATCTTTCGAAAAATGTGCACGAAGTCGATACGACGAAACAAAAATCTGAGTTCAATTTTGCGCGCGTCACGGCGGGATCCCGTACGAAACGCACAAATCGCCTACGTATCGCGTCGAGGAGGAGGAGGATGGCGAGGGGGAGCTCGCCCATGGGTTCGTCGGAGGTGCCCGGCCACGGGGGGGCCGACCTCGCGGTGCCGCGCGGTGGCCGCCACTACGGCTGCTGCTGCCAAAGCCGCTGCTACTGCTGCTGTTGCGTTTGTAGCTGCTGCTGCTGTAGCGCGCGCGGCCGGAGGCGGCACGGCGATGGCGACGGCGGTAGAGGTGGTGTAGTTGTGGTGGTGGTGTTTATGGTGGTGGTGAGAGTGGTGGTGTGTGGAGATGGTTTTGATGATGGTAATGGTGATGGTGGTGCTTGTGATGATGTTGAAGAAGAAGAAGAAGAAGAAAAAGAAGGAGAGGATGTTGGTGAGGGTGGTGGCGGTGTCATGGAGTGGAGTAGGGGTTCGGCTATGTTGGAGTGGGTGGTATGTGAGTGTTCTGTGAGAGAGAGAGAGTTGTGAGAGTGTGTGTGTGTATAATATATAAAGAGAGTGAGAGATATTTAGAGAGAGAGATAGATATTTAGAGAAAGAGAGAGAGAGATAGGTCGGTTGAGTGAGAGAGAGGGGGTGGGGTGTTCGGCTGATGGGAGGGGGGTGTTTGTGTGTAGGAGTTATTTTAGGAAGAGAGAGTTATATATATATATATATATATATATATATATATATATATATATATATATAAAAAAAATATATATATATATATATATATATATATATATATATATATATATATATATATATATATATATATATATATATATATATATATATATATATATAAGAAAATATATATATATATATATATATATATATATATATATATATAAAGAAAAAAAAAGATATATATATATATATATATATATATAAGAGAAATAGAGATATTTGTATATAAAAAATATATATATATATATATACATATATAAGAGAAATAGAGATATTTGTATATAAGGAGAGATATTTTTAAGTAGAGGAAAAAATGAGAAAAATAATAATTCATTTTGAAAATTCAAAAATAAATCCCGAAAATTCAGGGGGCTTACAGTAGAGCTTTCATCTTTCTCTTTGAAGATTAGCTTCGTTTGAAGGACTTGCGCCAACGTCGCTTGCTTTTGCTTTCTTCTTTCTTCATAAGTTTGTAATTAGCTCTTAAGTTGCTCAATAGCCATTTAATTTTTTCAATAATTACTATGATATGCTCAATTATGGAAGCTTAGTGAAGAATTGTCTCCATCACTCGAGTGTTGATCATGCTTTCACCATTTCTTTTCAATTTATTAACAATGGCTACAACTCTAGCAAAGTAGTCCAAAATAGTTTCGGACTCTTTCATATGTAAAGCTTCAAATTTACCTCTTAAAGTTTGGAGGTGACCTTCATCACCTTCTCCTCTCCTTTGCAAAAAATTTAAAGTTTTTCCTATGCTTTTTTGGAGGTTGTTGCTCTTAAAATTAACTCGAATGCGTCATCATCCACGACTTGGTAGATGAGGAAGAGAGTTTTCTTGTCCCTTTTTCTTGAATTTTTCAACAACTCCTTTTGAGCTTAAGATAATGAAGTCTCATCTTGTGGCTCAACATAGCCTTTTTCGATAACTAGCTCCCGTACATCTTGTGCTCCTTGCAAAGCCTTCATAATGATTCTCCAATTGTCATAGTTGCTCATGTTGAGGATGGAAACTTGGAAGAGAATCACCTCGCTTGCCATCTTCGATCTCGAACTGCCTTGTCCTGATACCACTTTGTTGGAATTGTGGTTGGCCAACTAGCTTGGAGGAACAAATTTAGAGAGGGAGAAAAATATAGAGAGAAGAATTTGGTGGAAGAGAAGAATGGAAGAAGAAAAGTTTTATAAGGGCACTAAGCTTTTATTTATTTTTTGTGTACAAGATGGAGGGGAGCACCCTAGGACTTTTGGAAGGGTCTACATACTTCTTAAAATATGGATCATTAGGATCTCTCTAGAACATAGATATTTTCCATGAGCATTCTAATTATAGAACATCCTAGAACATATACTAAGCTCAAAACTAAAAAGGGCCTTAATGAACAAAGTCTAATGGTAATGGACCAACTAGATTTGTTGAGCTAAAAAATATGGTTACAAAATCAAGTTTATTTTCCAACAGTATTTAGCCTTCAAATGTGAGAATTGAGGTACTCACTAGACTTGCCATCTTCATTATGGCCGGTGGGTTCCACAGCTGAGAATGGAGCCACGATAATTAATCTAAATAGGGACCGACGACAGTCGATTCCACTCAAAATTTGATGATGGGTCCCTACTGTCACGCCCCAGTCCCAACTATACGTTGGACCAGCACGTGACTATGCCAACGAACACGCATACGTAGGCTACTCCAATATATGGAACCCACGTATCATACTTATCACGTTCCAGAGCCAGAATACTGGAGAGCGGAGGACAGACACAGCCAGCTACGTATATATAAGTGTAATCCACCTCGATATACGGTCACGGCTGTCTAGATGTATGAGGATTTATCTACAAGCCATCAGTCTCTTATGGTCAAGAACAAGCCTAGTGTCTCAATCTCAAGAAAGTAATTATAATAACAACAAGATGTTAGACTATCATATATTCAATAGTAAGGCATCCCATACATTTTATATACAGATGATCATGAAGCTAGTCGTACAAAATACGAGGACTAGAAAGAGTTTCAGTCATACATGATCAACCCTAGGATTTGTTAATCATGTTACAGCCCGTAGGCAGACAGTAAGTAAAATATTCAACATTAGCTAACACTTGCTCGGCGGCTAAACGCCTCAAAAGAATAATTTTACAATAGAGTGGAAGAGCAAAAAAAATTCACTCGTTGCCAGGGTTACGTCTAGTGTTCACCATCTGGTTGAAAAGCTGGAAGATCCTCGAAAGCTACTCCGAAATCTGGCCATACAAAACCAGCTGGATCAGACCCCAGAAAGAGCAAGTGCCACAAGGGAGGCTTCACTTAAGAACTAAAACCAGCATGTTAGCACATGATACATAAATGATAACGAAAGACATGAGTTAGAGAAAACAGAAAAATAGGGTGATAAACGATAAGATAACTAAAAGACTATTTCGGTAACCAAGTTACAACCCATAAACCAAACAAGAATCGGGGTTGTAACCCTTCACCTGAACAGAACTTAGTCGCTAACTAATTATCGATAAAACGAAGCATAAATAGTAACGTACTGAAGTAACCATGTACTGGCCTTGTCTAGGCAAGACTAGACTAGACTCCATCCATCAATCACGGCCAAGCAATGAGTACAGCTTGATACTTTAACTAACTAGGCTTATCACAAGCATAGTTACTAGCAAGATGCAATGAGATATTCCGGCAGTCACAAGCCCTGCAGCTATCCAGGTTATCTAGGCGAGGTTCATGTAAGAGTTATAAAAAATTATTAGATGACTTAGAGTGTAACACATGACAGTGTGCATATTACTTGTTTCAATAAGTGTCCCACATTACAGTGGGCTAAAAATGTGCCCAACTCGACGACAGGCTACAAGTCCACTCAAGGCGTCCAGATAACGGAATCGCTTGTAACTGGAAATATCTCTCTATATGAGCTACTTTGATCAATCTAGTAATTAACCTAGTCAGATTCAGCATGAATCCCTAACCGTGGTAACCAGGGATACAAGTCCTAGAAATGATGCGAGACAATACTTAAGCTGTAAATAACTCCAACTCATAAAGGAACCATGGTCACAATATACATCTAATCTCTTCCAACGGTAAAGATAATGAACTAATAGGCAAGCAGCAATGATAAATGTCTAGAAATAGCCCAAGAAAGTTGATGGCTGGGAGGAAACAGATCCACTACCAAATGACTATAATAAATTATTAGAAGTAGTCCAGTCTCATGGAATAAAATGAAATAGTCCAAGTACGATAGTCAAACTAAAGTGATAAACAACTAAAAGATAATCATATAAACTCGAAAGGTGCAACCTCCTCGTCTGGATGAGATGACTCAAATCCAGATCCGTACATCTGAGGATAATCATGCTCGTCTATACCTGGAAGAAAAACTAGGTCCTTAGCGGAACATAGCAAGATACATAATGTACATGCTATAATACTGAAATAAAATCATAGATATGCAAAGGTATTTCTAACCTCCTTATGTACAATTTAGAGGACAACTTTTACGCGTATGGATGGGATTCAGGCTATCTCGAATAATCCACATAACTCAAAGCTAGTGGTGTACATACACTATCATCCAGTCATCTGTATCCGTTTGTAACGATCAATGATCGTCAGAGGGCATCTGCAACTCATCAGTTTTCATAGTTCAATTCGGATACTATGGTTTACCAATTTGTCTATCCTATACGCGCTAGTGACTGTCCGCCCCCATAAATCCATACTGACCAAGTCATGTCCACGGCTTGTCCAGTTTGTAATTGCTTGTGTCTCTAATATTCTATTCATAGCAGTCACGGTATCTATCCGTCACACATCTCTTACGTATTGATGGCCAGTCAGATATGTAGTCTATGCCCCTATCATGATGTCTCAATCGTGTAATGTGAGTGTCATGGCCAAAGAAGATATAAAAAAATATCCCACAATTATAAGGTAGTCCTCTAATACTAAGTCGATATGCATAAAATAAAGACTAGACACGTAAATGACTAATATGATCATTTGCACCCATGTATAGCCTGGACAAATAATTTATATAAACAAGAGTATGAATAATATCAAAAATAACTATAACATGCAGAAAAGGAATAACAAATGACAGTAAAATAGCAAGGTATACTTGTCTGGATCCTGAGTAGTGGCAAAAAAATATCCAGGTAGTGAACTCGGCAAGTCAACCGTCGTAGAAAGATGATATCCGAATGAACATCTCTGGATGCTGAAACAAATATCACCAGCATTCCCAGAATAAGTGAGAAAGCTAAAATAGCCTACCCATAAGTCCAATTTAGACACAGGAGCAAAAATGTCAGTTTTGGGTCAAAATAGGGTCCGCTGTTGGGCCTACTTCGCACCGAAAAATGTGCTAGAACTAAAGTTCTCTAAATTCAGCAAATTATATGTGGTATGTCTTAAATTGGATTCTGATGAGCCAAAGTCAATATCGCCCATTAAGCAAGACTGAGGGGCCCGCAAAATGGGTTCCGGTCAACCTTACTAGAATCGGATGAAACTTGGGTCACAGGACCAGCGTGATGCTACGAGTCCAACAAAGTAAGTTTCGTTGCGAAACGGCAAGTGTGCACAAACTAATTAGAAAATTTTAAAAAGGTTCATACGGAGGTTTTTCGACGGATACGGTTCAAATTCTTCGTATACACGCGATGGATTTGAATTTCGTCGAATCCTACATGTCCACAGTCTATGTACGCACCTTTTGATACAAACAACACGTGCCGAGGCGGTCCGGTTTGACGGAACCAACTGCGTATCATAAAAAATTTAGTTTGAAAAATATGGTTTTTCTGTGATTTGGAACTTGATTAACATGTAATTCAGTACAGAATAATTAAAAGTAATTAAAGGATGTCAATCTTGGTTATATTGGCTTTACAACAAAGAAATAATATCGAGATTTAGTTCACGGGTTTGGGAGAAATTGATTCCCAAAGTTTGGTGTTTGGGACAGTTTTATACACTATTTTGAAACAGTTTTTGCTCGACTTCGAGTCGATTTTTTACTTGATTAAAATAGTTTTTTTAAAAAAAATCTAGATATAGGGTTATGTTGTAGATGCATACGAAGAATCGGTTCGCAAAAAGAACGAGTAAGGAGGAAGAAATCGGACCTAAAATAGGGGGTCATTAAGTTCGGATTCTGATGTGCGCGGGATCGAATTCGGCCTGTCCAGACGGCTGCTCCGGCGGTGGCTATCACGACCCGACCCGACCCGAAAAATCGCTCGTTCTCGCATCGATTTATCCGAATCATCGTCCTCTCTGGGACGTGATGTCATACGAGTCTGGAGTTGCACCCGTACAAGACAAGATGAGTACAAGTTCTCAAATGGTTATCTTTGATTTGATATTAGCAACAGAAGACAACAAAGTATACAAAACAATTCTCTTTATTGATAAATGAACTGAGATTACAAAGGCTTTCAAAAGCCCAACTGAATTGTCCAGATTAGCTACAATACTCAAGTTCTCTCTTGCCCACAAAAGATTTCACCGTTCCAAATATCATGCCTTTTATATCTCGGCCGCATCAATCCTGTGGCAAGTCCGAGCGTCAATGCGATCGCACGCCTCAATACGCTACGACATTCAAAGCCTCAGCGCGTTCAAGCAAACACTACTAAAATACAACGATTTAGCGACGGCCCTATCCGTCGCTAATCCGTCGCTAATTGAAATTATCGACGGATTACCGATGGATACGGGCTAAAAAATCCGTCGGGAATAACCTCGTCGCTAAAACTAGTCCATCGCTAGTCCGTCGCTTAGCGACTACTTAGCGACGGATTACCGTTGGCTAAATCAAAACAGTTAACGACGGCTAGCCGACGGCTTCCCGTCAACTTCGACAGTTTAAAATTTTAATATAACAAAGATTAGCGACGGACAATACGTCGCTAAATCGTCGCTAAATGCGTATCAGAGGGTTTCTGATATGCAACATCCGTCGCTACTCCGTCGCTAACCTCGTCGAATTAGCGGCGGAGTAGCGACGAATATTCCATCGACAGGCTCCTGGATATCTTTCATAATTCCAGGACCTTGGCGACGGATAACCCGTCGGGTTTTAGTCGTCCAACCGTCGCTAACTGGGAATATTCAATATTCAATAAAACAAATATCCCAAGCACAAATATACAAAACACACAAATATTCTAATATACAAAACACACAAACAATTCGAACACACAAATATCCCAAGCATTCAAATTGTTCACACAAAATACACAAATATTCAATATTTAAACACAAATATTCAATATTCAATAAAAAAGAAAATCGACTTTGGCCTCAGCAAAGACCGCAAGTCAGACGATGAATCTTCACAGCCAGGGATCATAGTTGCGTTGAGGCATGTACCATTCTCTCAGCCACTTTGCATACGAAGGCTCAATCTGGTTGAGGTCTTCTATAGGGACAGGAGGGTCTGTCCCGATGCTACTACTCTCTGACGGTGGCTCCTCCTTAACTTCAACCTTGGGAGCAATCTCTTTCCTGATGGTCATCGGTTCTTCCTTGACCTCGACCTTTGGTAACATCTCCTCCTTAACAGTCACCGGCTCTTGTTTGACGACGGAGACTTCCTCCGTGTCGACCTCCAAGGGTTCCTTGCCTCGGCCCCTTCTTCGGCTAGCAGCACCACCTCGGGGTGTCTTGGAAGTTATCTCTCTGACAACAGAAATTTTCATATAGGGTAAAAATTTTACTCAAATTATAAAAAAAGTAAGAAGTTTATCGAAATTGTAATCGGAGTAATGAAATAACATAGGAGATGGCGTGTCGTAGTGGTCGAAAGGGAGGGGGGTGACGCACCACCACCCATGTTGCGCTAGGGGGACGCCTACAAATAATAGGGACACTGACGCACAAATACAGCTCGAGTGAGCCAAAGGCATGCAGCCACTTCCCTCCCTCCATTCCCCCTCTTCCTCTCTTATGCTATCAACATCACAACTTTTCCAGTGCTGCTCCCTCTAATGATGATGAACGCAAAAATCAAAGACCCTCTCTCCTTTCTCACTCTTTACAGTTCTCAAAACAGGAAGGATCAGTGCTTTCTAGTTCTCTTCCATCCATCCATTCCTTCGTTCTGATCAAGCTTCTTCCTTTTTCTCTCCTCCACCATGGCTCTGGACCCATCTGCTCCTCCCTACTTCCCTTCTTCTTATTTGACTCTTTCAGCCACATATGATATCCAGCTCAAGTGTAGAGTCGGGGGAGAAGAAGTGGGCAGGAAGAGGAGGGGGAAGCAGCACAGCCGGCGGCATGACCTGGAGGAAGTACAGAGGTTTTACTGGAGGTGCTGGCAATTTTCCCAGGATGGTGCTGAGGAGCAAGTGTAGAGTCGGCCGAAGGAGCCACAGCTTCCTCCTTTCGAGGACTTACAGTTCAAAGAACAAGACGAAGGCTGCTGGAAGACCACAGTCATGATAAAAACATCCCAAATAAAATCAAGACGAAATTCATCTATGAAAGTGCCACCAACCATGGCGCGCGTTGGGGGTGTATGTGGGAGGGTTGGTAGGGCTCACAAAGAAGACAGCAGGAGGGGGTCTCTGGCGCATGCCATGACTCATGGCACGTCCCGTAGGGACTCGGCCTGCATGCGCCACCACCCATGGCGCATCCTAGCACGTGCGTCAAAGCACACGGCTTAGAAAATTATGACATGTTAGTCTTCCGATACCGCGGTTACATGATATTCACATTAAGGATCTTTGACAAGGTGACATGTTGTGAAAAGATATATCCTTATAGTTCTCCTTCTGAAAACATGATAATAATGTGCTGTCAGGATCAAGTTCATAGCCCAATCAGGATAACATTATGTGTATAGACAAAGAGTGATATGGTGAGGGGTGTATGTATGTGTGTTTCAGTCAAATGTGTGTGTTAAGGGTGTGACAGTGAGGGTGAAAGAGTGGGAGGGTGCGTGTGTGTCCTAGTCAAATGTGTGTGTGTGTTAAGGGTGGGTGTGTGTACAGGCGAGAGCCTCAATATACTAAATTTTACTAAATTTGCATATTCGGTTCGGTTTCGGTTTTAAAAAATTTGGTTCGGTTTTGGTTTTGAATATACTAAATTCGGTTCGATTTTGGTTTTTAATATACTAAATTTACTTATTTGGGTTCGGTCCAAAGTTAATATATACTCCTCTATATATATATATATATATATATATATATATATATATATATATATATATATATATACTCCTCGAATATATATATATATATATATATATATATATATATATATATATATATATATATATGTGCGTGTGTGCCGAATATATATATATATATATATATATATATATGTGTGAGTGTGTGTGTGTGTGTGTGTGTGTGTGTATGTTCCGACCCCCCGTGGCCAGCCACCCCTGATACTCATAGGGATAGTCCGATATCGATACTCATAAGCATAGCCCGATATCGATACTCATAGGAATAGTCCGATATCGATACCGATTTTGATACTCATAAGAATAGTCCGATACCAATATCGGGACATGCCAAACTGTATCGGTATCGGACAGTATCAAACCGATTTCGGTCAGTATCGGGTATCGGTCAGTATCGGAGCGGGACATGTCAAACTGTACACTACTTATACGTTGCATCTACACTACGTTCTATATCATCTTGATTAATTGTACATTAATCTTGGTTATCAACTCTTGACCTTGATTGATGATCTTGATCAAGAATTAATAATCCTGAATTAATTATAATTATTCTTGACTAATTCCTAGCTAGATTGTTACTAAACTGTACACTACTTATACGTTGCTACACTCGTGTTGTCGTTTGTACATCCATGTACGATCAAAGAAGTAACGATCTATCACAGATTGGAGGTAAAAATCTGTATCACAAGACTAACAAAATTACTATGTAATCATGTACTCACCAATAACCGGATGTAACTGGAGTCGTTGGGCCTATCGTGCAGTAATTGGTGGATCCGCTGGTATAGGCCGGATGTACTTAGTATCTACTGTATCAGATTAGTATCGTTCTATCGGTTTGGTATAGGACGTATCGGATTGGTATTAGCCTTAACAAATTGGTATCGTCCTATCCGATATATACATATATCGCCGTATAACTAGGATTCATATTGGCCTTATCGATTTGGTATTGGTCATATCCGATAGGTACCGGCCGTGTAGGATTAGTATCGACCATTTCGGATTAGTATAGCTAGGTATTGGTTATATTCGATATATATGTGTGAGTGTGTATGTGTGTGTGTGTGTGTATGTATGTATGTGTGTGTGCCGATAGCATCCCCTTCCCGACCCCCTCCCCCCTTCCCGACCCCCTCCCCCACCCCCCTCCCCGACAGCACCCACCTTCCACGGTATCCCCCTCCCCCACCCCCACCCCCCACCCCCTCCCCGACCCCCCTCCCCGACAGCATCCCCTACCCGACCCCCTTTCCTACCCTCCCTTCCCCGATCCGATACTGATTCGGATTCCAATACCCCCTCCCCCGATCCGATAGACTCATAGGATTGGTCCGATCGGAAACCACCTATACCCCTCCCCCGATCCGATACTCTGATCCGAAACCACCGATACTCATAGGAATAGTCCGATCCGAAACCACCGATACCTCCCCCACCCCCTCCCCTACCCCGCAGGACAGCAAACCCTCCCTCCCCCTCCCCCACCCCCCACCCCCGATAGCACACCCCCGACAGCAAACCCCCACCCCACCACCTCCCCCCGGCCCCCCTCCTCCGACAGCAAACACCCACCCTCCCTCCGCCCCCCGACAGCAAACACCCACCCCGTGCCCCCTGCCCCGTACCCAACACCATCCACCCCCAGCCCCCTCCCTTTCCCCCTCACCGCCGGACCCCGCGACAGCCGACCCCTCCACCCGAAACCCTACCCCTGCCCCGAAACCCTAAACCCTACCCTGCCTCCCGCCCTCAACACCCTCCCCCCACCCCCACTCCCTCCCCCCACCCCTTCGGCCCCAGCGACAGCCGACCCCCCAAACCTGAAACCCAAAACCTTATATGTTAAACAGAAAGAGAGAGAGAGGGTGAGAGAAAGCATACCTAAGAGAGAGAGAGACCCGTCGGAGAGAGCTTTGCTGGAGAGAGAGACCGGTCGGAGAGAGCTCGCCGCCGGAGAGAGGGAGGGGGAAAGAGAGAGAGTCTTTTTGGGGGGAATAAAAAATTCCTCCCCGTCGGTTCAATTTAAGTTAGGTTACAGTATTTAGTGACGGACTATCGACGAATATATCATGTTTGCCATTAAAATCTTTTGATAAAATTTTTAATACAAACAGAACAGTATTATAATGTAGGACTTAGACGTAGTCCTAGGAGTACACTTTTATTTAATCTGGGTCCCTTGTGCCGATGGAGCGAGTGGTAATGCGTTGACTCCGTTGACGATCTGACGACAGTTATCGGTTCTCTGAAGGTTTGGATTGCTCTGGGTGCTGGAGCTGATGGAGAGGAAGAAGACGTTGAGTGTCTGTAGCTGCCTCTTCGGTTGTGCGACGTCTCTGTCTGTATATATATGTGTCTCTGTGTGTGTGTGTGTGTGGAAGAAAGAAATGATCCTTCTATTTATAGTCTGCAGGCTGACTGCTCATGCGCGCATATGTAGGATGCGCTTGGACGTGGAAACGCCAGGTGGTGATTGCTGATGGAGGCGCATGGACGATGTGCCCTGATCGAGGAGTTGAATTCTTTAAGCTGCTGTTGTGGGCTAGCACGTAGCAGAGAAAGAATCTTTCTTTTGCTGAGATCTTGGGTAAATCGAGTCAAAGGACACGTGTCGTAGGCCCATGGCTCGAAGATCTCGGATTTGGTGGAGAATGATCTGGTAGGATGCGCCTGGGATTGGGCGCATGAGGAGACTTTGGCTCGTAACCTTTGGGAGTCACGAACAATTTATGGTGCATGGCTTTTGAGGTGCATGCGAGGCTTCAGTAATGACTTTACTTCTGTCTTTAGGGATCAGAGAAAAGCCTAAGGCGCATGGCTTTTGAGGTGCATACCGAGCTTCAGTAGTGACTTTACTTCTGTCTTTAGGGATGAGAGAAAAGTCTGAGGCGTATGGCTTTTGAGGCGCGTGCAGAGCTTTGGGCGCATGGCTGCGGAGGCGCATGCGAGATGGTTGGGCAGCCACGTGGCTTGTAACTGCCGGAGGAAAGTAATGATGATGCTGACGTTGGCGACGCCTCATTTTCTGAAAAAGATGCCAACTGCAGTCTTCGGGGGACGTGCTGCCAACTCTGTCAGACTTCAGCATTTAATATTCTTTGACAGGTGATGGGTTGTCGAGTGGGCGCATCGATCGGCATTCCACTAGTCGCATGGGGCCGCATGGGGGCGCATGCTTGTGAAGCGCTTGGTGCTGAGGATCACGTCTGTGTGATGTGCGGTCTGGCCAGCGTATCCGCTCCGTTTGACACGTCTTTTGGTACGACTGTTACGTTCTTCGAGTGCTTTAAATAGTCGTTTTTGACTTGGCTGAATTCGAAGCGTCAGGTTCATCCATTTAATGCAACTTCATTGCACGAGATTCGGAGAGCCAGCCACTTGGCACATAGGTTTGATTTGCCTGGCCTATAAATAGTGGCATGGAGAGAGTTTGCTTCTCGTTCTCTCACGTCCTCCCAAAGTGAACTTGTTTACTCGAGTGCATTCTGTTGACGAGATGCTCCCGAGGGTGAAGATGCGATGTAATGTCTTCATTGATGCACTTGAAGGTGACTGTTACATCCAAAAGTCGGAGTCGAGGGCTTCTGAGGCAGGCGGAAGGTGCCTGTTGCATCCAAAGATTGGGATGCTCGAGCCTCGTCTCCGTTATGTGGGAAGAGCCGCAGATCGGAAATACGGTGCTGCGACTTTGGGGGTTCTTTCTTCTATCAGAGTGGGTGTAGCCCATTCTGGTTGTGTTGAAAGCTGCTCCTTTAGCCACGGTTTCGATTACGGTCTTCCATCATCTTTGGAGGCTCTTTCGAAGCCTCCCCTGGCCACAGGTTGGCTTGCGGTGCTCTTCTCTTCCTCGGTTTGGGGAGCTCTTCCTCCAGATAGAGGGTTGATTGCCACCCTCATTCTGCTCAATAAATGCTTCATTAGTCGAAGCATTTAGACGGCGGTAAGCCTGGCTGGAAGAGTGACACATAACTGAGCTGCTGAAGGGATGCACATAACTGAGGATGCACATAACTGAGCTGCTGAAAGGATGCGCCCGGCTGGGAGCGCGTAGTGGGATGTGCCTGGCTGAGAGCACATGGTGGCTGCTGTGCCTGGCTGAGAGCGCTTGGTGGCTATTGTGCCCGGCTGTAGGCTTAGGGTCCTTTCTTTTTTTAGAAGTTCTCCTTTGTACAACCCTTTTTAAGACATGTAATAGACTTTTATATGAAATAAAAATCTTCTTTTAATGTCTATATTCTTGTTTTGCTGTGTCAAAGTACTTTGTCTGAACTTCCTGGCACATGTAATATTTAGCGCATAGGATTTCTGATCGTGAAATTCCATGCTTCTACAAGACCCCCTTCAAAGTTTTCAAAACTTTTCTGTCAAGTTTTGGAATACTTTGAATAAGAAGCATGGTGGTTGGGGCGCATGTCTGTTCGGGCGCATGGATACTCCGCGCATCAATGATGGGCGCATGCTCCTCCCAGATAATGCAAATGATAACGCCTCGATAACCAAGAAGATTAATGATGATCTTTTTGGTTTTATCTGTAGTTATCTCTTCACAGAACCCTAAGCGGCAACTGAGGTCACACTTCATCGGTTCACACGTACAACTGGGCCTATAAATTGGCGTGAGGAGAAGAGAGGGAGTTCTAGCCTGATTCCTCTCTTTGCTTTTGTCTTTTAGAGTTTTTAAAAAATCCTAACTTTCTCCTTTCAAGAAATGGCTCCCAAGACTCCTCGTGGCGGTGCTGACAAGGGATAAGACAAAGGGAAAGAGCCTGTAAAGGCTGCCGCGGCTGATGTTCCCCGCCCGCCTGTCGACGTTCGGCCATCGGTAGTTGGTGAGTTTCATCATCCTCTTCCTGTGCCATACATACGCCGACGCACATGGACCTTGAGTCCTGATGATGTGCCGAGGTTTTTTCGTCGACGTGTATGGGTTTAAGCCCCGAAGATGCGCCGAAGCTCCACTGCTGACGCGCATGGGTTTAAGCCCTGAAGATGCGTCGAAACTCCACTGCTGACACGCATGGGTTTAAGCCCCGATGATGCGCCGAAGCTCCACCGTTGTCGCAAATGGGTTTAAGCACTGAAGATGCGCCGATGCTCCACTGCTGACGCACATGGGTTTAATCCCTGATGATGCGCCGAAGCTCCTTTTTAGATGCGCCTGAGCCTGATGCGCTTTTGATGAGAACGAGGCTTAGATTCTTTTGTTGTTTGAAACATCCCTGAATCTTTGCCTTCTTTGTTGAACATCAGTGTCGATGACTGTCCTACTCTTAAATGAAGTGCTTCTGGATGCTGCCCTCTGCCAGATGGGAGTAGATTACGATGAGGAGGTGATGAACCCTGCTCGAGCTACTATTATGCTAGATCAGCCTCCCGAGAGAATGATTCAAATCCGGGAGCAACTGCATGGGTTCCTCAAATGGATAATGGAGCGTGGCGTTTTGAAATCTGCCACTTCTGATAACGTGACCTTTTTGAAGTCCGAGTTCTTGTTTGGGGACCGCCTTACTTCTATTGAAGCGAAGGTGTTGAAGGTCAAGGAGGATTGGTTTTTTACAGCAAGAGGAGTGCATATGACTGTTAAGCAACTTGAACGTCAATGGCCCTTGACAGCTTTCTGTCGTCTTGCTTCCAAGAGGAGGATGTCTTGGGAGCTAACCCCATCCCAGGGGGAAGCGGTGGCAGGCATCATCAAGATCGACTCTACCTCCGACCAAAGGGATACTTTGGCCGCCGTGCGGTCTGGGCCTTCTTTCACCTGGCGGACTTTACGTCCTGGGAGCATTTACAGTGATGTTCCCATTAATACATTTGCTTTCGGCGCTTCGACTTTTGCCAATCGCATGTTGTTGATGGAGCGATCATACCTGAAAGGTGAATTTCGGGTAGAGGGTTGGTGTCATTATGTTGCCAAATGGGACAAGCTGACACTCTGGATGCTGTCACGGTTTCAAACCGAACTCCAAGAGATGGGACTGACTGCCGCGATCCGTGCTACTCAGACAGGTGTTGACATCAACTGACATATGTTCCTCGTGCTCCTGGAGATGTTTAACACCCAGACCGGGACCTTCTTTACTCCGGTAGGGGAGCTGGGACTCGTACTTCATGAAATGTACGAAGTGTCAAGACTCCCTTAGGGGTCAGAACTTTATAAGGAATACTTCTCGACCAACGAGGAGTTCCAAGTCCTGGGGGACAAAGCTGAAGAGATGATGGCCGTCTTCAAGGAAGTGGCAAGTCATCATTACTATATGCAGAAGAGGGATAAGAGCGGGTCGCAACCTCATGTGACCGCCTGGAGGGATTACGTCTTCAAGCAAGACAAGGAGGATCCCTCTCAATTTACCACTCCGTCAGCACTTTTCCGTAGCGAAGTGCTCTCCGAAATAAGCAGGTTATGTGAGAAGAATCCCCGGGAAAACGAGGATCGGGAGTCGGATGAACGCTTCTATAGCTATTTCTGGCACCTTATTCATCGGATGTCGTCGAAAGCAATGTTAGCTGCGTATCTGATGGTTTGGTTTCGGGATTACGTCTTCTCTGGCGGGTCAGGCTCTGTAAAGAGGGTGACCCGAAACCTAATCCTGCCAGCAGTGAAGTTGGTTTTTGGCCGGCGCCTGGCTCCACTTCCCGCGATGGTGTGTAACCTGCTGCGAGGTTTACGGGAGTTTACGGGAAATGTGGTTCATGACCGAGGTAGAAATGACCACTTCCCCCGTGTCGAATTTCTATTTCACTATTTGATTGGGGTGGTTAATTTTATACCATCCAAATGTAATGAGTCCGGGCTCGGAAGAAGATCATAGGGCCGGAGATGCATTCCTTCGTCGTTTCTACCAGAGGAGCTGGTTGCATTCTGGCTTTCCTGTTTGCAGGAAGGTTTTATCCCGCCTTCAGGGGTGGAAGATCACCAAAGTAGGTCCCGTTCTTTCGGGTTTTGAGGCCAATGAAGACTTGGTGGATTCGGGTGAAGATGCCACCACTCGGCCTCCATGGGGATTCTGCTGGTTGTAAAATATCCGGCCGTCTCATATGGTGTACCGGAACAGGAACCAGTGTTACTTGGAGCCGTATTTACCGAGCCGTTTTGCACGGCAATTTGGTTATGCTCAGTTGATGTTGGATAATCCCAGTATCAACCTGGGGTATACTGGAAGCTTGCTGGATGGTGCGCGAGCTTGGCATTACTACAATACCGGATGTACCGGAGCTCGCTTTACGCTGCCCGTCCAGAATCCGCGATCGCCGATTCTTTTTTCGGCCGCCAAATTTTACTGTGTTATGGCTTCCATGCCTCCCGGATATGATAGGGAGACCAGTCTTGTTGTAGGCACCCCGTTAGCAGTAGCCAGGAACATATTGGTGAGGGCTCGATCGTACCGTCTGCCAGAGGTGGGTCATCGAGGTGCCCCTGCCGCATCCCCAGGGGGTCAGACAGAACCCTCGGTTGATCAACCGAAAAGACGTACGGATACAGAGGCTGGCTCTTCTGCGTCAAAGAGGCAGAAGAAGGCATCATCACCGACTGTGTCGTCGGACTCGACCCCGACGGAGGTGAGGGTGTCCCATATAGTCCAATTCAGGATCCACATTTCGTGTGACTTATGCTTTCTTTTTGTAGGAGCCGCTCAAAAGGAGACCCCGTACTCCAACGTCTGGTGGCAGCAGACCAAAGGCGATGGCGGGCTCATCTGAAGAGCGTATTCTGCCGATTATGATGTCTCATATGGAGGAGAATCCAGATGATATCGTTGTTGTGGAGACTACGGCATCTCCAGATTATGTTAGGAGGGAGGCTGAGGATGTAGCAGCTTCCGGGATAGTGCAAGTCGCCGTGGGGGCCTTGGACGTTGAGGGTCCTGCAGACACGGGGCTTCCTGACAAAGAGGTGGAGTGGAGTTCGTCGTCTTCGGAAGACGTTCCTCCAGAGATGCGTGAGTCTGTTGCGGGGGCAACAGACGTGATTGCAACAAAGGAGAGGGTTGATTCCCCTCCTTGTCATGATGCGGAGAGGTCGGCTGTAGCGTTGCCGAGCCCTACCCCAGGCTCAGCAATGGAAGCTGAGGTGGCTGTCGACCGGAAGGTGGTGACAGATTTGGTCCCCGTGGGAGGATTCGATGATGAGAGGGAGACTCGTCTGCCGAGCCCGACCCCAGAAGACGCACCCCACCAAAAAACGGGAGCTGATCCAGTTAGCTTGCCAGAGGAAGGCTCTGTACCGGTTATAGATCGCGTCTCTGTGGTGGAGGAGGCAGGTCCGGATGCTGATAGTCCCTTTGAGCCGGGAAAGGGCAAGGGCTTGCTGATGCAAGAGCCCACTGTTGCTTCTTCGACTTGGGGGACGATATCGACGCCCCACCCAACTCCTTCTGCACTCTTGGCATCTGGCGCTGGTAGCGGAATTCAAGTTCCTGGTGTGGAAGAGTCTGCTGAGGTCGACGTTCAAGCCTCGCAGATTGAGATCGGCGGGTCTTCTTCTGGTCCGCCATCCAAGGTAGCTCCTCCAACTCCTGCCATGACACCACAAGTGTTGGAGGATGCGGATGAGTACGTAAAATTCATCGTTGTGGCAGTGTACAAGATGCTGCAGAAGGGTGTATCGACAGTGATGAACACCAATAGGAGTTTCGTGATGGCAAAATCCATGGCGCTTCCATACATCAACCTGATACGTCTCCACCAGGGCCATGATCATATGGCCGAGATTCGGGAGGCCTCGGTGACAGAGCTGGATCAACTGCTTTCCGAGTTTCAGCGTATCCAGCGGAATGATCTTTCCGCCCTAATAGACGCAAAAAAGGAGAAGTTGATTGCTGAAATTGAGTTCTCTTATCAGGCCACCGTGGGTGTCTGGGAATGCGAAGTGGCTAAGACTGAAGCTACAGTGGAGCGGTTGTCTCAGTCTACGCAGGAGAAGGTGGAGTTACGAACTGCGTTGGACGCTAGTATCGCGGAGGTTGATGTCCAGATTCGCTACCTTGAGGACCAGCGGTCCCGACTCCTATTAGATGCTGAGCGTGCCCAGGCTAAACATGTAGCATTCAAGAAGGAGGAAGCAGCTTTCACCCACCGGGCTCTTACTATGGCTCAGCAGCGGCAGCAGCTGGATGAGAAGCATGAGGATGACACTTCTCCTGAGGCCATAGAGGCGATGCGTCAAGAAGCTGAACGACGGGTCCTGGCGACTGTGGAGACTCGAGCGACAGACTTGAGGTGCCGGATTGAAGAGCTTTCGGCTAATCCCGGAGATGTTTAGGGGTTTTAGTCTCTTTTTCTTTTGTGTAATTGCAACTCTTGCTGGGGAGGGTGTAATCCTTTACTCTTTTTTTAGAATAAAGAAATACAAAGATTTTTGTGATGTGTTCATTTTTGCTGTTATGAACTTGATAGTTTGTGTGGACCTATTATCTTTTGCGCACCTTGGTTTTTAGGTACAGATAATAAGTTTGAGAGAACCAACATGTTTGCTCAGAGATGATGTGGACGTGGCAAATATAGGATTCAAATGATGGAATCTTCCTACTCAGAGGTGTTATAGACGTGGTAGGAACGATTCTGGGGGATGTGCGGAACTACTCAGAGGTAATGTGGACGTGGAAGTTCTGCAATCAATGTACGGCAACGCAGGGGTTGTCTGTACGGGATGTTTACTCAGAGGTAATGTGGACGTGGTAAACATGATGGGTAGCATAGTCTCACGGAGTGTAAGATTCCGCTTTGTAGGGCGTAGGGGGACAACTCAGAGGTGATGTGGACGTGGTTGTCCTTCTACTGGAGGATGCCACGGAACAGCTGGGTTCCAAAAGCGTCTGATTTTGTGGAAGTACATATCTGAAAGATGTCAAGAGTAGTACTTCTTTAGGAACTTGCCGTTGATGGGCATCATGAACAAGTCCCCATTGGATTTAGCGAGGCGGTAAGCACCATTCGAATATACCGTCTCTATGATGAAAGGTCCTTCCCACTTGGTCTCAAACTTTCCTGGTGTCTTGTGAGTCAACATCATCGGCCTCCTGACTGCCAGAAACAGGTTGCCTACTTGGAAAGTCCTTTGCTTGACCTTCTTGTTGAAAGCCTGTGATATACGGGCTTGGTAGAGTTCAATGCGTTGTTGAGCTAGGAGACGCTTTTCGTCAAGTGCCTCCAGTTCTCGCAGACGACGACGTTGATTGTCCTCTTCTGTGAGTTGGTTTGTGATTGCTACGTGGAGTGAGGGTATCTGGATCTCGAGAGGTAGTACCGCTTCGCTTCCGTAGACCAGGGAGAGTAGTGTGTTTCCTGTCGGGGTTCGTACCGTTGTGCGGTAGGCCCAAAGGCATTCGGCGAGCTTTTTGTCCCAGTAGCGTTTATTGGATGACACGACCTTTTTGAGTAGCCTGACGATGGTCTTGTTGAACGCCTCGGCCAATCTGTTTGCTGCCGGATTGTAGGCGGTTGAGGCCACATTTTGAATGCGATTCTCGTCACAGAATCTGCTAAAAATATGACTGATGAACTGAGGACCGTTATCGTGGATAATCCTCCGGGGTACCCCAAAACGGTAGATAACATGGTGCTTGATGAAGCTGATCACCCTAGAGCTCTTCACTTCCGCCAGTAGAACTGCTTCTGCCCATTTAGAGAAGTAGTCGGTGATGGCTAGGATGAAGCAGTATCCTCTTGATGAAAGAGGGGTGATCGGTCCTACAATGTCCATGCCCCAAGCTTCGAAGGGCCAAGAGGCGACTGTAGGATGTAGTGGTTCTGACGGTGCATGGATGAAGTATGTGTGAAGCTGGCACGCATGGCACTTTTTAGCATAGTCGACAGCGTCAGCGGCCATGGTTGGCCAGTAGTAGCCTATGCGTCGCAGTCGATCTTGTAACTTAGGGCCAGGTTGATGGGCTCCGCAGGTCCCATCGTGAGCTTCTCGAAGGGCTTCGGCTGCTTCTTCGTTGGACAGACATCGCAGGAGAAGTCCATCATAGGAGCATTGGTACAGCATTTTAGTAGCTGTATCGTAGTAGAATCGAAGGGAGCACCTCCTGACTGAGACAGCTTCTTTCGGGTCTTCTGGAAGAATTCTGTAGACAGCAAAGTCGATGAACGGAAACCTTCAGTCTCGGACATTAACACCAGCACTTGTTGACATGGCATGGGCCACTTGTGAGCACAGGTTGTTTTTAGGACAGACCAAGTCTCAACCAACTACCGTGACGTAGTATTGAGTTTCGAGGGGTGCTGCTAATGAGGCTTCGAGGCCAGCCAGAGAGTCAGCCTCCAGATTTTGTAAACGAGGTACATGTTCGATGAAGAACTCGACGAAGATTAAAATGATACTCAACGCAACTTCAAGGTAAGGGATCAGGTCTTCGTGATGAACCTCGTATTGCCCTCTGATCTGGTTTACGACGAGTTTTGAGTCGCCGTAGGCTTCCAGATGATTCACCCCCAGTTGTTGCGCCAGCTGGAGTCCCATGATGAGCGCATTGTACTCGGCAACATTGGTGGAGCACGGCTTGGAAAGGGAGTAGGCACGCTGTATGACCAGTTGATCGGGGGAGACTAAGACTACCCCCACTCCTGCAATGATTTGGCCTTTGGGGCCTGTTCTTGAAGCACCATCGAAAAACATCTGCCAGACGGGACTTTCCTCGGTGACGTTTGATTCTTGGACCTCATCCGGGATGTCTTCATAAAGTCTTGAGGACTCGGGGATGGGGTGTGCAGCTAAAAAGTCGGCCAGAGCTTGACCCTTGACGGCTTTTTACGGAACGAACACCATGTTGTATGGCGTTAGCAGGATCGCCCATGTAGCTAGCCGGGAGTTCAAGGATCCTGGCTTCGTCATGAGAACTCTGAGTGGATTGACTCAGAAGATGACATGAATTGTCTGGCCTGAGACATAATGGCGAGTCTTCTGAATGGCAAACACCAACGCCAAGCACTCCTTTTCAACGGGGTTGTACCGGTGTTCGGCCCCGATGAGTGTTCGACTGAGATAGTAGATGGCTTGCTCATAGCCTGTATCGCTGTTCTGAGCCAGCAAAGCACCGAGGGAATGATCCATAGCACGAACGTAGAGGAGGAATGGTTTGCCGACGACGGATGCCACTAGGACTGGCAGACTCGTCAGGTAAGCTTTGATGTCGTCGAAAGCTTTTTGGCATTCCTCTGTCCAGACGTAAGAGACTCCCTTCTTTATAAGCTGAGTGAAGGGTCGACATTTTCGGAAAAGGTTTGCTATGAACCTTCGGATGTATGCCAGACGCACCTGCAGGCCTCGAAGTTCTCGAAGGTTCTTCGGAGGGCCCATGTCGATGATGGCTTTGGTCTTCGGGAGAAGTATCCGTAAGGGCCTGATTACCCCCAGTCATGTCTTGAAGGACTTCTTCATCTTCGAGATGCATGTCCACAGGGGCTAGACGACCCCCAACTATGTCGGGGAGGCTGACTTCGCCCTAAGGATGAAAATCCACCCCAGCTGTGCTTTGGAGGTCACCCTCATTTTCAAAAGGAGGATCAACAAGGGCTTGACTACCCCCAGCTTCCTCTGAGATCTTCTTCCTCCCCCGAGTGCCTTCGAACACTCCGGAGGACGAGACGGTTGTCTTGGCTTTCCTCGGCTGGTTCTTGGACAAGGAATTGCCAGTCGCCTTTCGGACTGACGAGGAGTTGGAGATTACATTGCATGAAGCAACCTTTATTTTTGGCTCCTCTTTTGTTGACACTTTCTTTCCGTGACGACGTCGGAGGGGTGTCGATGACTACAGCCACTGGAACACCGACTGTCTTGGTGGGACTACTGACTTGCAACAACAGTTGATGGTGACCACAGCACAAGTGTGCCCGGTGAGGGGCGCATCGTGCTTGTCAGTCGACTCTCCTGATCGGCGCTTGTGAGTGATCACATTACGCAGATCGTTGGAGGAAAGTGCCACCTTCGTACCCCCTTTAGGCGTATGGCAAGGCCAAGCGCCGGGGTGGTCAGGTAAATGTCGCGCCCCCTGATCCAACACCAAACAGGTGCTCAGATCAGTAGTGGAGGAACAAAATTTAAAGTGACTTGAACGAACCTCAGACGCACAACCAGAGGGGGCGCGGGAGTTCAAGACCACTGGGTTTGCCTTACTCGACTTGGTTACGAACGCAACAGATGCGCCCAAGTGAGATAAGGACTTTGAAGGTCGACTCGTTTCTGGCGTAGAAGCACCTGAGTCGACCTTATACAGCTTACCATCAGCAGCGTGCATGATTATGAGCGCATGCTTCTGGCTTGCTGCTGGCATAGAACGTTTGGGACGCATGGCCCGTGCTGCCTTGGACTTCTTCGTACCAGGCCACTGGGGCGCGTAGTACTCAGAATCCAAATTCTCCTCGCCACTACAGCGAGTGAGTCTGTCAAAGACAAAGACCTTCTGTGGCGTATCGAAGGTGATACACGGGGCATTAGCTGCACCCCTACTCCGTCGACGCATCTTCCTCGCCTGAGAGGGAGATGGCTGGGGAATGTGGTCAGTTGCACGTTTCCCTGAGGGATGCGCTACAGCGGTGGGCACATCTCGGTTGCTGAGGACGTCAGCAGGAAGGGAAGGCTGGATCGGCACAACCCCTTCGGTGGTGGTACCTGAGGCATCGACCTCGCGCACCCAGACTCGGCAGGTCTTCTTCGGCTTTGGCAGCCGCTTCGAAGGACTCGCACTGCCTTCAGAGATGAACTCCTCATACGCCTGTTGATTGAGGCGTACGACCAGCGTCTTATAGGAGGAGCCCACCTTCACATCGTCGGATTGTGACACAGCTTTCTCGGTAGAGGAGAAAGAGGTCCCCAGCAGAGTCACCAGCTTGTTTGCCATTAAAATCTTTTGATAGAAATTTCAATACAAATAGAACAGTGTTACAATGTAGGACTTAGACGTAGTCCTAGGAGTACACTTTTGTTTAATCTGGATCCCTTGTGCCGATGGAGCGAGTGGTAATGGGTTGACTCCGTTGACGATCTAACGACGGTTATCGGTTCTCTGAAGGTTTGGATTGCTCTGGGTACTGGAGTTGATGGAGAGGAAGAAGACGTTGAGTGTCTGTATCTGTCTCTCCAGTTGTACAACATCTCTGTCTGTATATGTATGTGTCTCTGTGTGTGTGTGTGTGTGTGGAAAAAGGAAATGATCCCTCTATTTATAGTCTGCAGGCTGGCTGCTCATGCGCGCATATGTAGGATGTGCATGGACGTGGGAACGCCACGTGGTGATCGCTGATGGAGGCGCATTGACGATGCGCCCTGATCAAGGAGTTGAATTCTTCATGCTGCTGTTGTGGGCTGGCACGTAGCAGGGGAAGAATCTTTCTGTTGCTGAGATCTTGGGTAAATCGAGTCAAAGGACACGTGTCCTAGGCCCATGGCTCGAAGATCTCGGATTTGGTGGAGAATAATCTGGTAGGATGCGCCTGGGATTGGGCGCATGAGGAGACTTTGGCTCATAACCTTTGGGAGTCACGAATAATTTGTGGCGCATGGCTTTTGAGGCACATGCGAGGCTTCAGTAATGACTTTACTTCTGTCTTTAGGCATCAGAGAAAAGCCTAAGGCGTATGGCTTTTGAGGTGCATATAGAGCTTCAGTAGTGACTTTACTTCTGTCTTTAGGGATCAGAGAAAATTCTGAGGTGTATGGCTTTTGAGGCGCGTGCAGAGCTTTGGGCGCATAGCTGCGGAGGCGCATGCGAGATAGTTGGGCGGCCATGTGGCTTTTAACCGCCGGAGGAAAGTAATGATGATGCTGACGTTGGCGATGCTTCGTTTTCTGAAAAAGCTGTCAACTGCAGTCTTCGGGGGACGTGCTGCCAACTCTGTCAGACTTCAGCATTTAATGTTCTTTGACAGATTATGGGCTATCGAGTGGGCGCATCGATTGATGTTCCACTAGGTGTATGGAGCCACATGGGGGCGCATGCTTGTGAAGCGCTTGGTGCTGAGGAGCGCGTCTGTGTGATGCACGGTCTGGCCGGTACATCCGCTCTGCTTGACACATATTTTGGTGCGACTGTTACGTTCTTCGAGTGCTTTACATAGCCATTTTTGACTTGGTTGAATTCGAAGCGTCAGGTTCATCCATTTAATGCAAATTCATTGTACGAGATTCGGAGAGCCAGCCACTTAGCGCATGGGTTTGATTTGCCCGGCCTATAAATAGTGGCATGGAGAGAGTATGCTTCTCGTTCTCTCACGTCCTCCCGAAGTGAACTTGTTTACTCGAGTGCATTCTGTTGACGAGATGCTCCTAAGGGTAATGATGCGACATAATGTCTTCATTGATGCACTTGAAGGTGACTGTTACATCCAAAAGTCGGAGTCGAGGGTATCTGAGGCAGGCGGAAGGTGCCTGTTGCATCGTAAGATCGGGATGTTTGAGCTTCGTCTCCGTTATGTAGGAAGAGCCGCAGATCGGAATTGCGGTGCTGCGGCTTTGGGGGCTCTTTCTTCTGTCAGAGTGGGTGTAGCCCATTCTGGTTGTGTTGAAAGCTGCTCCTTTAGCCGCGATTTTGATTGCGGTCTTCCTTCGTCTCTGGAGGCTCTTTCGAAACCTTCCATGGCCACAGGTTGGCTTGCGGTGCTCTTCTCTTTCTCGATTTGGGGAGCTCTTCCTCCAGCTAGAGGGTTGATTGCCACCCTCGTTCTGCTCAATAAATGCTTCATTAGTCGAAGCATTTAGACGACGGTGAGCCTGGCTGGAATAGTGGCACATAACTGAGCTGTTGAAGGGATGCACATAACTGAGGATGCACATAACTGAGCTGCTGAAAGGATGCGCCCGGCTGGGAGCGCATGGTGGGATGCGCTTGGCTGAGAGCGCATGGTGGCTGCTGCGCCTGGCTGAGAGCGCATGGTGGCTGCTGTGCCCGGCTGTAGGCTTAGGGTCCTTTCTTTTTGTAGTTCTCCTTTGTACAGCCCTTTTTAAGATATGTAATAGACTTTTATATGAAATAAAAATCTTCTTTTAATGTCTATATTCTTATTTTGCCGTGTCAAAGTACTTTGTCTGAACTTTCTGGCGCATGTAGTATTTGGCGCATAGGATTTCTGATCGTGAAAATCCATGCTTCTACATATCCGTCACTAGGTATTTACTAAATATCCACTAGATTACCAACGGAACGTCCGTCGCTAGTTAGACGCGAATTTATCACACCATTTTTTTATTTTGTCGCCACAATGTGCGACATATTAGCGACGGAGATCAATCCGTCGCTAAAGTTTTGTCAAATTAGCGACGGATGTGCGACTGATTTTGACACAAAAAATAAAAAAATTATCCATTGCTTTCTGACGGTAGTCCGTCACAAGGTAGTCGCTAGTCCATCGCTATTACTGACGGACAAGATCCGTCGCTAATGGTCCGTCGCCAAATTGCTGTATTTTATTAATGAATGTTCCACCGCGAGCAGACCATTCCTTGAACCTTCTAGCAACTAGTGGGGGATTAGTAATTTCATCCTCGCTATACTGATCAAGACCCACTTTATCTAAACCGACATTTAGTAATGTATTGCTCCATACAGCATACGATTTAGTTATCTTTCTATGTTCTCCTTAGGATCGATTTCATGGCATATTCGTAAGTAGTAAGCATGGTATCATGGCAAGCATGTTATTTCGATTCGTATAAGTAAACAGGCAACCAATAGCAATCTCGTGTTGTTTTGTTACTTCTTACCAAATATTGACGCACTCGCCCTTGCACCGACGCAAGGTGAATATGTCTCATTGCTTCCCTGTCATGTTATAAGTGCTCTGTACAGGAGCTCTGTATTCCTGCACTTTCGGCCCACCATTCCTTAAATATATGAAGGTCATTGGCGTATCCGCGCCGGAATGGACTAATTTGTTTATCTTTTCTTTTCTTTTCTCAAACTGGATAACCCGACGTTCTTCCCGTACGGATTTGCTGGCCCAGTATCCGAAGGACGCCGAACTTACTATCAATTATGGCTTATCACTTCAGTAGCAGATCGTAAGTCATATCCAAAAGATGTACACCAATAATTATTATTCATCCCCCTAGGCCAAACAGTCCCGGTGCCCCGGTGTAACCCGTTCGAGGGAAATTAACACACCCGGGCACAGGCAATATCTCAAGTCCATTCGACCATGCAATGAGCACATCAAACTCATACAGCCAAACATAGTCTTGAGTCTGAAACTCTGACTTTACGTCATCTCATATTTCTCTATTCTTTCAATATATTCTTACTTCATTCTTTGTTTCAATGTTCAATGGCACTATACCCCAACTCAATGTTCGTCAAACGAATGACCCGAAGGTCCCGAACATTTTCGAGGCATCATGTCACATTCGACAGTTTCGTCACATTCATGCCACAACTGTTCTTGTTGCAACAAACTATGTTTTATGATTTTCGTGCACATACGCATGCCTTGACACGATTGTTCACTATTCTTCGAGTCGTGCATACGATGCACGCCTCGATACCGTAATTTTATGTTCTATACCTTAGTGTTCAATGTATGTTCCTTTCCTCTGACTCGTGCTACTAAGGCACGCCTCGATAGGATATTCAATGTTCTATAGCTCGTGCAATGAGGCACTCGTGCCGATATAGTCTTTCAATGTTCTAGCATACTAACTCGTGCGCGGGGCCCCAGAATGACTCGTGCATTGAGGCACTTTTCGATATAGTTATCCCATGTTTTATGGCTTGCGCACCGTGGCGCTCGCCTTTGTAATATTTAATGTTTCAATATTGACTCGTACATTTGATGTACGTTTCATTTCAATTATTCTATCGAGTGTTCGACACGCACTATGTTCATCTCTCGATCGAACCACGTTCGGAGACTCGATAGGTTAACTTTCGCATATAATGGTACATTTTAATTAAGCATGACGGATTAGGAAAGAAGAGTCAAAGTCCCTCCACCTTAAGCTGATACGCCTTGTCGTTTCACCGAGCCGATGCGGCTCGATTTTATATGTTGGTTGCACGGCCAACTCTTCTGACTTAGCCATTCGAGCACTTCGTGATTCATTGAGTTATATGACCGATTTGGCTTACCGAGCCTATGCCTCAGTCCGTTGCGAGACGGTGATTTGGTTTTGTGGACCCCGTTGTAAATGAGGCAAAATGTTGACCTCTTATATTTTAGCGTAAACGTGTAGCCTGCACACGAAACCAACTAAAATTAATACTTGTCCGAATTGGACTAATGTCTTGCGTCGATTCGATTTTTTAGAATCTTTGAACCAGCTCAATGCTTTCTCTCGGGCCAGCTTAACACTTGCGTCATCGTAAGTCTTTGTATCGATCCGACTTGATGTGTTTCTCGGGACAAGGTAACTCTTGTATCGATTCGCATCGATACTTAATCGGGTCAAAGCGACTCTTCGAGTCAATGACTCACTATAATGTACCGTATGGAGCGGGGCATTACAGTGGTGATGGCCGACGACGAGCGGAGGTGGTCGTCGGGGATAGGCGAAGGTGTGGCAAGGCTTGGGACGAGTTGGATCTGGAGTTTGTGAAAGCTTTTCTTTTTCTTTTTTTTTGGGAAAAAAATAAGGGTTGGCTGATGCTTTAGAATAGGGAAATAAAATCCCATTTATTAGAATTGATACTAAACAATGGTTTCTTTTGGAAAGAATTCAATGGGACTTAATTGGAAGTTTTCACTAATGGATGCAAGGTCGGGTCTTACTGTTTCAAACGGAAAAGAAGTTTGATAAGGAATGAATGTTAGGGGAATATGAATGGAAAGAATTTACTATGATTGAATGGGAATTAAGGAGATTTGATGGAGAATAGATTAGGAAAGGATTTGAAATTTACTAAGATAGAGGGAGGGTCGTGCGCTAGTTAGCCAGGAAGGAGGAAAGGAAAGAAAGGTTGAAGAATTCAAATTTATTTGGTTTTTTACAAACCTTATTTATATCATATAGTACTAAATAAAATAAAAAATAATTCTAATAAAATGAAAACAAATGCTAATATATCATAGTAATAAAATTTGTACATACGAAAAATATATTTTATGAGAATTGTATATAATTATTTACGTATAAAAATTAATATTAGAATTTTAGAAGTTTTAAAAATAAACACTAAGCATACACAAAGTACGTAAAAATTAACACATACACTGTTAACCTAGATAATAATAATAATAATAATAATAATAATAATAATAATAATAATAATAATAATAATAATAATAATAATAATAATAATAATAATAATAAATAATAATAAATTTGAGAGGGTTTACAATCTACTCAATTTATAAAAAATTCGTTCTCAAAATTAAAATTAACACATGAATTAAGAATAAACAAAATTAATGTCGTAGAAAAGAATTTAAGTATGCACGGTCATACCTCGATCCTCAAAAAGATGAGGGAAACGGTTCCGTATGTCGTCTTCGCGCTCCCTGGTCGACTCTCCTGGCGAGTGATGCTTCCACGACAAACGAACCAAGGGGATCGATTGATTTCTCAAGACCTTTACTCTGCGGTCTAATATCTCCACGGGCTGCTCCTGGTATGATAAGCTCGGGCCAACAGTGATCTCAGAGTGATCCAAAATATGACTACTATCCATCACATATCTCCTCAGCTGTGAAACATGGATTACGTTATGTAATGTCCCGCTTCGTACGGTGCATTAAGCTGAGTCGTTGACTCGAAGAGTCGCGTTGACCCAATTAAGTATCGACGTGAATCGATACAAGAGTTACCTTATAACGAGAAATGCATCGAGTCGGATCGATGCAAAGAGTTATGTTGACATGAGGAATGCATCGAGTAAGATCGATACAAGTGTTAAATTGGCCCGAGAGAAAGCATTAAGTCGGCTCGAAGATTCTAAGAAATCGAATCGACGCAAGGCATTAGTCCGATTCGGACAAGTATTGATTTTAGTTGGTTTCGTGTGCATGCTATACGTTTACACTGAAACATAAGAGGTCGACATTTTGCCTTATTTACTACGGGGTCCACAAAACTAAATCATCGCCTCGTAACGGACTGAGGTATAGGCTCGGTAAGTCAAATCGGTCGTATAATTCAATGAAACACGAAGTGCTCAAATGGCTAAGTCAGAAGAGTTGGCAGCACAACAAGTTATGAAATCGAGCCATCTCGGCTCGGTGAAACGACGATGCGTATCGGTTTAAGGTGGGGAGACTTTGACTTATCTTTCCTACTCCTCCATGCCTAAGTAAAATATAACATTATATGCTAAATTAACTTATCGAGACCACGGGCATGGCTCGATCGAGAGATGAATATAGTGCATGTCAAACACTAGATAGAACAATTGAAATGAAACGTACATCAAATGTACGAGTTGCTATTGAACATTGAATATCGCAAAGGCGAGCGCCTTGGTGTGAAAGCCATAAGAACATGGGATAATGGTATCGACAAGTGCCTCAACGCACAAGTCATTCCGTGTCTCCGTGCACGAGTTAGTATGCTAGAACATTGAAAGACTATATCGGTGCGAGTGCCTCAGTACACGAGCTATAGAACATTGAATCCCCGATCAAGGTGTGCCTCAGTTGTACGAGTCAAAGGGAAGGAATATAAGTCTAAGAAAATACCGAATCAAGGCGTGCATCGAATGCACGACGCAAGGAATAGAGAATAATTATATCAAAGCGTGCGTACGTGCACAAGACTGATAAAAGATGGCTTCGTTGCGAATAAGAGGACAGTTACGGCACGAATGTGGCAGAACTGTCCAATGTGTCATGGTACCTTCGACATATTTATGTCCTTCGAGGCGTTCGTTGATGAACATTGAGTTGGGGCATTGTGCCAATTAAAATAGAGATAGGCGAATTTGTTTGGTTGTATGAAAGATAAGATGCATTGCATGGTCAAATGGACTTAAGGATATAAGAAGCCCGTGCACATGGCCTTCCCTCGAACGTGGTACGCCAGGGCGCTGAGGCCGTTCGGCCTAGGAGGGATGCAATAAAATTGGTTTGGTGCACTTCATTAAGACGATTTGGGACCTGCTATTGATGTAATAAGCCACTCCGGGAGTAATTAGGGTTCCTCTGATGTTTGGGTTAGCAACCGCAAGAGGATCGTCGTCTTACATATGTGAGTTGAGAAATATAAGTCCATTCTAGCCCAAAAAGCTAGTGATATTCATATAGTTAAGGAACGACGGGTCGAAAGTGCAGGAACATAGAGATCCTGCACAGAGCACTTATAACATGATAGGAAAGAAATGAGGCATATTCACCTTGTGTCGGTGCGAGGGCGAGTGCGTCAATGTTTGGTAAGAAGTTACGAAACAATACGAGATTGCTATTGTGGTTGCTTCCTTGCTTATGCGAATCAAAATAACATGCTTGCCATAATAACATACTTACTACTTTCGAATATGGCATGAAACAGATCCTAAGGAGAACATAAAAAGATAACTAAATTGAATGTTGCACGAATCAATTACATAACAAATGTCGATTTAGTTAACTGGGTCTTTGATAAGTACAGCGAGGACGAAAGTACTAATCCCCCACTAGTTTGCTAGCAGGTTCAGGAAATGGTCTGCTCGCGGCGGAGCTTCACTTGATCGCGTTGAGGCATGGAATGTCGTAGCGTTTGAAGCATACAATCGCATTGACGCTCGAACTTACAACAGGATTGATGCAGCCGAGATATAGAAGGCATGATGTATGGAATGGTGAAATCCTTTGTGGGCAAGAGAGAACTTGATTGTTGTAGCCAATCTGGCAAATTCAGTTGGGCTATTGAAAACCTTTGTAACCTCAGTTCAGATATTGAATAAAGAGAATTATTTCGTATACGCTACTTTCTTCTGTTGCTATTATCAAATCAAAGATAACTATTTGAGAACTTGTTATCTTGTCTTGTAAGAGTGCAACTTCAGACTCGTACGACATCACGTTCCAGCGAGTACGATATTTCGGATAAAATCGATGCGAGGATGAGCAATTTTCTGGGTCGGGGCATGACACGTCATGCACCCCCTCAAGTGATGATCGCCTTCTTTGAACTCCAAAGGTCGGCGATGAAGGTCTGTCCACTGCTTCTGCCTGTCCTGAGCTGTACGAAGATGACCCTGAATCGCCTTCACTTTCTCCACTGTGCTGACGACCAACTCTGGCCCCAATATCTGACGCTCTTTCACGTCACTCCAACAAACTGGGGACCTATATTTCCTATCGTACAATGTTTCAAATGGAGCCATCTGAATGCTCGCTTGATAGCTATTGTTGCAGGAAAACTCGACAAGATGCAAGTGATCCTCCCATAATCCTCTAAAAGTCCAAACATGCATGGGTCCCTACTCCTCAAGATCATCAGTTTTCCTCCTTCGATCCGAAGGCCGCTTTTGGGAAGCCACTCTCGATCAACCTACGACCCGATCGCTAGAGGAAAAAAGAAGTCGTTATCTCACGAAAAGATCTCCAATGATCCTTGGCCATCGAACCCATGTGGCATACTCATGGAGATGCCCATATTGCAGCCAAGTACCCACAACATGCAACACCAAAATAAGCTGTCAATATTCTACAGTCCTCTAGATCCTCATTGAATATCTCCGCCACGCACTCACAACTGAAAATCGTCGCCTCGACAAACTAGAGAACAACATTAAATAGAAGCTGGATTGCATGCTATCAACGAAAAAGTTTTGTTGTACCCTCGAAACAATCACGAGGCTCCATTTTATCACTTGGGACTCTACGGTGACCCCACGCTCTCGCGTTGTTTCCAGTTGCTGGTGTTTGACAGGGTCCAATTCACGATTAGAAGCAAGGGCAGGTTTGCAACTCCTTAATTTGTCCTCGACTTCTACTCGACCTCCACGATGCCCAAGAAGCTTATAGGTTGGGTTTAAATGATGTGGTTTATTATTATCCATGAACAAATTGATTTAATTTAAATGACATAGATAATTTTAAAATATTTTGTTATTTATAAAAAATATATATGTGTGTGTGTTATCCAATTTATTCTGTGTATAAATAATAACAAATTACTGGAAATTGCTGTGAAACCCAATTTCGGGGTTGGGCTTTATAAAAAACACACCCGCAGGGTGGGTTTTATGAAATACCCAAAATTATATATTTCCACGTTAAATATTATAAGATTCCATTTAGATGCTCTATTGTCATTTGTATAGTTCCAAAAATACCCCTTCGTGCAAATTTGGTCATATATTAATGATTCTGATTTTACAAACTCAGATTTGGATTGCAATTTTATTCTTCTTCTTCTTCACGAGAGATCTGATTGTTCTCATCTTCAGCAGAGATCACAAATATCGTTCGTTGTTTACTGTGATTTTCTTCAGTTGAACTTCGCTCATCATCATCATCATCATCTTCTTCTTCTTCGTAGAGTGATTTGAAGTTTTTCGGCGATTAGGTCAATTGTGGAGAGAAGATCATCTTCTTTTCTTTTTATAGATCTTAAAATAAGGTGAGAGTTTAGATATGTAGAAATTCATACATCATCTTCGTCCAGTCGCAAATTTTTTGCTAAATTTGAATTTGTTATGAAGATTATTAACTGAGTAACGATTATAGAGAATGATCCTTCTCCGTTAGAATTGGCCGAAGAATGACCATTTTCCATTCAGAATGATCATTCTCCGTCAGTTTTAGACGGAGAATGATCATTCTCCGTCAGTTTTAGACGGAGAATGTCAGAAATATGTGTTGTCCAATTTTGTGATCTCTTCTATTTTTATGTTATCATGGGGGAATAGATTCAAGCTGTTTAGTTAATCTTTGTTTCAAGAGAGACATAGTTTCCTGCCGTGTCACACATGAAAGTATTATAAAATTTTTAAAGCATCAAGTGTGTGATCGATGGACTTCTTTCGATCCACTTTCCTTTTGTTTCAAGTTTTTGTATTCTGATGGGAATGAACTGTATGTTGACAGTGATTTTTGGCTTCGGTCCTTGGTTGGGGGTTTCAATGGTACCCATGACGCGAGCTTTGATCTATTTGTGGAGCAAGTATACCCTCCATGTTCCTCATCGACATCTTTTACTTGTCAAAGCATTCCTATAGGACCTTCGTCTTCCTCTTCTAGTTCCTTGAGTAGTAGATGTTCTCCTACTATAAAGGATAAATGAGTAGTAGAATTTTATGAGGGCTCAATTGAGACAGTAAAGAAGAGGAAATCGGATATATGGCCTGGATCAATTACAGGCGTTGGTCAGATTTTCCTAAATGGTGTTGAAGAAGTTAGGCACGCTGTAAGGAAGGTATTTTTTGAATCTCGTCATCCATTCTATATTCTAAAATCTGAGCCGAAAAGGTACACCGTTTGCTGCAAAAATTACAAGACCCTTACTTGTTTGTGGAGCTTCCATGCCATATCCATTTCGAAAGATAATCAAATTTTTGAGGTGAAGAGGTATGTGGGAGAACACAATTGTGGAGCTGGCTATATGGATAAAGGTAATATAGTTGTTCCAGCAAAGTTCGTAAAAAGTTTGGTTAGTGACATTGTTCGGATGGATCCTAAAAGTCGACAAAATCAGTTGTTGATGAATTCAAGGTTGACTACGGTTTATCTCTTACCTACGAGCAGGCATACCATGGCATTAGGTTGGTGCACCAAGAAATGTATGGAGATGATGTTAGAGCTTACAGCGACTTGTGTTGGTATGTCGAAAAGGTAAAGGAAACCAATATTGGTTCCGTTATTGACTTTCAGAAAGATGATACGTCAATGAGGTTTCAGCAGCTTTTTCTTTCATATGGAACTTGTGTCGAAGGCTTTCAATATTGTCGTCCGGTGCTATATTTGGATGTGACTTTCCTTACAGTGAGGTTTAGAGGGTGTTTGATGTCTGCTACAGCGAAGAATGGTAACCAACAGTTCTACCCTATTGCCTACGGTATGGTCTCGGGCGAAGATGGTGACAATTGGGAATGGTTCCTTAAAATTCTCAAGAATGTTGTTGGATGTAGTAGGCATATCATTTTTCTTTCAGATCAAGGCACCGGTTTAGTTTCTGAAGTTCCCAAAGTGTTCCCTACTGCTTACCATAGCTATTGCTATTATTACATGAAGAATAACATACCACTGAAGGAGAAAGGAAATGAAAGAGTGTATCCAAATGTACTTGAAGCTTGGAGGCAAGCAGTATATGCTCTAACTCCAGGTGTGTAAATGAGACAGATATATGCAGCTTTTCTGTGTATTTTCCTTTATTTTAACAAATAGAATGAACATTCTCCGTGTAAATAACACGAAGAATGTCATTCTCCGTGTCGATTTAAAACGGAGAATGACATTATCTGTTTTAAATTATACAAAGAATGTCATTCTCCGTGTCATTTAGAACGGAGAATGCCATTCTCCGTTAGTTTAGAACGGAGAATACAATCCTCATGCGTTCTAACAATGGGAATGACTATTCTCCGTGTTATTCTCCGTTTAAAAATACACGGAGAATGACATTCTCCGTGTTAAATTAAACGGAGAATGGTCCCTGTTTTTCATGTGCTTGTTCCTTGATTTTTATCTTTATTAATTATTCTTTTTCCCCTGTATAAAGGTGGATATAAACAAGCAATTAAGAATATTTATGATCTGAATTATGGTCATGTTGTGAAATGGATGGATAAACAAAAGCCTAAAAATTGGTCAAATGCATTCTTCTCGGGATGTAGATACGGCGAGGTCGCTTCTAGTTGTGCAGAGTCATTCAATTCATGGATAAAGGCTGAGAAGAAAATACCTGTTTCAGTACTTGTAAATGTCATTCGAGTGAAAATGATGAAGATAATCTCGGATCGTCGCAAGGATGCAAGTGATTTCAATAACATATTGACTCCATATGCCGAGAATATGCTGAAGCAGCTTACAGATGATGGCATGTCTTATAAGGTATATCGGTCTGATAATTTCGAGTTTGAGGTGATGGTAGATACTTCCTCCCACTTGGTGAATCTTCTTGATTGGCATTGTAGTTGTCGTAGATGGAAGGTATATGGATTCCCATGCAGCCATGCAATCCAATGCATCAGATTTGGTTCAGGCAAATCCGTCTACGATTTTGTGGAGCAGTATTGGACATCAGATTTCTACCAGAAGCTATATTCATGTGCTATACGTCCAGTTCTAGATTCTGGAAAACAGTTTGAAAATAATTCAACTGATTTGGTCCCACCCTCTGTTCCGAAACGGGGTCCCGACCGACCAAAGGTGGACCGTTATAAGAGCAATTATGAAAACAAGGGAAAAGAGAAGAGGAAGGTTAGGTGCCATAATTGTCTTGAATTAGGTAATCACAATCGCAGCACTTGCCCTCTCCCCCCACGTGCTTCTATGGTGGTCGAGGAGGCAGTGCCCCCTCGTTAATACATATACATATATTTTTTCTTTATATAACTGTTTTTTCATACATTTCTTACAATTTTGATATCAATGGTGCTATTTTGAAGTCTGTTATATCTAATATTTCACAGCTTTTGAATGCATAATGACCATTCTCCGTCATTCTTAGATGGAGAATGTCATTCTCCGTTTCAATTTAGCACGGAGAATGCCATTCTCCATTTTAGGTGACACGGAGAATGACATTCTGTGTGTTAGGTGACACAGATAATGTCATTCTCTGTGTTATGTGAATCGGAGAATGACATTCTCCGTTTCAATTTAACACGGAGAATGATATTCTGTGTGTTAGGTGACACAGATAATGCCATTCTTCGTTTTAGGTGACATGGAGAATGACATTCTTCGTGTCGATTTAAAACGAAGAATGACATTTAAAACAAATAATGACATTCTCCGTATGGATTTAAAAGGAGAATGTCATTCTACGTGTAGATTTAAAACATTATGTACGACCATAGACATATATTTCAGGGAGAATAAAGCATGAAAATATAAAAAGCGCCAAATGTTAAGACAGTTACATAACAAAACTCAAATGGCCAGGATTTAATAAAGCCCAATTTTTCATTTCATAATTGAAAAGAGGAAAGACACTACAGATATAGGCGCTATAGGCCATTATGTAAAAAGAATCTTTCGCATCATATCACTTCTTCTTCCCGTCCTCAGTCTGATGCAAGGCAGCGCTCAGTCCCTCCATGTTATGGATTTTCGAACGATGCATTAAACGAAGGAATTCTTTCTTGCGTTCTAAGGCGCCACGCTCTTCGAAAGAAGATGACGGTCCACCTTCGGAATGAACGAAGACTGTTGGGGTTAGGCCAAAACAGTCGAGGAAGTTCTCCGCCCTCAGGGACGGGTCAGCTTCCAGCAAAAACTCCACAGGCGCAGAGTGTAGCTTCTCATCAGAAGCTTTGCCGTTGTCACTGTTGTTCGCCCTCTTCTTCATATTAGATGCCATGAGAATGAATAAAGACGAAGGTGGAACTTCATGTTCATATATATACAACGGATATCGGTCGCCGCCAACTCTTCATCTTCCCAATAAATGGGCGCGTATCACTTAACGAGGGAGAAAGTAAAAAAGATGTTTTGAAAAATAGCTCCCCATAAATAGGTTCATCGTTAGGAATGAACCGAGTATTTAATCCTTATCATGTGATGTTTAACATAGAGAATGACCAGTGTAAATCGACACAGAGAATGTGCATTCTCCTTTATATTTAACACAGAATGACATTCTCTGTATATTATAAAATGGAGAATGACATTCTGTGTGTTGGGTGACACAAAGAATGGAATTCTCCGTGTCACATAACACGGAGAATGACATTCTATATGTTAGGTGACACAAAGAATGTCATTCTCCGTGTTATGTGATACGGAGAATGTTATTCCCCATGTTAGGTGACACGGAGAATGAAATACTCCGTGTCAGATGACACAAAAAATGGCATTCTGTGTGTTAGGTGACACACAGAATGACATTCTACGTGTTAAATCTCATTCTACGTGTTAATCTATGACGGAGAATGGCATTCTAAGTGTTAAAACGAATGGAAATGTTCATTCTCCGTGCAATTCTCCGTGTAATTCAGACGGAGAATAATATTCTCCGTTTCGAGTAACACGGAGAATGGAATTCTCATTCGTTTTAATACTAGGAAATCCATTCTCCGTTTTAACTTACATGAAGAATGAACATTCTCATGCGTTAAAACACTGTAAATGCCATTCTCCGTTTAATTCAACACGGAGAATGTCATTCTTCGTGTTGAATTAAACGGAGAATGGCATTATCATTTTAATTAAAACATAAAATATTATATTCTAATGTGTACTTTAATTTAACACGGAGAATGAACATTCTCATTTGTACTGTGAATGTCATATTATCCGTGATTTTATTATAGAATGCACTGCAGATGTTACAAAGTATACAGACAGAGAAAAATAAAATTGAAACAGAAATTATAGAAAGAAGTTCTTTTATTAATATGTGTCCAAAGGTTCTATTACAGATTCAGAAATACTTTAATATGTGTTCAAAGGATCTATTACAGATTCAGAAAGACTAATACTGTTCTTCTACAAAGGATCTATTACAAAGACTCATATTGTTCTTAAAGAAATCATCTATTACAAATTCAGAAAGGCCTAAAGAAGCATACAAGCGGGTTTATCTTCACAGAAGTGCAACCCTTATTCATCTTGGTGCACATACGAGAGGGTTTATCTTCACAGAAGATAGCATCGAAGCGTATTCCTCTTTTCCTGTATCCGCAACCCCGAATACCGGAATGAGTAGGACAAAGCACAACTTGTGGCTCTTCCGGCATAACGGGTGGCTCTGCCAAGGGAATACTAGACCGTTTCTACGAAGGGCATAGCATGACACCCCAACTTTTTGACAAAGCACGAGGACTGCCAAGATGTTGTTCAGGTTCGAACAAGATCTTCCAATGCATCTCGAGATTCACTACTACGTGTTCTTCTACAAGAACATAACTACTTTGAACGAAGAGATCCACAGCCAACAGCCAACTGATGCCAGACCATTCTTCTCTCAAAACTAAGTCAGGGTCGTGCATAATGGGAAAGAAAAATTTATGAAAGGCCCAAAAATTAGGTTTCATAGCAATTTCCAGTAATGGAAATGCTATAAAGATGATGGAGTTTGCTCCTCAAGAAAGCCCTTTATATAGGACATACTGTCCAATAAATGCAGATGAACCTAATAGTCAGCATAATGAATCTCATTTAATAGGTTCATTCCGCAAGCTACTCAACTTCCCACTCCCCCAATAAAGAAGGTGGCATTTAATAGTTGTTACAAGTGTAATTTAAAATGGATAATGGTCTATCATGCATTGAATGACCATTCTCCGTATTAAATGATACGGAGAATGACATTCTCCGTGGTAAATAACACGAAGAATGACCATTCTCAGTGTTTTAAAACTAAAATGACCATTCTTCGTTTAAAAATACGGAGAATGGCATTCTCCGTCATACTTAACACGGAGAATCTATTCTCCATTTTAAGTAAGACGGAGAATGTCATTCTCCGTATTTTTATACGGAGAATGTCCATCCTTATGCGTTTTTAACACGGAGATTGATATTCTCCGTTTTATTTAACACGGAGAATGGTCATCCTCATGCGTTTTAAAACTGGAATGACCATTCTCCGTGTTATTTAGCACGAAGAACATTCATTCTCCTATAAGTACAACAGAGAAAAAACATTTTTCATATTCATTAACACAGAGAATGGCCATTCTTTCCGTATTTTAACACAGAGAATGGCATTCTCCGTTTTAAATTACACGAAGAATGGCACAGAATGGCCATTCCTGTAGTGCCCCGAAATTTATGATACGTATTTTATACGTGTTCGTATTTCTGACCCGTATTTCTCTTTTCCTTGATTAGTTAGTTGTGGTTTAATTGTCATTTATCGTTCATGGATTAATTCTGATTAGTGAAACTTGGTTTTATTTGGATAGGAGGAGGATTGGGTTGGCTCGATTTGGCCTGGCTTGGTTCGGGTTGGTTTGGCTTGGTTTGGGCTAGCATGAACCCCTACCTACCACCACCATCCCCATTTATTAACCCTTTCTTCCTTCTCTCTCTCCTCATTACTTTTCTTCTTCCTCCATTAACTTTCTCACCTACCAGGAAGGTCTAGGCAAGTGCAACTTGCTTCATGGAGGAACTCCAATTTTATTGCTTCATTCTCTTCCTTACAGTATTCTAACTTACTTTAGAACTTGGCATTTTTACTTTCCATGGTGTAACACCCATATTCTGAATACGTATTTTGTCAAGCTTGCATGTATTTCAGACCTGTATTTATTTTCTCGAATTTTGGCATGTACTTGTAATTGGTTTGTCTTGCAGATTTTGGTTCTCGTAATTGGGTTTTACCTGGCTTGGTTTATTTTGTGGAGGAGGACTGGTTTAGTTTGATTTGGTTTGGTTCAACATGCATTAGAACACTTTAACCTACACTCCACCCTCAACACAACACAATCCACCTTCATTAAAACTCCACCTACTTTTCTCTCTCCTCCATAATTCTCTCATTTATTTCTCCATCTTCTTCTTCTTCCTTCCTCTACACAATACTCCACCCATAGGCAAGTGCACCTTGCCACCACATGAGAACCACTTTTTATTTGTTCATTAGCTAGATTAGGCCATGGTGATCAACATTAGAACTTGACATTTTGTGATTTGGAGTCTCCATTGTTCTAGATCTAGGTTTTAACTATTTTTGGATTTATATGATTTTGATCTATATTGGTTGGATTTTTGAGGGTTTTGATGCTTCCATGTGGAAGAGAATTCAATTTTACTCAAGTTAGAACTTTAAAAATCTAGATTTGGCTTTGATTTGACTAAGATATGAAAGATTGAATTTTGGGTGTTCTTGATGTTCCCCTCGGCCTGGAGAAGAAGATCTACAGTCTGCGCTCTTTAGCGCAGCACTGAACCGTGCAGCCTCCCCGCGCCGCGCTCTTTAGCGTCGGTCGCTGACTGCGCAGCCTGGACGTTGCCCGATTGTGCAACCAACCCTGCGCCATCGGCTCCTGCGCGCTTGACCCCTGCGCAACCTGCATCCTGCGCCATCCATTGCCTGTGCAGTCTAAGCCTGTGCAGTCTGCATCCTGCGCCATCCATTGCCTGCGCAGTCTAAGCCTGCGCAGTCTGCATCCTGCGCCATCCATTGCCTGCGCAGTCTAAGTCTACGCACTTCGCAGCCTGTGCCAACCATTCTTGCGCCATCTGCCCCTGCGCCCTGTGCCCCTACGCACTTAGCACCCTGCGTAGCTGACACCCTGCGCAATCCAACCCCGGACCCCTTGCGCAAACCATTGGCTCTTGGAATTTTGATTTTATTTCTTTAAGCTTGGCTCTTCCATAGCCCTGTATATTGATATTTTATTAGATATTTTACTTAATATGTTTGGAATGACTATTGTACATGGCATGGTATGACAAGGAACTAGCATAACAAGACAGTGACCCGTAGTGGTGCACTCCTGACATGACCAACCTGACATGATAGTGTCCCATCGTGGCACACTCCTGACAAGTACCCTGACATGATTTATCTTGATGCTGTTGCGACGGCTAACTTGACTCGTATAATCAACTTGACACCGTGGGTATTCCTGCTTGCTTGCTTGTGCAATCCACTTGTCTTGTCTTACATCATGTCTAGGACGTGACTCCCTAGTTTCTACGGTCAGGGATTCATACTGAATATGGATTAGGCTAATGACTAGATCAAACTATAGTTCATAGAGAATTTCCAGTCACAGACAATCTCGTTATCTAGGCGCTCTTAATTAGACTTGTAGCTTGCCGACGAGTAGAGCACATTTCCAGCGCACTGTCATGTGTTGCACCCTCTAAGTCACCTAAGGGTATATCGTCTCCGGGGCGATGTACCCAACCATACTCTCAACCCACGGAAGGATAACTGGATGGTCTGCAGGGCTTGGGACTAGGAAATTCTTATTGTATCTTGTTAGTAATTAAGGCCTGTGATAACCCTAGTTAGTTAAGTAGTAAGCCGTAGTAATTGCTTGGCCGCTTGTGAATGGATGGAGTCCAGCCTTGTCTAAGTCTTGTCTAGTCCCTGTACCTGGCTACTCTTGTACATGCTTGTTTTACTTATCTCTAATAATAAATGGGTAGAGATAGAGTGTTGTTCAGGCGAATGGTTACAACCTCGGTCCTTGTCTGGTTTAAGGGTTGTAACCTGGCTCCCGGAATGGTCCCACGTCACTAGTCATTTATTGTCCTGTTGCACTCTTTATTTACTTGTACCTTTTTCCATTTCTTTTCTTATGTTCTGATATGCTGGCTTTTGTTCTTATTTCGTGGTCTCCTTTGTGGCACTTGCTCTTTCTGGGGTTTGACCCAGCTGGTTTTGTGTGGCCAGATTTCGGAGCAGCTCCCGAGGATCTACCGAACCTCCAGCCCGATGGTGGCGACTAGAAGGAACCCGGGCTACGAGTGGATTTTCTATTTTATTTCGCTCACTCTACTGTAAATTATTCTTTTGAGGCGTTTAGCCGACGAGCACCTGTTAGCTTGATGCACCTTTACTTACTGTCTGCCTACGGGCTGTAAATATGATTAACAAATCCTAGGGTTGATCATGTATGACTTTACTCTTGCTAGTCCTAGCATTTTGTACGACTAGCTTTATGATCAGCTAATATGTAATATTTGGGACGCCTTTTATTGTATATTTGGTGGTCAAACATCTTGAGATTATATTGCTTGCTTGAGATTGAGACAATAGGCTTGACCTTAAGAGACCATTGGCTTGTAGTAAATCCTCATATCTAGACAGCCGTGACCGTATAGCGAGATGGATTTCATTTCAATATACGTAGCTGGCTATGTTCGCCCCCGCTCTCCAGTATTCTGGTTCTGGGGCGTGACACATGGCTAGATTCTTGTAGATCTATATTTATCTTATTTTCGGATTTCTTGGGTTTTGATCTACTTAATCTTGTTATTTTCGAGTTTTGATGGTTCCATGTTGTAGAGTAGCTCGTTCTACCCCATTTTGACCTAAAAAAGTTCGGATTTGGGCTCTGGATGAAGGTTTTACGTTGCTTGGAAGCCATGGTTGCTTAGCTCTTCTTCTCAAAAATTGGAGAAGAAGAACAGTTTTGAGCCGCATGGACTCAGCAGCATAACCCTATACGGCGAGTTCTATTTGGCCGTATGGAATTTTCCAGCCGCATAAAGACTTCTTGACCTACTGAGCCGCATGAACTTCTTCGGCAGTTCTGGCCGCATGGTGATTCAGCCGCATAGGCAGCACCCGACTGCATGACAAGTTCATGCGACGAACATTCCTTCAGCCGCATATAGTCCTTCATATTTAAAAACACATGACTAGGCTTCCCAATTGAGCCGCATAGGATACCCTATCCTCCTGAGCCGCATGGGTTTCTCCTTTCAGCCGCATGACCCTTGCTTGGACCCAGCCACATAAGGAGTTCTGTCCCAGCCGCATGGGACTACTCGTTCCCAGCCGTATAAGGCAGACTTGTCCCCAGCCACATGAGGACTAGTCTATCCCAGCCGCATATGACCCATCTCCTTGAGCCGCATGGGATGTGCTGTCTCAGCCGCATAAGGCTCAGTCTTCTTGAGCCGCATGCCCCGACCCGCCCAGAGCCGCATAAGTCCCCCTTCCTGAGTCGCATGGACTTCTCATGCCTTGCCCTGTTATTATTATTATTATTATTATATATTTTTACGCCCATTTTATATCCTTACGCCTTTTTTCCCGAACTTGATAATCCCGAATTTATTTATTAATGTTTGGAATGATAATTGAACATGCTTGATAGTGGCCCGCCGTGGTGCACTCCTGACTTGATAACTTGACCTGATAACTTGACCTGCTACACATGACACGACAGTGACCCGTGGTGGTGCACTCTTGACAAGAACCCTGACATGCTTGATAGTGGCCCGTCGCGACGCACTTTTGACAAATTAATTCGTTGGCCTGGACACCGTGGTTGTTTGCATGCATTGTGCTTGTATAAACTACTAGTCCGGTTGTGTCTTGCATCATGTCTAGGGCATGATCCCTGAGCACCACGGTCAGGGATTCATACTGAATCTGGCTAGGTTAATGACTAGATTGATCAAATAGTTCATGGAGAATTTCCCAGTTACCTGTTGCCCCTTTGGTCCCGGCCTTATATATATATATATATATACATGGGATTTGTTGCTATCCGTCGAGATGAGCGCACTTCCAGCCCGCCGTCGAGTGTGGTACCTTAGGACACATGTATCTTACTACAGTGTGTCTGCTATATCATGCTATCTTTTTCTTTTCTTTGCTGGGATCACTCAGGTAGTAACAAACAGGTAATCGGACTTAGAATTTTCACTGTATCTTGCTAGCAACTAGGCCTGTGATAACCCTAGTTAGTTAAAGTATCAAGCCGTAATTTTTGCTTGGCCGTGAAATGATTGGATGGAGTCTAACCAGTCTAGTCTTGTCCTAATCCTGTTCCAGATTGCTGCATGACCAGAATGCTTATATTTATTTTTTCGATAAATGGTGAGAGTTCCAAGTTCTGTTCAGATGAAGGGTTACAACCCCGATCCTTGTTTGGTTTACGGGTGGTAACCTGGTTATCTGAATAGTCCCATGGTTATCTCATCGTATATCATCCTGTTAGGCTTTTCCATATGTTCTGTCTTTTATTGATTCGGTACAAGATTGTCTTTTATATTCACCTGTCATGCTTTTTCTTAAATTACTGTCTCTTATTATGTAATTATATTCTTGTGCTAATTGCTGGCTTTAGTTCCTAAGTGAAGCCTCCTTTGTGGCACTTGCTCTTTCTGGGGTCTGATCCAGCTGGTTTTGTATGGCCAGATACCGGAGCCGCAGCAAAGGATCTACCTGCTTTCCAGTCCGATGGTGATCGCCAGGCATAACCAGGGCAATGAGTGGGTTTCTTTTGTCCTCCCACTATAATTGTACATTATTTTTTTGAGGCATTTTGCCGACGAGCACTTGTTAGCTTGATGTAAATTTATCTTCTGTCTGCCTACGGGCTATAATCATGATTGGCAACTCGAGGTTGATCATGTACGACTTAACTCTTACTAGTCCATACATTTTGTATGACTAGCTTCATGATCATCTGGATATGTAATGTTTGGGACGCCTAACAATTGTATATTTGGTGATCTGATATCTTGTAACTATCATTACTGGTTGAGATTGAGACAATAGCTTGATTTTGACCCTAAGAGACTGATGGTTTGTAGTGTACCCTCACATAGCTAGACAGCCGGGACCCTATAGTGGGATGGTTGCCGTTCCGTTATACGTAGCTGGCTATGCACGCCCCCGTTCCTCAGTATTCTGGTTCTGGGGCGTGACAATTCCTCATTGTAAACTTGACGCAGAATGGTCATTCAAAAATGATATATATATATATAGAACAATGCAATACAAGATATCAGATGTAACAAAAAGATGCAGACACAGAAGAATAGAACTGCATTTTTATATATACAGAACAATGTAATATAATACAGAGCAGATGTAACAAAACGACACAGACATAGAAGAATATAACTGCATTTTCATATAAATAGAACAATGTAATATACAGTTCTTTCTTAGTACATTGTCATTTTCATAATCTGTTCAGGATCTGTATTTGGACTTTTAAGCAACCTCTTAAGCCATTGCAACCTAACTTTTGTAATCCTGTTGTGAATGTCATCGTCATTTCCTTTTTCTGGCATTGGAAGTGATGAATCATCAAGCACTTCATAAAATATGCTGTGTACAAGAGGCAGTTGGGTGCTTTTTGTTGTGGGCAGTTTGAACGAAACTTCATATTTATGCTTTCATACTCCATCGCCGCCTTGCATTTTTGCCTCATCATCTAAATTTTTCTCCTTATGATAGGCTCCAAGACCTCCCTCATATATTCTGCATCGGCCTTGCCCGATTCGTACGTGTTTTGCACCAAGGAGTTGTAGTGTGCCCACTCGTACGAGCTGAAGTTGAATGTCAGGAGCGTATAGTATTTTTTTTACTTCATTAAAGACAGGCATGAATAGCCACTCTATGTCGTCCTGTAAACCCATGATTTACACCTTCTCCATGAGCTTGGCGAATGATGGACTGTTTCCCAAAAACAAAGTCAGAATATCATTAGTTAGTTTCATCGGTGTACACATGAATAGGAGGGATGTTTCAGTTTTGATTCTTACCAATGTGTGGGGTAACATAAATGCAGACCACTTATGTTGCACCTCCTGTGAACTTGATTGTGGTTCACTTCTTAATTTTTCTTGTTCTTGTTTCATCTTGCTTATTGTTATGTTTAGTATACCAGCCTCCATGTCTTGATTATTGAATATGTCTTGCATATTTATTGCTGTCAGGATAATTTCAACTTCATTTTGACTTGCAGCAGAACAATATACAAGATTACTGCACATAAATTTAGTTCAGTTAGATTAAATCAATAGAAATAGACAAAAATAATTGTGAAAAAAGACGAAAGGAATATAGAAGAAAACATACCCTGGAGTCATCTTGTTTTTGAATACGAGGTCCTTGTAAAGCTTCTGCAGCTCTTTATCTGCCTCATTCCAAAGTCTGAGGTCCTCGCATTCCCTGAGTATTTTGCCATTATTTACCAGTTCTACAATTCTGGCTTCTTCTTTGAATGCTGAATCATCCTTCTTATTATTTTTTTTTTTGCTCTGGGTTTGGGTTGAGTTTTTGGCTTCGGATTGTCCTTAATCTTCTGTCTTTTTGTTCTATTCTTCCCCAAGGGAGTAAAATCATCATTATTTATTACATCTGATGGTTTTGGCTTCCTCTTTTTCCCCTTCCTAATCCTCTTTTGGATACTTCTGGTTCATCAGGTTTGTCTGATTGTTGTTGAGGAATTTGTTGAGGCTCTGTAAGCTGCAATGCATCAATTGTGGCTTTTTGATTATTGATTTCTTCATCCTTTTCAATGGCTTCTTTACTCAACAATTCAAATTCTCCTTGAAGCTTGTTTTTCTCATCAGCGAGCCTTTTATTTGCTCGTCTCAGCTGCTCTGTTATTTGCACAGATATAAAATAAATATCAATGAAAGGTACGATGTCAATGAAAAAAATAGAAAAAGTAAAGAACATTCTCAGTTTTAACAATGGAAAAGACATTCTCTGTGTCATTAGTACACGGTAAAATGGAGAATGTCATTCTCCGTGTTAATTAAAACGGAGAATGACATTCTCCGTGTTAGGTGACACGGAGAATGTCATGCTGTGTGTTAGGTGACACAGATAATGTCATTCTTCGTGTTATTTGACACGGAGAATGACATTTTTCATTTCAATTTAACACGAAGAATGACATTCTGTGTGTTAGGTGACACAGATAATGCCATTCTCCGTATTAATTCACACGGAGAATGACATTCTCCGTTTCAATTTAGCACGGAGAATGACATTCTGTGTGTTAGGTGACATAGATAATGCCATTCTCCGTTTTAGGTGACACGAAGAATGACATTCTCCATGTTAGGTGACACGAAGAATGACATTCTGTGTGTTAAGTGACACACAGTATGTCATTCTCCGTTTCAATTTAACACGGAGAATGACATTCTGTGTGTTAGGTGACACACAGAATGATATTCTCCGTTTTCATTTAGCACGGAGAATGACATTCTGTGCGTTAGGTGACACAAAGAATGTTATTCTTTGTGTTATGTGACACGGAGAATGACATTCTCCGTGTTATGTGACACGAAGAATGACATAATCCGTGTCAGGTGACACATAGAATATCATTTTCTGTTTCAATTTAACACGAAAAATGACATTCTCTGTGTTAGGTGACACACAGAATGACATTCTCCGTTTTCATTTAGCACGGAGAATGACATTCTATGCGTTAGGTGACACAAAGAATGTCATTCTCCGTGTTATGTGACACGGAGAATAACATTCTCCGTGTTATGTGACACGGAGAATGACATACTCCGTGTCAGGTGACAGGAAGAATGACATTCTCCGTTTCGATTTAACACGGAGAATGACATTCTGTGTGTTAGGTGACACACAGAATAACATTCTCCGTTTCCATTTAGCACGGAGAATGACATTCTGTGCGTTAGGTGACACAAAGAATGTCATTCTCCGTGTTATATGACACGGAGAATGACATACTCCGTGTCAGGTGACACGGAGAATGACATTCTCCGTTTCGATTTAGCACGGAGAATGACATTCTGTGTGTTAGGTGACACACAGAATGCCATTTTCCGTTTTAGGTGACACAGAGAATGACATTCTGTGTGTTAAGTGACACACAGAATGTCATTCTCCGTGTTATGTGAGGTGACACGGAGAATGACATTCTCCGTGTTACCTAACACAAAGAATGTCATTCTCCGTGTTATGTGACACGGAGAATGACATTCTCCGTGTTTTATACAGAATCATGAAAGTAAGTTTAAGTTATACCTTCTTTTTGCGTAGCAGGCTTCTTCTCCTTATATGCAACTTTTTTTGTTATCCTTTTCTTTGATCCTCCATCAATTTCTTTTGGATTTTCTTCACTTAGATTTTCTTCGACGGGCATATCTCGCACAACTTGTGTTGGATTTGATGATGATTCTCCATCACTCCCTTTTGGAGAATCTGCTTCTTGATTTGATATTGTTTTCGACGATGACGACATTGTGTGAAAATCTCGAATGAGAGGAACGTTTGAAGGTTTTTGGAGGAGAAACCCTAGATTTTTGAGGAATGTTTGAAGATTTTTGGAGGAGAAACTCTAAATTTTCGAGGAGAAACTGAGCAGCTTATCGAAGAAGAGAGAGTACGAACCGTTTTTTGTTTTTTGTTTTTGAATAGCAGGTTTCGGGTTTGTTTGTAATAAATTAGAAGGAATGACAAAAAGGTCATTCGGAACCCGCTTTTATATATTGATCGATAATTCTGGGCATGCGATGAAATATTATTTTGCTGTAGGTTTTACATAAAACTTTTGCATTTTTTGGGCATTTCATAAAATTCCCTAACAAATTATCTATTAGTAATATTAAAAAATATTCATTTAATATTTAAAATCTAAAAAGGCTACATAATAGTTTTTTTTTTAAATGTATTAAATAAAACTTTATTTCTATAGATAACAAACTTTATTTTAAATCTAAAATTTTAAATTAGCATATATAACAGGCTCGCTCCTTTGTAACTGGGGTAAAAAAAAAAAATTGTATCTGGTTCCAGTGACATTGGCGCCAAATTTTTCCATCAGTTTGTGACTGGCATCGCATCCTATTCGCTTGCAAATTCCACAAAATTGTCCTGGCCTGGACAAATTAGCACAATTTCCACCTCCAGTATAAATTTTTTTATTTTTTATTTACCAAATGGATGGGTCCACAGGCCAATCCGGACCGGCTCTGTCCAGCACGAATCGGTTATACACGACCGTAAGTCAGGGTTAGATTTGAATGCTTCGGTCTAGACCCGGCTCATGCAGACCGAGTATTTCAATCAGACTAGTCGGGTCCAGACAAAACCTGGTCATATCCGACCGGGGTGACCCACACCGAACACCTTGATCCGTGGGTTGAGCTTGTGTTGACCCTATACGAGGACGGAGGAGGACAGGAATTGGTGGTATCATGTCAAGGCTGGTGGAAGTCGTGACAAATGTTGGTCGAGCTCTCAAAAAAAGAGTGATGACATATGTTTTTCGTTGTTAAAGCTTAATAAAGAAAACTTGGTTTCCAAACAATAATTTGTTGAACGAAATAGACAGATTAAAGAAAAGGGTGATGAAACCGCGGTCGAGCTCTCCAAAAAGGGTGTGATAATGGACAGAAGTATATGCTTGTAATCACTGCACCTTATCGAGTGTTGGGGGATTAGACAGATAATTGTTAAAAGACTAATTAGTGTTTAGATCCTCAATTTTATATCAACTTAGAGTTTAAATTCTGACATGTCCAAATAAAAAGTTTAGACACTAAATTTTTAGAGAGGATAAAATGAGAAAAAGAAAACCAAATTTAAATATTCAAGATCAAACTCTTCAATTGAACATGTCGAGTCTTAAACTCTAGACTGATATAAAATTCTGGATCTGAACACTAATTAGCCCTTTGTTAAACGAAATTCACATAATGTAGCCTTATAGAGTGATAATGACTTCGCAACCAACTTATTGCTATTTGAATGTATAGTTCCTTCCATTCCATCGCATCAAATGTGATGAATAAACGTACCCACAGGTATCCACAAAAAATGAAAAATAAATAAATAAACTCTCGTATGGTTTATAGCGGTAGGCACTCTATAATTTTCCATTCTTTAAATTTTTTTATTTTTTTATTTTTTGACGGTGCTCTATTTTTGCATTCAATAATCAAAACTAATGATATGTATGTGTCATGCCGCCATGAGGGAGTATTTCATGACCATGTGAGTTATGGTAACGGTCAGAGTTGGATTAGCGGTAGTCGTTTAGATATGGAAAGTTAACAAGAGAAGAGGGAAGCAATTTTTCAGTTCTAACCTTTAACCGCCAGTACGACGACAATGGATGAAGTTAAATTTAGTTAGGGAAATTTCTTTTTCAAAATAGTTGCTGATTTTAGAAGAAAAAAAAATTGAACCGACCGTTCATGAAACGTACGGAAAAAATTAATTGTTTGGTAATTTTTTTTAAGTCACTAAATTTTGCCAGCTCAAAATTTTTCAAAAATTTATGCAATGTAATTTTGAGTGCCGTTATAAACAATCCATATTAGAATATTTTGAAAATTTCTATTTTTTTTTCTATTCAAATCATTATTAAAGATATAACTACAGCTACTATTGAATTTTTTTTCTTTCTCATATTTGTTTCTTTTGAGTTCTTATCTGACGTCTACTTCCTCGAAAAGGTGAATATTTTAAATTTTACAGTCCAGTAGTAATGAATATTTTGCTCTCAACATTTATAATTTACTACTTGTCAAACTATTTTATGCTTGCAATTTATATGAGTGTATAAAAAGCTATTATTTAAGAGGGTAATTATAAAATATTTATTTGGGAGGATTTTTGTTTATAAATCGACATATAAATAATTTTATTGTTCAAAAAAATTCAATATAGTTAATAAATTACCAAGCACGGGTTAGATTGGTTTAAAAGTTGCTACTTAAAATCGTCGAAAAGTTAGACCCCTCGTGACCGCTCATAATCTGTACTTTTAAAAAATATCTCAAAACTGCTATTCCAACAATTGCCAAACAGGCCCTTAAAGTTTAAGAGGATCATTAAAGGATTGATTAAATTATTTCAAGGTGCATGCTATCATATATAATAATTTATTGTTTCACATATTCAACACGACGGTCCAAAATAACAGATACAATAGTTGCACACACTCATATATATATTTTCAAGCAGGGCACAAAGGTCCAAGGTAAATAGAAGCGTGAAACACCCCCACTGGGGTTCGAACTTTCGACCTTCCGGGTCACATGCCTCCTCTCTACCACATGACTTAAACAAGATTCAACGGTTGTGATCATAGGATGCTTTGGGAATGTCACGACCCGCACCCTGTTTAGGGGCACGAGAACGTGGGTACGTCCAGCCTACGCTGCAGTGTCGACGGTAGAACGCTGTATAGGTCATCTATAACATCTAACATCTAACAGATATATAAACATGTCATCTCCGCACGGAGGTATAATATAACATCTCTACTATATAATCTCAATCACAAGTCTAAGGAAGATAGAGCACGATATGGAATCAGATTAAAGAAAGAAACTGAATATAAATAGAGTTATCACACCACATAAAATAGATGTCCAACACAAATAATACAAGTCCTGAATATAAATAAGTCTCAACTAACAGTCGGAATAATCCGATACAAACTGAAATAAAGTATTAAGTTATAACTAAGCACACTCTACCAGGCTAGGTCCTCCTCTGGCTGCTGTGTACCACCCTCATAAGTCTCATAGAAGGTAGGACAGTCATCTATATCATCTGTAATATTTGTCAACATATCCAGTCAGGATGGAACGAGCACATCTCATCTAGAAATTCCAAGTAAATGACAAGTACTATAAAACAATTATAGATAGTTATATTGATGAACATGATAAGATAGACAGAAATCTGTGAGAACAAATAATAGAAAAGAACTACTATATCAAGATAGAACAATGTAATGGTGAACTGAATGTATAAAGCTATAATAGACAATGTGTTTTGGAATACCAGTTGAATATGTGATCGGCCTGGGATATCCAATAATTTACACTAAGAAAAGCTAGCTCAAACACACTTACAATGTATGCTTAGCTAGTAGCCGATAATTTACACTATTAGCCAATAGTTCTTGATCACATATCTAACTAGTATTACCTCCGTCCCGACTGATACGATGGATCCAACCATGACACGTTACTAGCCAATGTTAACCAATATTTATATATCCAATGTTATCCAATACCAACGAGAACAGTATTTGATACCAATAATATCCAATGTTATCCAATACCGACAAGAATAGTATCCGATACCATCGTGATGAGTTAAGATAACATCTCATGACTGAATATCCAATAACAATACCAATCCGTGAACCATCGTGCCAAGAATCATAGTAGATATCGAATAGAACTAACTAGAACTGAAATACAGTAATCACCAAGTAAATTAAAGAACTATCAGAGAATATACTCGTCTGATATCCTGAATGACTGATATGGATAGATGTCCGAACTGATGTCACAGAGTCCTAATTAGAGCAACACATGTTATAAAGAGATTAATTTAAAATGATAAAAATTTATAATACAATCTACATGTTTCTAAGTCAATCTAGGCCAAAGTCAACTCTTGGTCAACTCTAAGTCAACTCTAGTCCACCTTGGGTCAAACTAGGAGTCAAGGTTAAACTTCTAGGGTTTTGATCAAACTTAGATTAGTGGTCAACATCTATGATACTTAGAATATATTAATATATATACATACCACATATATCCTTACCCATATAGTACCATCCTAAAACATACATATAGATATCATATATCAAGTATATACATATCCTCACTATGAACCATAACCTATATCTATATACTCTCATAATATATATAGATACTATATAACCCAAAAATATATATACCTATCTATATAACTCTTCCACAATCTAACATCACCTACTCAAACTCAAACACTTAGACACTAATCTACTAACACTAGGATACCATATCAACTTTGGTCATATCGGCTTCCCAATACCAATACCTTGGTTGGACCGAAATCTAATACCTTAACTTGGGTAAACCTAACCTTACCTTGATATCTTGATACCTTACCTTGGTACCTTGATACCATACCTTGGTTATAAGGTAAACTAATCATTTACCTTGAATGTAAAGGTAATTCATATTTACCTTAAGATACTAACTTGGTATCATGAGATACCAAGATACCACTCAAATATCTAATTAACTATCTAATGTACTAACATAACATCTTAACTAATATCTAACATATAACCTATAGAGACTAACTTGCTAACATACAAATACCTAGAACAAATAACCTACTAACATATCAATATCTAACGTATTAGATATCTAACATCAAACTATCTAACAACATATCAAATATCAAACAAAATACTAATCTCTACTATCTAACTAACACTAGTACTAACAAATATTATCTAACAATAATATATATATGTACTATATTATACATAAACTCGACAACCTATGATACCTACATTCACTTAATATCCATACTACATAGGCTCATAGGTTACACAAAATGTCTATGTCGTATAGTCACCCTTCTACTTAAAATTAATACTATACCAATTGGACCTTCACTAAATTCTAGGATTAAAGTATATTGTAGCCCTTCGGATTAGCTTTTCGAAACTTCAAACGGATTGCATTTTCGTGTCCGAAAGCTCCTGGAATCGTGAAAATACCAAAATACGTTCGTATTTCATGCAGCTGACACTCAAACAATTCTACAGAAAGTTCTAGAATGCATTTGACCTATTAATATATATATATTTGGAAAGCTAACATCCACTAAAAAATTTGTCAGATTAGCGACGTTTAAAAACGTCGCTAACCTCGGTAAAAATGTCGCTAAATCAATTTAGCGACGTTTAGGGCAACGTTTCGGGAACGACGAAAAAAATGTGTCGCTAAACAAAAAAACGTCGCTAGGGCGACGTTATTTGGCGACGTTATTAACGTCGCTAATTAGCGATATTATTTGCGACGTTTGTTCGTTGAAGCTAATTAGCGACGTAAAAGGCGACGTTATTGTGTTGTCGTCGTTTAGCAACACTGTTGCGACATTTTGGCGACGACGAGCTGACATCAAATTATGGTGCCACGTGTTGTCATGTCAGCATTTAGCGACGCTTTTAGCGATATTTATTAACATCGCTAATATTTAGCGACTAATGGTAATGTCGCTAAAAACGTCGCTAAGTTAAAAAAATATAAAAAAAGGTTCCAGAATGCAAATGGAGCTGGAACTTGTGCCAAAATACAGAATACAAAATACAAAATACAGAATCCAATCCCTGGGTTCGTCGACCCCCTCGGTGGAACACTCAACACCGGCACGCACAATACATTCCAGAATATTCAAAAAATATAAAGAGAAAATACTATCCGCAACGAACAATGTCAATATATAATATCCTCAACAAACCAAATCAATATCCGTAAATACGTACAAACTCAGTATCCTCAACGAAAAAACTGAATATCTCCAAATACGTACAAAGTCAAAATACAAAATACAGAATCCAATCCCTGTGTTCGTCGAAAATACAAAAACAAAGATTGACACACAGTACTAATTCATATGTGTTTTAAGTGTGAGAACGGATGGCTCAGAACACAACCCAAAATTCATTCTAGCATACATTAGTATGAATCATCTATGTTCTGTACATATGGTGTAGTATACGTTCTTATCGAATCTAGTATCTGAAGAATGTAACAGAATCAAGATGAACTCACATAATGTAATACTAAAATATCATCTACTACTGATATCATTCTTGTAAAGGTGATCTCTCAGAGTATACGTCCTACTCAGATGGATCTCTCAGAGTATCCTCTCCGGTTGGTTGTCGAGTGGCTGCAAAGACTATGTCCTGATCACCATGTCGTACCATAGTTTCTGCCTCGCCAGTCGAATGGCTGCATGGACTATGTCCTGATCACCATGTCGTAGTCCAATACAATCCAGAGATTGACACGGTACTCATTCATATATGTTGTCCAATACAAATAATCTAATATAAAAACAACCCAATACAAATAGTCCAATACAAATAAGTACTAATAGCTAATGAGAACCACGCAGCTCACGCAAACGTTCAGTGATACGATCACGCAACCACCTCGAATAAGTGGGATCGACGGCGGCAGGAGAGATGTAGTCCCTTGTAAGTGCTGCATGAATAGAACTCCTAGTCTCACTAGCTACCGGTGCTGGATGAATAGAACTCCCGGCCTCACTAGCTACCGGCGCCACTTTCTCCTTAACAGTAGGAGGAGCCACCTCAGCATTCACTGTTTCCCTCAAACGACGTGCCGCTCCTCGGGTCATGGGTGCCATCTGGTAAGATCGATATTCACAAATGATATAATTGTAACATAAGCAAGCTAACTAAAGGAACCATCATGTAATTTGAGTACATTTTTGAAAGCAGATAAAGTACAGAAAATTCAATTTTTTGCCAAGTATGAGAACGGATGGCTCAGAACACAACCCAAAATTCATTCTAGCATACATTAGTGTGAATCATCTATGTTATGTACATATGGTGTAGTATATGTTCTTATCGTATCTAGTATCTGAAGAATGTAACACAATCAAGATGAACTCACATAATGTAATACTAAGACATCATCTACTACTATATAAGATATAGTGATAGGTTGTCATATCATCATTGCCGAGGGATGACGGTCGAAGGGCAGTCAATTTTACCTACGACTATATAGTTTCTGCCTCGTCAGTCGAACGGCTGCAGGGACTATGTCCTGATTACCATGTCGTACCATAGTTTCTGTCTCGCTAGTCGAATGGCTGCAGGGACTATATGTCCCGATCACCATGTTATCAATTAACCAACCAACAAAACTACTTGTAAAAATATCGGCACTATCGGTGCATTCGAATCGGAGTATCACATTTTTCGATGTCGAAAAACAAATAATTATTACTAAATTATCAAATTTTTTGTCACTATCGGTGCCCCTGACCAAGCCACCCCCCTACACCACCCCTAACCCGAACCCTAACCCTCCACTCCCGCCCTGCTCCCCTCCCCCAGCCGCCCCCCACCCCCCTGCTCCCCTCCCCCTGCCGTCCACACATACCCACCCCTAACCCAAACCCTACCCCTAGCTTCCCTCCCCCAGACGCCCTTGTCCCCCCTGTCCCACCCCTCCAGCCACCCCCACTCACTCTCGAACCACCAGCATCCGCCTGTCCATCCCACCGAGCCACGCGCACCCCTCCAACCACCAACAACCAAAACAGCCGGAGAGAGAGACAGAGAGAGAGGGAGGGGAAGAGTACTACGTACCGGAGAGGGAGGAGAGTCGTCGGAGAGAGTGAGAGCGCCGGAGGAGGGAGGAGAGAGAGTGAGAGAGTAAAATAGGAGGAAATGGAACCTAACCCAAACCCTAACCCTAGCTCCCCTCCCCAGCCGCCCTCGTCCCCCCTGCCCCACCTCCCCAGCTACCACCCACTCACCCCCCAACCACCCGTATCCCCCCTGCCCCTCCCCCCGAGCCACCCGCACCCCCCCCCAAACCACCAACAACCAAAATAGACGAAGATAGAGAGAGAGAGGGAGAGGGAGAGTCACGTACCGGAGAGGGAGGAGAGTCGCCGGAGAGAGTGAGAGTCACCGCTGGAGAGAGTGAGAGCGCCGAAAGGGGGAGAGAGAGAGTGAGAGAGAAAAATAGGGGAAATGAATCGGTGGGGAAAATATAATTAGAATTTAGCGATGCTATCACTACCGTCGCTAAGTTAGTCGCTATTAGCGACGTTTCGCGACGACTGGATCATGTGATTAATATGCGTCGTTGTTACGTCGCTTAGGTCGTCGCTAGTAGTGACTATTAGCGACATTTTGTCTAAACGTCCCTAATGTACATAATTAACGACGTTAATCGAACGTTGCTAAATATATGTCGCCAATTGAGCGGATTTTAGTAGTGATCGATACGGTTCTTTTAAAAAATGGGAGATTAATCGAAGTTCTAAGCTAAAAGTTATGACATTTCTAAGTTACTATGGCTACTAAAAACGTGGATAAATATTATGACAAATTTGGGTTGTTTGGACAAAAGAAACATATCTCACTCTTCACACCACTTAAGACACACATCAAACTACACTCCCCTCTCCTCTAACACAAGCACACTACTAACAACATATCCACACACATCTAAATATATGAAATATATCTAACATACCTATTATATATATATAACACTCTATTATATAAAGAGACACTAAAATGACAAGTTGAGGCTGAAAATATGACATGTAGACTAAACCACTTAGATCTAACCATGGGTATCCAAATGAAACTCATTATAACCATCCTAACTAACATCAATCCATCCTCTAACATGTCTAAAACTGAAATTAAAATACAATTAAATCTATTAAACATTAAATCAAATACATGAGGTGTCCTAATTTGAGATCTAATAAGTATGACACAAGACACAATTCTAACTTGCTTTAGAGAGCTCCAAATGGCCTCAAACTTGAATCTACATGGGTACATGCATGGGGGTGGATCCTATGGATTCAAAACTAAATATGCATAGAAAAACAATTTAGAGGTTTGGTTTTACCTATTGGAAGCAGAATCCCAACGATATTCTCAAGGACACGGCTCCGATACGAAGATCCTTTCAAAATGTACACTCCTCCTTGCACTTTGCTCTAAATCTTTGCTAGCACCCTCCCTTGGTAGTATGAGAAGGTTGGATGGAATTTTTGATGAAGGGATGTAAGGATTTGGAGATCAAATCAAAGAGAAAAGCTCTCTAATTTCACTACCAAAATATGTCGATTTAGCGACGGCCAGATCCGTCGCCCATCTGTCGGCAATCAGCATTAGCGACCGATTACTGACGGATCTTGGTCAAAATAATCCGTCGGCAATCAGCTCGTCGCTAATAAATCTTTGTGGCTAAGTAGTCGTCATGCGACGGAATAACGATGACTTTTCGTCGTCACAATACGATACATTAGCGACGACTTTCCGACGGTCTTTCGTCGATTTCAAGTATTAAATACTGAACTGTGTAAATGCTAGCGACAGAATGGTCCGTCGATAAACAGTCGTAACAGCGTATCAGAATGTACCGCTCTGTCGCTATTTCGCCGAATGCCGTCGCTAACAAAGGACGGATAGCGACGGAATACTAACGGATAATCCGTCGACCATGTTCTGGAAATGCTTGACATTTCCAGAACCATGGCGACGGATATGTCGTCGCGACTCCGTCGCTCATCCGTCGACGTAGCGACTGACTTGTGGCAGATAATCCGTCGCCATGGTTCTAAAAATGTCATACATTTTCAGAACCTTGGCGACGGATGTTCCGTCGCTATTTCGTCGAACTAGGTACTCCCAGAACCTTGGCAATAAATTTACCGACGCGAATCCATCGACCACCCGTCGCTACCTGGAAACAGTTTCAATTCTCTAGGTAGCGACCGATATTCCGTCGAAAAGTAGTCGAAAACTGGAAACATCCGTCGCTAAGCGGTCACTAGTCCGTCGCTAACTGAGATTTTTTTGAAAAAAAATACAGAGCTTTTTCTGTTCACACAAATATGCATAAACCAAACCAATATTTAATGCACACCAATTATCCAACAATCACATAGACCAAATATATAATACACACCAATTATCCAAGAATCACATAGACCAAACCAAATTGATATAAAATAGACATCAATTATCCTGAAATCATAAACTAATATCCGTCGTTATAATCCGATCATAGCACAAATATTCCAAAATTCCCACAAATATTCTAAATATTCTTAATTACAATACTTTAAGGAGGAGGAGGCGTTCGATTACCCGGTGGTGGTAATCCCTGCTGCGACCGACGAATATACTGCTCTACTAGGTACGGCGGCAAGTCATCGTAGACACTGTTCGAAAGTCGGCGTAGCTGCTCTTGCGACATGAGATCAAGGAGTATCGTCACAGTCGGAGGCGGTACCAGAGGGACAGCAGGGTTGAAAGAAAGATGACCCACGGAAGAAGGACCGACACTAGCAGTCGACTGACCGGCACCAGTAGAAGACGGACCGACACCAGCAGCAGACGGACTGACACCAGCAGACGGAGGCAGAAAGTACGTGGCAATTTGCTTCCGCAAGGACGACACCGCCTCGTGCAGCTGCGTAAGCTACGACCTAACATCATCATCTGTCGGGGCCGCGGAAGGAGGCGGTGTCGGTGGAAATCTCTGAGTCGCCATGTGCAACGGCCCTAGGGAGCCGACTCCGAACATGAGACCTTTCTTAAAGCCGCCGACGGTATCTACGAACAAGTCGTTGTGAGCGGCCAAAGAAGAGGGCGTCCAGGCGGGCGTCGTTTCACCGACATCCTCGGTGTCAGTTAACTGAGCCCGACTAAGGGCCTCACGATACGCAGACTAACAAATGAATGTGTTTTTATTATAAGATTTACCTAAGTTGTAATATAAATCCTATATTTCACTAAGCTAAGTGTAAATCCTAAGTTTATCTAAGTTATAGTCCGAATACTTTTAATTCTAACGTAAATCTCATAAACATAAGTACTTACATCAGTCTCCTTGGCCCTCTCGTCGACGAAGCTCTCGTCCTTCCGTCTCTTGTGCATATACTGGAACACGTCGTACATGGTGACCGATTCTGGCGCCCTTCCCTCCTTCACCGCCCGTTGGATCTGCATATAAAATTTTCGTAGAACTTAATTAATTCCGTATATTAATAATACCTAATTCGATAGTGAAATGAATTTATGGTATCTCACCAGATCTGCAAGCGTCGTTGCGTGGGGCCTTGATCCCCCCGTATGAAGCCCCGCGGCCCGTCGGTTCACCTTCGTCTTCTCCGATTTCTCTTTGTACGTAGGAGTATTCATCATATCTAAGAGGTCCTCATAATAGTCCTGCCGGATCCAATTCGGCCTCGTCTGCTCCATTTTCAGGTCATGAATCATATCCCGTATCTTCTTCGAGGCAGCGCTTCTGTAGGTCCTGCGGATCGCATCCTCGCGATGGGGGGGCACCAGTATGTCGTCTAACATACAAATTCAATTATCACATAATTTAAAAAATGGTTGATTAAAGAGTAACTAATAATTAACTAGAAGATATAGATATATACCCTCAACTTGTCGAGCCAGACATACTTCAAGTTTGAGGGCACCGACAAAAAGTTAAGGTAGGGACCATGGAAGTTAGTCCTGATAATTTCTCCAAGAGCCCTGGCAACATTAAACAGAAAAAACCTACAAAGAAGAAACGACTGGATTAATAACTTGAATAAATGAAAGAAATTTTATAAATTATCTTAAATTTACTTACGAGGTCCCCGCGGGCCATACCTCTCGTTGGAACTCGCCTCTCGGCCTCTCTGGTGCCATCGGAGGATCCGCGGGTCTGCGCATGTACTCCCCAGTAATCGGATGGAACTGAGTATAGGGGTACTCTGGGGCCCACTGTGCAGTAACTGGGGGATCCACTGGTGGATCCGCTGGTGGATTCGATAGCGAAATGGATCCGCTAGTAGATCCAGACTCATGCCTCGATGAAGTAGTCGATCGACGGCGGGATACGTCTGTGCCCGGGATACTCTCCGGGTCGGGCTCGCTGGATGGGGTCACATCCCGGGAAGATTGAATGCGACCACGACCACCAGCACCACTACGACCATGACCACGACCACCACCACCACCAGCACCAGCACCACGACCACCACCAGAACCACGACCAAGGCCAGCCATCATGACCTGTAAATAGAACACATAAACATGATTAACAATATAAAAATATAAATGAATACAAAATTCTAAAATAAAATATGCATACCACCAGTAGGAAGATGAGTGCCACCGCGACGAAAAAGACTAGGAGTGCCATCTGCAATAAGTAAATAATCGAAAGAAAAAAAAATGAATTCACGTAATTACTTTTATGAGGTCAAACTTAATTCACATAATTGGAAGTATTTTTAATATACAACAATATTTAACCTAATCATCATCTTCGTTCTTATCCTCGGCCTCATCTTCATCATCATCCTCCTCCTCATCCTCATTCTCATCCTTATCTTCATCATCGATTTCATCTGTATCCTCATCCCTATCAAATTCATCTTTTTCTTCTTCTTCTTCTTCTTCTGCCTCAATATTTGGGATAAGATGCCTCTTTCTCTCCTGGTTGACAGCTAAGTCTTGTGTATCAACCTCTTTCTCCCCTCTATTTTTTTCAACAATATCTTCAACATCCATTGTATCCGAGTGTTGTCCCAAGTATTGGGACTTTTTGATCTGGTCCTCTTGGTATGCTGGGTCTCCAACGTTGAATATATTTCTAGATTTAATCTTGTATACTGCCACCAGTCAAATCGATCTCTACGACGCCTTGGGTAGCTTGTATAGTAGACTTGAACAGCCTGATTTGCTATCGCAAATGTATCGGACCCTCTATACCTCCTGTAATTATTTATATCGACAAATCCAAATTATTTATCGATTCTTCGACCGATATTTGGTGTCGTACCGAACCACTCACATTTGAACATCACAATATGCATATCATATGGGCCAGTATATTATAAATCTGCAATATCCCGAAGCACTCCATAATAGTCAAAAGTCTGGTTCGTCGTCATAGATGGTGCCTCTTATGCAAACACCGGAATCCTTGGTACTGATGCCGTCATTGATAAATTCAACATTTTTAGCATTCTGAGTTGTCTTAAACCTGAAGCCATTAACGACATATCCTGGCCAAGTCTTTGTTTGCCTCTTCGGTCCCAATGCCAGATAACGAACACTCTCATTAGTGAGTGTTGTTTCAGGCAATAAAACATGTAAATAAATATTTATACTTTAAATGTTTTAGATTATATATTTCTAATCTCAGTTACTTACGTATTTTATAAGAATATATAAAATTAACCTCAATTATAATCTCAGTTACTTACGTATTTGCGAAACCATGACGGAAATGTACAATCAACCTCTTTTTGAAGTCCCTTATCGGTAATATCGGGTGTCCTCATTTTGACTTCATCTCTAAATACAATATTAGAGAAAATAAGAATATATAAGTGTAGTCACTTACTTCATCAAATTCGAGATTATAACGAGTGCAAGTGTACTGACTTACTTCTCCAAATCTCTCACTTCTCGTATGTCACAGTTTAACAAGACATATCGGTGAACGGCATCATACTCGTCGTCAATCAACCACCATTTTTTACTAGTCCCAACAGGCTTGCCCCTTACATTGAATATACCTCCATCCTCAACGTCCTCGCCATTCCTTTGAGGTCTATTTTGATTTGTCTTAACATGAGTATCGAAATAAATGGAGCAGAAATTTGACACCTCTTCGATAAGTTATGCTTCGCATATCGAAGCCTCTATATGAGCCTTGTTGCCAACTTTCTTCTTTAGATGGTGTAGGTATCTAGAGAGACAAATTATCTTGAGAATTAAGAATGAATTTTAAAACCCACTGAAATTCAACTTAAATTATATCAACTTTTATGTACCTTTCAAATGGGTACATCCATCGATAATGAACAGATGCACCGACACGGGCTTCGTATGCTAGATGAATCGGTAGATGCTCAATGCTGTCGAAGAAGCCATGAGGAAATATTTTCTCCAACTTACAAATTGTTAAGATAATCTTCTCCTCAAGTTCAACCATGTGTCGTACAGTCAACTTAGTTGAACAAATATCCCTAAAGAATATTGATAGTTCGGCCAACGAAACCTATACAGCAGAAGGCAACAACTCTTTTAAAGCAATGGGCAGTAATCTTTCCATAAACACGTGGCAGTCATGACTCTTCATTCCCGTTAGCTTGCGTTCATTGAGATCAACGCATCTAGACAAATTTGACACATAGCCGTCGAAAAATCTTAAAGTAGATACCTGTCACGCCCTGACCCGGGAAATCGCTCGTCCTCGCTAGATTTAACCCGAATCATCGTCCTCGCTAGGGCGTGATGCCGCACGAGCCTGGATTTGCACTCGTACAAGGCAAGATAACAGGTTCACGTAGAACTATCTCAAATCGATAACATAAGCAGCGGAAGAAAACAAAGAATAACATAAGAATCTCTTTTATTCATATTGAACTGAAGGTTACAAAGGCTCTGAATAGCCCAACATAAGATGCCAATTGGCTACAACACTCATGATCTCTCTAGCTCATAAAGGATTACATTGCTCCATACATTATGCCTCTTTATAGCCACCAAGTAGTCCTCGGCCGAACATCTTCATGTCTCAAGTCCGAACGCATATGCGGAAGATCCTCTTGAACGCCAAGGACTCCATGCCTCGGCACGTCCAAGCCAAGCTCCACCCCGAGCTGATCATAACCTGAACCTGCACATAAACTAGTAGGGGTTTAGTGCTTTCGTCCTCGCTTTGCACTGATCAAGACCCGCTCGCGCCCAAACCAAACACTTATTCATTTAGTGAAATATGCATCTTACTTTGTGGTCTTTCTATTTAGCCTTAGGATCAATTTCATGGCAAAACTTAACATAGCACATTATTATAATGTGTCACCACATCCCGTGTTCCTGCAGCAGATACAGTTAGCCATAACATAAACATAAACATAGTGTTCGTGCTCATGCCGTCCCGATTCCCTTAGCCTGCAGTGGTTAGAACTTAGCATAAGCAAACATAATCGGTTCGTACAACCGGCCAATCATAAACGTAAACATATGCATAATGGGTGGCAGGCCCTGCGCCTGCACCCAGCTCTCATCTCAGCCCACCGGCCCTATCTATATGAAGGTCACGGTGTGTCGCACCGTAATGGACTTGGCATCTCATATGTGTAAGCCTACAATCGCTTCGATACGGGTTGCTAGTCCAGTATCCGAAGGATCCCAAACTTACAGATATCATAGCTTATCACAGCACTGGACGGTCGCAATCCGTCCGAATGTTGTGCACCATAAATACCACACATAATTCCCTCCTAGGCCGAACGGTCCCGGCGCCCCGGCGTAACCGTTCGAGGGAAGCCGCACCCGTGCACGGGCAATCCGAGTCCATTGACCATGCAATACGTTCCATAGCATACAATCCATAGCATACCAACCGTTCTCGAATTCCATAAACATAGTGTCACACATAAACGGTTTCCCGTGCCATAAACATAATCCACCATTCGCATGGGGAGCTCCGTCGGCGTTATGTCCCAACACATCCATATTGATGCACGACGCCCAACGACTTTGTCGTCTCGTACTCATAATTATGCGTCCCGTTCATAATGTTATTCGTATAGCCTACTCCATATTTACTTAGTCATTTCGTAGCTTAAGTGCGCAAAGGCACGCTCAGCACCATAATCAATGTTCTACGCCTAGAGTTCAATGTTCTCGGAGCCGTGCACATGATGCACATCTCATTATCATCTTTCAATGTTCTACCATCATTGCCCTACTGCGACTCGTGCACTCGATGCACGTCGCTTCAATTGTTCAATTGTTCAATGTTCTATCTTAGTGTTCGACACATACTTAGGCACTTACTCGCCGAGCCACGCTCGCTAACTCGATAACATATTTTGCACCATAACATATTTTATTAGACGTGAAGGAATAGGGAGAGAGAGTCAAGAACCCGCCCACCTTAAGCCGATACGCCTTGCCGCCTCGCCGATTGAAGCGTCTCGCTTCCATAACTCGATCGCATAGCTAACTCCCGGACTTAGCCATTCCTTTGCTCGACTCGGTTGATTTAGCCTATCGCGCCCACGCCATAATCTGTTGTAGGGCCTCGATTTAGTTTCGCGGACACTTCATTGCATAAGGCAAAAATGCCGACCCCTTATCGTCTAGCGTAGAAGCATAGCCTGCACACCAGATCAACTAAAATCAGCACTTGCTCAAGCGAGACTTATCCTTTGCATCGATTCGATTCATAGATTCCAACCGACTCAAAGCTTACCTTTGGCCAACGCAACACTTTGAGTCAACGACTCATCGTAATGCACCGATGCGGAGTGGGGCATTACATAATATACCACTCAAAATCAGGTTCGTCCTCGAACCGAAACCAACACTTAATCCAAGTGCCTCGCATAGATCGCTTCACGATCTCGTGCTACTATCGTTGAATCATACAACTCAGTCTGGATCATACATATATTTTAGGCGTCCCACCAATATATGCATTTCAGCCAAGCTCAGTTGTAGGATATCGGGACAACTAACAAACTCAACTTAAATCCTCAAGCATCCATCGGTCCGTACTCGACTTAGTCAAGTCTTAGCGCCTATTCCCAAATACTCTTCGTATACAGTATCCTATAACATGCGATCGTCTTCCAACATCTTGTACATAACTTAATTCAACCATAACTTCGATCTCATAAGTTTCTTGCCGGCCACCTAACACTTGCATTACATTGGGTCCTTGCGCATCCGATCGCAACAAGCTTCCGCAACGCCTATTTGCCCAACCGTTTCCTATCTCTCGCATAACTTAAGTCTTTTATCCAATCATTCATAACACTTGGCCATAACGACATGGACTACGTCCACATGTCACCAACTCTTTTGTCTACAATCCGTACTAAGTCTCGCACACAACTATTCCAACACGATCTACGTTCTCGAACTACCCGCGCATCGAGTCTGGGGCTACCCCTGCTAGGTAACTTATCCAGACATCGTGCTCGCACTCTCCCGACACAAGAGGTCGACTTGAGTCTACGATGCTCAAAGGCAACAATCTTTCTGACCCAAGGTCTCTTACGATACACTCATCCCCGATTCTCGACCGAATACAAATCCTTTACTCAAACTTCGATTCAATTCCGACTAGTTCGTTTCGTAACATAGATCGTGCGCTCAATACACATCACCTAGCCGTTGTTTCAAACCGATCTATGACACAACTCTTAGGGTCGTTCTACTATATGTCACTCTCGCGCATTGCAGAATCCTTGCAATCGCCTTACCGCGTCACTACGCTAAGCACGTTCCTCAACATACACTACCTCATTCTTTATCCTTCTTACGCGACTTCTTTAGGGTCATCCTATGGGACTTCAACATTCACTTGATTTGGTGGTCAAGTCTTCTAGGGTCATCTGCCCCGAAACTACGCTCGATAATTGAAGATCATCAACGAGGGACAGTTACAACGAACCATGCTATATCCTATTGCGGAGCCAAATCAATTCCCGACATTTCCTATTCGACTTTTATCCAATCCGACATACCAATCCATAATTTGTCTACCCCCGCACAACTGATGTGCCGTTACTACTCGAGTCACTTAGGCACTGCCGTTGACAATATCGCACAATCCTCAATTCCACCTTCGCATCAAACCACAAATCCATATCCAAATTGCCACGCCTTACAAGTTCGATCATCCCCGCTGGATGAATCACCATACCAGCGCTCACGCGGAATGATCGTTCTAATTTTGACGTGACGCATGTGCGAGGCTGGTGTTGCGCTCGCTCAAGACAAGAATGTCAACATAGTGGTGATCCGCGAAGAAATCCAAACACTCTCGTTTTCTTCCGAGTAACATACGTCCACTCTCAATGCCTCGAAGCATTCCTACCGCCATCATCCAACTACCTTCAACTTAACTTGCATCTTATTCGTCCAACAACAATGCTCAACATAATTTTCGTTCATTCGATCAGAGTATCCCCGAGTTATTGCATATCATCTTTGATACGCCTCAATACCATCGTTGATATGCATAACTTGAACATCTTCCTTTCTCATAAGCTCAAACCCGTTGTAATTATTGCCATTATCCGAACTCGAATACGAATTAAGTCTCGCACTTATCCCGATTCATTCCGTTATAACTCACTACCATCGTCGAGACACGATTGCCAATTCATATATCCATTCTCATATCCCTAACTCGTAGTTCCAATCGTGCTACCGATCCATCGCGTTAACCCAAATTCGTTCGCACAATTTCTCCGTACTTACTCAACATAAGTTCGACCGGGTCGACTATTTCCTCAACGTAACATTCGTTCGCAATGTTCAGCCTATCGTTCAACTTATACTTAACGAATTCTCGTCCGACGTATCATCCGTGGATATGACTTCGCACATAATCGTTCAACTCTATTCATCAAGGCATACTCGCATCGACTTCTCTTAATTTATTTCCAATCAAGTCTCGGTACTACACGTCCGTTGCGGACAAATATATCGTAACATCATAATTTTCTCGACGTAACCTATTGCAAGTCACCAACCGGCTTAACATAACCATCGCGAAGTGGTATCCTATATACCACTCAGGATCGAGCCTATCGTTATCGACACAATACTTCGCTATACTTGCTCGCATAGTTGGTATTGCATATACCACTCGAAATTGAGTCATTACTCGACATCACACTTCGTGTAGGTTCGACTTCTATTTCAACTTAACCGTCCCGTATGGCGATCCTTCCGATCCCAGCTCTAACGTTAGCTCAAGTTTGACATACATTCAATCTAACCGTACCATGGCGATCATCATCGATCACACCCGTAACATTCGCTTACTCAAAGCTCAACGCGACATACGGCCAACATAACGTTCGCCTACTCAAACTCGACTTAGCGACCATCTCGACTCGTACTATCGCATCCGCGATCTTCGAATCCCGCACGTTGCAGCTCGTGCAACAACTTAGTCTCGATACTTAAGGTCTTTACTCAATCTCGCATAACATATCGCTATCCATCCGCATAGCCATACAACACGCACATCATACCTTATCGACTTGTTGCACCGATGCAACAAACGATTCACGACTTGCTGCACTTCGTGCAACCGATAACACATAACCATTCGCGTAGCCACATAATACGCATCATCTCACATATCGACTCGTTGCACCTTGTGCAACCAAGAACACATATCCCCTCGCACTGCGTGCGACCAACAACACATAACTCATCGCACTGCGTGCGACCAGCAACACATATCGTTGCACTTCATGCAACCAACATCACCATATTCGTTGCACTTCGTGCAATCAGCATCCCATAACCCGTTGCACCTCGTGCAACCAACACTCTCCGATGGCACCCGAAGATCACGTAATAGTCACGACATACTTGTGGCAGACGTATGCAACTTAATATAGACTTATTGTATGGAACATCCAATGTAGCGTCGAGCAGATCCATGAGCCATGCGGTTGCGGAAACAACTTAGAGTCAACTGAATTTTGATATCGAAGCAACTGAGGGTCAAAGAGATTCACGCACGGTCCAAAGGATGGAACCGCTCTGATACCAACTTGTCACGCCCCGACCCGGGAAATCGCTCGTCCTCGCTAGATTTAACCCGAATCATCGTCCTCGCTGGGGCGTGATGCCGCACGAGCCTGGATTTGCACTCGTGCAAGGCAAGATAACAGGTTCACGTAGAACTATCTCAAATCGATAACATAAGCAGCGGAAGAAAACAAAGAATAACATAAGAATCTCTTTTATTTATATTGAACTGAAGGTTACAAAGGCTCTGAATAGCCCAACATAAGATGCCAATTGGCTACAACACTCATGATCTCTTTAGCTCACAAAGGATTACATTGCTCCATACATTATGCCTCTTTATAGCCACCAAGTAGTCCTCGGCCGAACATCTTCATGTCTCAAGTCCGAACGCATATGCGGAAGCTCCTCTTGAACGCCAAGGACTCCATGCCTCGGCACGTCCAAGCCAAGCTCCGCCCCGAGCTGATCATAACCTGAACCTGCACATAAACTAGTGGGGGTTTAGTGCTTTCGTCCTCGCTTCGCACTGATCAAGATCCGCTCGCGCCGAAACCAAACACTTATTCATTTAGTGAAACATGCATCTTACTTTGTGGTCTTTCTATTTAGCCTTAGGATCAATTTCATGGCAAAACTTAACATAGCACATTATTATAATGTGTCACCACATCCCGTGTTCCTGCAGCAGATACAGTTAGCCATAACATAAACATAAACATAGTGTTCGTGCTCATGCCGTCCCGATTCCCTTAGCCTGCAGTGGTTAGAACTTAGCATAAGCAAACATAATCGGTTCGTACAACCGGCCAATCATAAACGTAAACATATGCATAATGGGTGGCAGGCCCTGCGCCTGCACCCAGCTCTCATCTCAGCCCACCGGCCCTATCTATATGAAGGTCACGGTGTGTCGCACCGTAATGGACTTGGCATCTCATATGTGTAAGCCTACAATCGCTTCGATACGGGTTGCTAGCCCAGTATCCGAAGGATCCTAAACTTACGGATATCATAGCTTATCACAGCACTGGACGGTCGCAATCCGTCCGAATGTTGTGCACCATAAATACCACACATAATTCCCTCCTAGGCCGAACGGTCCCGGCGCCCCGGCGTAACCGTTCGAGGGAAGCCGCACCCGTGCACGGGCAATCCGAGTCCATTGACCATGCAATACGTTCCATAGCATACAATCCATAGCATACCAACCGTTCTCGAATTCCATAAACATAGTGTCACACATAAACGGTTTCCCGTGCCATAAACATAATCCACCATTCGTATGGGGAGCTCCGTCGACGTTATGCCCCAACACATCTATATTGATGCACGACGCCCAACGGCTTTGTCGTCTCGTACTCATAATTACGCGTCCCGTTCATAATGTTATTCGTATAGCCTACTCCGTATTTACTTAGTCATTTCGTAGCTTAAGTGCGCAAAGGCACGCTCAGCACCATAATCAATGTTCTACGCCTAGAGTTCAATGTTCTCGGAGCCGTGCACATGATGCACATCTCATTATCATTTTTCAATGTTCTACCATCATTGCCCTACTGCGACTCGTGCACTCGATGCACGTCACTTCAATTGTTCAATTGTTCAATGTTCTATCTTAGTGTTCGACACATACTTAGGCACTTACTCGCCGAGCCACGCTCGCTAACTCGATAACATATTTTGCACCATAACATATTTTATTAGACGTGAAGGAATAGGGAGAGAGAGTCAAGAACCCGCCCACCTTAAGCCGATACGCCTTGCCGTCTCGCCGATTGAAGCGTCTCGCTTCCATAACTCGATCGCATAGCTAACTCCCGGACTTAGCCATTCCTTTGCTCTACTCGGTTGATTTAGCCTATTGCGCCCACGCCACAATCCGTTGTAGGGCCTCGATTTAGTTTCGCGGACACTTCATTGCATAAGGCAAAAATGCCGACCCCTTATCGTCTAGCGTAGAAGCATAGCCTGTACACCAGATCAACTAAAATCAGCACTTGCTTAAGCGGGACTTATCCTTTGCATCGATTCGATTCATAGATTCCAACCGACTCAAAGCTTACCTTTGGCCAACGCAACACTTTGAGTCAACGACTCATCGTAATGCACCGATGCGGAGCGGGGCATTACAATACCCACTTGCAGATTATTGATCTATCTTCCTTGCTCAATGTGTATTGTGCTATCGGCTTAGTTATTTATCCACCAGCTCCCCTTTGTATCAAGTTCAGATAAGGATGCTTGTATATTTCGGCAATATCTTGTCTTGCTTTTGGATTGTCCTTCGTCTTTCCTTTAATATCCATGACGGTATTGAAGACATTATCGAACACATTCTTTTTAATATGCATAACATCAAGATTATGCCTTATAAGATTATCTTTCCAATAAGGCAAGTCCCAGAAGATACTCCGTTTGGTCCAGTTATGGATTTGTCCGAACCCATCGACATGATTATTCGATAGATCTTCCATTACAGTGGGCAAGTCCTTTACATCTTTCCAAATATCGTATCCCGACAATCTGGCAGGCGGATGAGAAAATTTTTGTTTTCCAGCTCTGAACGCGTCCTTATTCTTTCTCCAAAGATGACTCATGGGCAGAAATTGACGATGACAATCAAAGAAAAATTGGACAAGACATGGTGCCGTGACTACTCCATCCCGACAGTATACCGTATGCGGAAAATTCATTGATTGTCCACATCAGTGAAGCTCTCATCTGAAAGTTCTATTTACTGGAAATATCATAGGTCGCGACGCCGATCTCCCACAGCTGTTTCAGCTCATCCACCAACGGCTGTAAATATATATCGATATTCTTCGTCAAATTTTTGGGACCCGGTATGATAGCTGTCAAGAACATATAAGGAGTCTTCATACACATCCATGGTGGCAGATTGTAAGGGGTCAGAATGACCGACCAGCAGGAGTATTGAGATCCCGACTGCCCGAAAGGGGAGAAGCCATCAGAACATAGCCCCATGCGTACATTTTTAGGCTCTGCAGCAAAATCTGGATGACAAAAATCAAAATATTTCCACGCCTCTCCATCAGAAGGATGTGACAATTCTCCATCGTCCTTTGTGCATTCTTCGTTGTGCCACGTCATATGTTCTGTTGTATTCTGAGACATATACATCCTCTGCAAGTGCTTCGTGATCGACAAGTAATACATATACTTGTAAGGACATCGTTTTCTAGTTGACTTTTCTTTTCCCCTGACTGGCTTGTAACGATCCGTATTGCAGAAGCTGCAACTACCTATATTCTCATTCTCCTTGTAGTACAATATGCATCCGTTGCGACAACAATCTATCTTCTCGTACCCCAGTCCTAGTTGTCGAACCATCATCTTCAACTTGTAGAAGTTTTTTGGAAGCTCTTTTGATTCCTTCGGTAACACCTCCTTGATTAGTTGTATAATCCGATCATAGCAAGTTTGTGGCAAGTTAAAATTAGACTTTATGTTCAACAACCGCATCATCACTGACAGTACGGAATGTGGCTCACAACCAGGATATAAAGAAGTTTCAGCATCCTGAAACATATCATAGAACTCCTTCGCCTCGGGATTAGGATCCTCCGGATCAAAATTAGGCCCTGCCGCGTCGTACACCATATCTCGTGCAAGGTTCTGCAGGTCTCCATAATCAACAAAGCATTCGTCATCTTCAACGACAAAATTCGTTGCAGCATTATCATCAAAAGCATAAGTAGCAGCATTCGCAACCTGTCTTTTCGCATATAGTTTACCTTGCGATGACCACAGGCCGTAATCACGTACGAAATCCTTACGGGTCAAATGATCTCTTACACTCACCACTTCTTCGTAACGTCTATTGCGACAATTACGACATGGACACTTGATTTTGTTACCGTCCATATACTGAGCTTTGCTCATGGCATACTTAAGAAACACTTCCACGCTTGCCTGAAAATCGTCACTCACACCTATTCTATTCTCGTGTTATCGTTCGTACATCCATGTACGATCAACGAAATAACGATCCATCACAGATTGGATGTGAAAATCTGTATCGTAAGATAAACTAAACAGAATTAGTATATAATCATGTAACTGGTGGATCCGCTGGTATATAGGCCGGATGTACTTAGTATCGACCGCATCAGACTAGTATCGGTCTATAGGTTTGGACGATACCAATTCGCTAAGGTCAATACCATCCGATACGACCTATACCAAACCGATATACCGATACTAATCTGCAACGATCGATACTAAGTACATACGGATACCGATACCGATACCGATAGTTCGATACCGATACCGATAGTTCGATACCGATACCGATAATGCGATACCGATACCGATACCGATAGTTCGATACCGATACCGATACCGATAGTGCGATACCGATAGTTCGATACCGATACCGATACCGATAGTCCGAAAGTCCGATAGTTCGATACCGATACCGATAGTTCGATACCGATAACGATAGTCCGATAGTCCGATATCGCCGATCCAATACTCATAGAAAAAGTCCGATACCAATTCCGATACCGATACTTTGAACCTTGATATATATATATATATATATATATATATATATATATATATAAAGCAATAGACTTTCTCATCCTATTTCTTAAACTAGGGTTTGTTTTATTGCATTTTCTTTAAAGTATCGGCCGATACCGATCCGATACGGCCGATATCGATACGGTTTGGCATGTTCCGATCCGATACCGACCGATACCAAATATTGACCGATGTCGACATTGGGGGTCTTTGTTCCGGTCAATTCGGCAAAGAAAATTAAACAACATAGGAATAGTCCGATACCGATTCCGATACCAATATTGTGAACCTAGGTTGAAAGCATAATAAGGTTGTAAAAGCATGTAAAAGAATTTGATACTATCGATAATTATTTGTTTTCCAATACCAAAAAATCCGATACTCCGATCCGAAACTACCGATACTACCGATATCGCCGATACCAATACTAATAGGAAAAGTCCGATATCGATTCCGATACCGATACTTTGAACCTTGATATATATATAAAGCAATAGACTTTCTCATCCTATTTCTTAAACTAGGGTTTGTCATATTGCATTTTCTTTAAAGTATCGGCCAATACTGATTCGATACGACCGATACCGATACGGTTTGGCATATTCCGATCCGATACCGACCGATACCAAATATTGACCGATGCCGACATTGGGGGTCCTTGTTCTGGTCAATTCGGCAAAAAAATTAAACAACATAGGAATAGTCCGATACCGATTCTGATACCGATATTGTGAACCTAGGTTGAAAGCATAATAAGGTTGTAAAAGCATGTAAAAGAATCCGATACTACCGATAATTATTTGTTTTCCAATAAAAAATCTGATACTCCAATCCGAAACTGCCGATACTACCGATATCGTCGATACCAATACTCATAGGAAAAGTCCGATACCGATTCCGATACCGATATTTTGAACCTTGAGCGCGCCCCGCGCCGCCCCCCAGCCCCGAACAGCCCTGCGCGCGCCACCCCCGCCGCCCCCTACTGCCCCGGAGCCCGCTGCCCCCCGCCGCCCCACACAGCCTCGCGCGCGCCAGCGTACCGCTCCCACCCACCGCCGCCCCTCCCACCCCCCGCCGCCCCGCGTGCGCCACTCCCGCCGCCCCCCGCTGCCCCTTAGCATGCAGCCCGCCGCAGCCCCGTGCTGCCCGGTGCGCGCCACCCCTCCAGTCTCCGTCGCCCCCGCAGCCTACGACACCCACGACCACCGAGAGAGAGAGAGAGAGATTACCTTTGGGAGAGAGAGAGAGGAGAGGTCGCCGATCACCGCCGCGGGAAAGAGAGAGATGAGAGCGAGGTCGCCGACCGTCGCGATTGAGAGAGAGAGAGGAGAGAGAATAAAATTTGGGAGGAATAAAAAGTTTATCCCGTCGTTTCAATTTAAGTCTAGGCCCTTTATTTAGCAACGGACTAGCGACGGATTGTATCTGTTTTCCATAAATAAATTCCTTTATTTATTGTGTATCTGGGAAAATTATAACTGTGGGAATCTGATCTAGAAGACGATCACTTTATCCCTTGGACTATGCGAAGAAGAAAAGCTCTCAAAATTTTGACAGTAGATAACTATGTATCCGTACCATGAATGAGAAAAAAAAAAACTCTATTTATAGAGTCAAAAATAAAACTAAAAAGATAACTGTCTTCACAGCCTGTGCTTAGTTGAAAATCATGCAAGATTTAACATACGCAAGGTTGTGAGAAGTTACTGGACGTGGCCTGTAACTGTTGGACACATGGCAATCATGCATGAGTCGTGTGCAAGTTACAAGACACGCAGGCGAGAGATCAGTGGCATGGCTGCCACGTACTCCAATTTGATGAAATCCATACAGACTTGTTGAAGACGAAATCCATGCAGACTCGGGGTAGAAAGCTTCAAAATCCACGCAAACTTGGGACAAGAAGCTTCAGAATCCATGCAGACTTGGTGAAGACGAAATCCACGCAGACTCGGGGTAGAAAGCTTCAAAATCCACGAAAACTTGGGGCAAGAAGCTTCAGAATCTACGCAGACTTTGATGAAGAAAACTTCAGAATCCACGCAGACTTGAGGAAGAAAACTTCAGAATACACGCAGATTTGGGATAGAACTGCCAGCTGTCTTGATTCAGCGTGCTTCGACTGACACAAAATCTCTGGTAGTGATTGCTTTTGTCAGTCACATTAAATGACAAAAAGCTCTTTTGGTACGCCAACTTGACGAAGGTTGAGTCTTGCTGAAGAAGATTTTGAAAATCACGCAATAGACGGCTGTGATCTCTCAAATTCTGTACATACGTGGCATACGAAGAGACATTCTTCGACTGTTGTGCTGTCAGTCATAATTACTCTCTGACAAATGATGAGCTGTATCCCCAGCGTGATTTGTAAATATTGTCTGGATCAACTGAGCGTGACTTTTGACTCTGTCCTGATGCGTGACTGTCATTTTTAAAGGCCTACAAGACCCCCTTCAAAGTTTTCGAAAAATTGAAAAGACTTCAAAATTTTTGAATACTTTGAAAATAAGATGATAAAATGAAATCAGTCACGGTGTGATGACTTTTAAAATTTTCGGAAGTCGAAAAGACTTCGAAGTTCTTTGAGAATATCCAAATGAACTTATTAAATGTCATGATGATTCTTCATTTTCCGAGACTGATTATATCTAGTTTATGGTAGAATATGAACCGCCGACGAGCTCTGTTATATAAACAGGGAGAGGATTCATTTAATCTTCATCTTACGTCAACATGACACCAAAAGAGAAAGCTGAGGAAGAAGCACGCAAGTTGGGCTTTTGTTCCCATGGTGACCCCACTTTTGGGGGTGAAGAGCCAGAGCCCCTTGTCTTCGAACTCAAAGATGATCCCTTACAACTAGCCAAGAATTTCTTGAGCTATTTTGGCTTGGATGGCTCGTCTTCTTCTGGTGGGTGCAGCCTCATAGAGCAGCGTGAAGTGTTTAAGGCTCTGTTGCACCGTCTGGGAGTTAGGAGCGTAGAAGAACTAGACATTAAGCTCAGTCGCTCTGGAAAATAGAGCGTGTCTTTTGTGCTTTTGTTACACTCTTTTTATTTTGTCTTTTGTAAGGCCATCAGTGCCTGTCTTGAAGAATGAAGTACAACTTCTATGTTTAATCTGCGTGCATTAATGAAGAATGTTAATTAGCACCCTTTGACTGTTTCTAATGCTGCGCTGTCTTCCAAAGTACACGTGACACTCATTCCACGGTTTACGAGCGCTATTTATGCGGCTCTTTTCCAAGAATAGACTTGTACTTTGCCCTTTAAATAGATAGAAGAGTTTCACAGATACTCATCTCCCATTCCTCTTCTCCTTCTCTGAGAATGAAACTTTTGAGAGATTTCACTCTCAAACAGGAAAGCAATGCTTTCTAATGTTCAACTTCTGCGCACTGTATCAAACATGAGTTTGCCAATCCTTAGCACCAAACTTGAAGGTAAGTCAATGTAATACGTGTACTATTTTTGCTGTTTGAAGATAAGCTTTCTGTTTCTGATTTGAACAATACACGCTTGTCTCTGTTTGATAAATGCACGCTGAATGATTTTTGTTGATACTTTCTGCGGAAACTTGGCTGAAAATTTTCTTCAGAACTGGCATTGGGGATGTGGATGCTGTGGAGAATATCCTGCTGACATCTACATCAGGGAGCTCATACGCTTTTGACGCGTAAATCAGACAACTCAGAACTCTTCGTGGGATAGAAGGGTCTTCCTCAGATGGTAGGAAGAGCCTTTATACACGAGAGTTGGATGGTGGAGTCAACTCTACCCCGAAAAATCGGGTAGTAGAGTTCCTTTCACGGGAGAACTAGAAATTGCATCCCAAGGTTTGGATACATTCCTGTCTTCCTTGAGAGGTTACCCCCAATCCACCAGTTGTATTGGCAGCACCACAACTTCGGGCTGCCATCCTCTGTGGTTCTCCTCTCGTCTGAGAGAGAAGACCAGAGTTTGATTCCTGCTGATCTGGTCGTGACTGGGACCCAGACAGTCAGGAATTGCCACCAACAACGAACCTGACGGAGAAGGTCCGACGGAGAAGATCCAAAGAAGAAGATAGATCTCTATTAGGTTATTGTTGTGGTGTAGAATGAAAATCCAAGATTTGTAATAGATTTCCATTATGATTTGTAAGAAAGTCTAAGAAAATATAATAGACTTTTTATGGTGAAAATGGGAATGGAAAATGATAATTCTTCTATGCTCAAAGATTTGTATTTGTGGATGAATTGTGGACATGATAGATAATAAAATCTTCTTTTCTGTTTTAGAGTATATGATATTATCAGAGGTATTATGGACGTGATAATATGTAGGAACTCAAAAGAAAATAGATTGATTTCTATGTAGAGGTCAAAAATGACAAATGAACAAGTAGATTCAGAATTGATTCAGAGGTTATGAAAACATGATCAATAACGAATCCCCACTTTAATAAATTGATAGAAGATCATGAACGGACGAATAAATGAACGGATGAATCGTCGGATGAACGCAATTAATGGATGGATGAACCGTCGAATGAACGTGACGTTTCATTATTTGTAGAACTTCTGCCTATAAATATAGCAGAAATTTGACAAGAACGAACATTTCTTCTTTCGAACATAAAAATGTCGTCTGAAGAAGCATTCAAGAAAACTGGAATTGCCTCAAAAGTTCAGAAAGGCACTGAAGAACACCCTGCTGATCCAGTTCAATCGAAGAAGACGGAAGCAGACGAAGGTTCGTCTGTACCCAAGCCACCAAGGGACATTCTGGATTTCCTGCTCGAACCAGGAAAGACTGAAGAAGAAGAAGCCATGAGGATGGCCGTTTGCAAGTTCCTCGTGGGTTCTAGCAAGGAGGTTCTCGACTCTTTTGCTGATCACATCTTCGAGAAGGACGGCAGTGGCCCACATCTAAATGTAGAAAATGATGATAGTGATCTTCTTTAATATCATGTATCATCATTCATGATAAAAATAAAATAAAAATTTTATTTCTAAACATGAAACTGTCTGATGATTATAAGCATTTATATTTATACATAGTACTTTTTAAGGAATTTGCCATTAATAGGCATCAAAACTTTTTGACCATCCAATTCTGAGAGTTGATAAGCTCCATTTGAGAAAACTTTGCTCACAATATAGGGTCCTTCCCACTTTGCGTCAAATTTGCCCTTACTCATATGAGTCATAGTCATAGGACGTCTGACAGTTAGAACAAGTTCTCCTTTTTGATACGCCCGAATTCTGACTTTCTTATTAAAAGCTCTTGAAATTCTAGCTTGATAGAATTCAATATTCTGTTGAGCAGATAATCGCTTTTCATCCAGAGCTTCTAATTCTTGAAGTCGAAGACGATCATTATTTTCTGCAGTGAGTTCATTAGCGATTGCTATCCTTAAAGAAGGAATTTGAATCTCTAATGGAAGAACGGCTTCGCAACCATACACCAGAAAGAAGGGTGTACATTTAGTAGCATTACGAACTGTAGTGCGATAAGCCCACAAACATTCACCGAGCTTTTCACTCCAATTACGTTTGTTAGTAGAGACAAACTTCTTTAGGAGTTTGATGATGGTCTTGTTGAAAGCTTCTGCTAATCCGTTAGCTGTCGGATTATATGCGGTAGAAGCCACATTGTTGATCCGGTGATCGTCACAGAATCGAGTAAACTTCTGACTGACGAACTGTGGTCCGTTATCATGAATAATGCGTCGAGGAACACCAAATCTGTAGATGATGTGGTGCTTAATAAAGCAAATGACATTGGACGTCTTAACTTCAGATAAAGGAATGGCTTCGGCCCATTTGGAGAAGTAATCGGTTATTGCAAGAATAAACCGATGACCCTTGGATGACGGCGGATTGATCGGACCAATAATGTCCATGCCCTAAGCTTCGAAGGGCCATGATGCTGCCGTCGGATGTAGAAATTCCGAAGATTGATGAATAAAATCCGCATGGATTTGACAGGCTTTACACTTCTTTGCGTATTCGATGGCGTCTGATACCATAGTAGGCCAATAATAACCCATACGTCGAATACGATCTTGAAGTTTTGGTCCAGGCTGATGTGTACCACAAATTCCATCATGTGCTTCGCGAATGATTTGTTGAGCCTCGTCATCGGCAACACATCGGAGAAGTAAACCATCATAGGCTCGATGATATAAGGTCTTTTTTGTATGATTGTAATAGAATCTGAGTGATCGTCGTCTAATAGATGCTGCTTCATTCAGATCATCTGGAAGAATATCGTACAATACAAAATCTAAGAAAGGAAGTCTCCAATCTTTATTCGTATTCTGATTCTCGGTCGAGTTACTGAAGATGAATTCCATACTGGAATCAGAAGAAGATGACATCGATTTACGACTGAATCCAAATCCTCTTGTTGTATTGACATCATGAGATGTTGATTCTTCAATGTCAACTGGAAGTCCTAGGGTCAGATTGTTTTCGAGATGAAATAATTCTCGATTGCGAACAACAATCATTTGTTGATGTCTGATTGGAATAGCCAACACCGCCGCAAGATTGGCAAGAGCATCAGCTTCTGTATTACATGCTCGTCTAACATGTTCAATGAAGAATTCTTCAAACGAAGAAGCCATAGATATAGCCGATCTATGATAAGGAACCAAATCTTGATTGCGAACTTCATAAGTACCTCTTATCTGATTGACAATGAGTTTAGAGTCTCCATATGCCTCCAAATATTGAATATTCAGATATTTAGCGAGTTGAAGACCAATAAGCAATGCATTGTATTCAGCTACGTTGTTTGAACATGGCTGATCGAGAGAATAGGCTCTTTGGATAGCAAGACCTTCTGGCGATACAAGAATAATTCCAACTCCAGCGACAATATCGCCATTAGGACCAATTCTTGATGCTCCATCAAAGAATAGACGCCAAGTAGGATCTTCTTCGGCAATTTGATTTGAATCTAGGACTTCATCTGGGATGTCATCATAGAGTTTTGAATTTTCTGGAATTGAGTGAGCAGCCAGAAAATCAGCTAAAGCTTGTCCTTTGACAGACTTCTGAATAATATAATGCATGTCATACTGAGCAAGTAGGATTCCCCAGTTAGCCAATCGAGAATTCAAAACACTGGGTTTCTTCATCATGATCCGTATAGGATTGATCCTGGAGATGACATGAATAGTCTGGCCAATGATATAATAACGTGTCTTTTGGACAGCAAACATCAAAGCTAGACATTCTTTTTCGACTGGTGAATATCGAGGTTCAGCTCCAGTCATAGTACGACTGAGATAGTAGATGGCTTGTTCATGACCATTTTGATTCTTTTGAGCGAGTAATACACCCAATGAATAACTCATTGCTCGAGTATATAGGAGAAATAGAATTCCTGAAACGGGAGGTACCAATACTGGAGGGTTCATCAGATATTGTTTTATATCATCGAATGCTTTCTGACATTCATCATTCCAGACAAAAGAAACACCTTTCTTTATAAGTTTGTTGAATGGTTTGCAGTGTCCTGATAAATTAGAGATGAATCTCCTGATATAAGAGATTCTTCCTTGAAATCCTCGTAGCTCTTTTAAGGTGTGTGGAGGACGCATCTCTTGGATGGCTTTGATCTTCTCGGGATCCACGTGTATACCTTTAGAGGTAATGACGAAGCTGAGAAATTTACCACTAGAGACGCCTAAGAAGGACTTAGTAGGGTTCATCTTTAATTGATGCTTACGTATTAGATCAAATATAGTCTTCAAATCTTGGATATGATCCTCCTTTTGTCGACTTTTGACTGCAATATCATCAACATAGCATTCGACTGTTTTCCGCAAATGTTCACGGAATATAGTGCTCATAGCTCGTTAATAAGTTGCTCCTGCATTCTTGAGACCGAATGGCATAACTGTATAACAGTATGTACCAATCGGCGTTCTGAAAGAAGTGTGCTTCTCGTCCTCTGGAAACATTTTGACCTGATTGTACCCAGAATACCCGTCCATGAATGACATTCGTTCAAATCCATAGGTATTATCAACCATGACATCAGTGATTGGTAGAGAGAATTCGTCTTTAGGACATGCCGCATTGAGATCGCGGAAGTCTATGCATACTCTGATCTTGCCAGTCTTTTTAAGAACAGGAACAATGTTAGCCACCCAATCGGGATGTTGTTCCTCTCTAATAAACCCAGAGGTTATGAGTTTATTGACTTCAACTTCAATTGCATCCATGATGTCTGGACGAAATCGTCGCTGTTGTTGTTTGACCGGTTTAGCATTCGGCAAGATATTGAGCTTGTGAGTTGCAATTTGTGGATCAAGTCCTGGCATATCTTCATAACTCCAAGCGAAGACATCGATGTAGTCACGAATGAGTTTGATCATGTCTTGCTTATCAGTTTCAGAAAGACTTTCACTGATGAATATTGGTTTGGGAGATCCCTCTTCACCAACATCTATTTAAACAAGTTTGTCTTCAGTCGGAGGTTCTTTTTGCTCGAAACGGAACTCCCATTGATTATCTAATCTTTAGGTCCATTGTTCCGATTCAGGTGAGATTTCAAACTCTTCTTCCTCTTCATCACTTTCTTCAGAATAGTCAATGGAAACCATGTTGGAAAACAGAAGGTTGCAGTAGAAGTCACCGATACTTGTATCAGAATCCCAAGAAGTGGTACTAGAAGAATCATATCTTTTATCTTCGTCAGACTCAGGATCTTCATGGATAATATTGATAAAAGGAGTAGGAGCTATATAGCCCAGTCCGTATTTCGTCCTTCCATATTTCAGAGGAGGAATACGAACAGGCATTTTTCTTCCCTTTCCACTATTGAGGCCAGTCCTGAAGTCATAGCCCATATTTTTGATGATATCTTTAGATTGCTGACTATAACGACGTAGTTGTAATCTTCCAGTGTCATCATTTTTGTCTTCATCTTCTAAATCAGAAGGACTTTGGGGCCCTTTATAGAAGAATATTGGAATGTCTCCTGGCTTTCTGCTGGGAACTAGAAAGTATGAAGATTGTACAGGTTCTAGGGATACATCTGTATGAACAGTCTGTACAACCCCTATGGTTATTTCGTTCAAGTCATCTAACAAATGTAAATAACTATGAACATAATTACACACATCAGCATACTGCAAAGATGGAGACTTTTTATTAAATGTAAAAGCAGCAGTATTTACATTGGGAGAAGGCTGAGCCTTAGAGATTTTAGCCAAGTCAATGACTAAAGGGGGAGAAGAAGAACGAGAAGAAGCGTTGTTTCGATTAAGATCGATAACAAATGGCTCAGAAGAGGTGAGCTCCCTTGAAGCTTGAGATGGAAGAATAATCCGCCCTCCAACTGGAATTAGCAGAGTATCTTGCGTAGATGACTGAGATAGTGGAGAGATCCGTCCACTCACTGAAATGATTAAAGAACCTTCTCCAGAGAGTTTGGGAGATTGTTGTTGAGTAGTTCGACCTTTAACAGGGATTATTAAGGTCTCACTTTGTAATCCTCTTTCTCCATGGCTTGTATGATCCTTGTATACTCTTCTTTGTACATCCGGGAATCATTGAAATAAGCTTCAACCCCATGGAAGGGATTTATATCAGTAACTTCTTTTTGTACTCTTCCATTGCTATCAATGTATTTAAAATACTGATGAAGAGTAGAAGGCACCACATTATTTTCATGAAGAAAGGGCCTCCCCGGAAGAAGATTATAGGATCCCACGATCTCGATCACATAGAAAGTGACTTTGGATCTGAAATTGCCTATCTGAAGCTCCAGATGAATCTTTCCCAAAGGCTCGCTTCGGCTTTGATTGAATCCCAGGATAGTAGTAACTGTCTTGGAGAGTTTGTGAAGAGGAATTTTTAGTTCATCCAACAGACTCTTTGGCATTATGCTTATAGCAGACCCTGGATCAATGAGGATACGATCTATCTTCATTGTATCGATATAACCGGTGTAGTAAAGAGGCCGATCATGTCGATTATCCTCCAGTAGCATGTCGTCTTGTGTAAAGGTGATATTTGGGATAATCTCCAATACACTGTTGCAATGTAAGCAAGTGGCAGGTTCTGCATCTGGCTTCTTCAATTGTGCAAGACAAGAGTCAGCTTGTAGAAGTGCTTCACTTAATGTCTCTCGAATCTCTTTGAAAAGACGTAGAAGTTCAAAGAGGGACATTCTAGCTGGAGTATTAGCAAGCTGAGCTAAAATGTCAAAATTATAAGGCTTCTGAAGTCCAAGAGGAGAGGACTTCTTGATTGGCTTATCAAACCGAGCCTGTTGTTTGCCTTTCTCCAGAGCTGTAGGCTTGGGAGGAATAGGTTCAGTGGATGATTCTTCTTCAGGAGGAACATTAGAAGCATCTTTATCAGCTGGAGGGATATCAAGAGGATCCTCAGGATTTTTGGAATAATCCTTTAGATAAGGTTTCCCCGTTCGAGTAGCACTAATAAGTGCTTATTCTTTCTCTTTTGGCTCTGTGTCAGGAATAGATCCAAGAGAAGTCATATGACATGATTTAATCTTTCCAGCCTTCTTGGACTTTCGAGAAGTAGTCTTTTGAGGAGAAGGCGATTCAAAATCTGCCACTAGATCAGGATGGATCCACATGATTTCTCCAGTTTCCAAAGTGATTGGCATTAATCCTTCAGACCGTGGAGGAGGAAGATTCACTATGTCAAGAGTTGCCTTGGGAATAGGAACGATCCCACTTTCAAGAAGTTGAGAAGGAAGAAGGTTCATCAGTATTCCCATCAACCATATAAGTCGTGACTGTACGAGGAATTATTGATGAACTGGTAGATGTTGTTTGTTCTGAATCATTGCTTTGTGCATCAAAGTCAATTATAGGAGAACTACCCCCAGTAGGAAGAGGAGGGAAGTTAGATTCTCCAAGGAATTCAGAATCATCTTCAGAGATCAAATTTCTTTGACTAGAGGCCAGGACTTTTGCTCTGGTATTTCTGTATACTCCATCTGGACTATCAACTCTACCCCCAGCATCCCGAGAGGTCATATTGACAGAAGCAAACAAAGGCTCATCTTCATCAGGCATAGGTTCACACTGAATCCGATTGAAGACAGACTGTCGTTTTGTTTGACATCTGTATTGTATTGTGATTCTTGGCTGGAAGTTATATTCATGATCAACATGATCATGAGCCATTGATTGACATCTGTATTGAATTATGACTCTTGGATAGAAGTCACATTCAGCATGGTCCTTTGACACAGAATCACTTCTTCTCTTCTGTTGAAGATATTCTCGTAAATCTGTTTGTGAATATTGTGGAATATATTTCCTGTTCTTGGGTCTTGATGGCTCTTGATTATATAGAGAATGATTAATATGAGCCATATAGTTTCTTGCATACTCTGCATCTGGATCTCTTATCCTTGTTTCCAACTGGTATGGTTTCTTAACACCAGAAGTGTTAATTTTTGTTCTTAGATCAGTTGGAAGTGACATATTGGTTTTGGACACATGGAGTTTTCCTTCCATTGATCTGGATATTTGCAGAAAAGGAAGAGTTGAACCACCCCCTTGATTAGGGGTTGGTAACAGACCTTTTCTAGACAAATTCTGTGCCCAATTCGAAGAAGTCATAGAAGAAAACATTAAGGAATGTTTCTTCTTAGACTCATTCAAGTTTTGAGACATAGAATGTCCAGAAGGAAGAGTAGTCAAAAGACCATCTCCTTTTCTTTGACTAACAAAATTATCAGTCAAAGCTGTTCCTGAAGTAAAAACTACAGGAGCAGAAGAAACAACTAAAGAGTTATTTCTTTTCGAAGGGACTTTGTGTGGAAGACCACCTCCAGTACTGGTAGAACTTGGCAAAGAGGAAGAGATAGCTAAAGAGCTATTCTTCTTAGATGAAATACACGCTGAAACAGGCTTGGTTACAGAACCAGTGCTGTTGGCGTGACTTTTGACTTTGGAAATACACGCTGGAATAGATTTGGCTAAGGAGCCAGTATTGTTAGCGTGATTGTTGAGGTTGAAATTGCACGCTGGAACAGATTTGGCTAAGGAGCCAGTATTGTTAGCGTGATTGTTGAGGTTGTAATTGCACACTGGAACAGATTTGGCTAAGGAGCCAGTACTGTCAGCGTGACTTTTGAGGTTGAAATTGCACACTGGAACAGATTTGGCTAAGGAGCCAGTACTGTCAGCGTGACTTTTGAGGTTGAAATTGCACGCTGGAACAGATTTGGCTAAGGAGCCAGTACTGTCAGCGTGACTTTCAACTTTGGAGACACACACTGGAACAGATTTGGCTAAGGAGCCAGTACTATTAGCGTGATCTTTGATTGCTGTCATCTTCGAGCGCACAACAGTGTGCGTGCTTGCAGTAGAGTTCTTGCCAGTGTTAGGAGCAGACACTGTGGCAGAGACTTCACCATTGGCTGCCAACTGATTCTTAGGGACAAAGACAGAGTGTCCTTTCGACTTGGCAGTGATGATGGAGGCTGTAGTGGGCTTACCAGTCTTAGCCCGCTGCATTTCTTCATAGGCGAGTTGATCGAATTGGATCGTCATCACCTTCTTCGTCGAGCCGATTGACGAAGTATCGCATTGAGTTGTTGCCATCTCAGAAGAGGAGATGGTTTTTCCCCAGCAGAGTCACCAATTTGTTTTCCATAAATAAATTTCTTATTTATTGTGTATCTGGGAAAATTACAACTGTGGGAATCTGATCTAGAAGACGATCACTTTATCCCTTGGACTATACGAAGAAGAAAAGCTCTCAAAATTTTGACAGTAGATAACTATGTATCCGTATCATGAATGAGAAAAAAAAGAACTCTATTTATAGAGTCAAAAATAAAACTAAAAAGATAACTGTCTTCACAGCCTGTGCTTAGTTGAAAATCACGCAGGATTTAACATGCGCAAGGTTGTGAGAAGTTACTGGACGTGGCCTGTAACTGTTGGACACATGGCAATCATGCATGAGTCGTGTGCAAGTTACAGGACACGCAGGCGAGAGATCAGTGGCATGGCTGCCACGTACTCCAATTTGATGAAATCTACGCAGACTTGTTGAAGACGAAATCCACGCAGACTCGGGGTAGAAAGCTTCAAAATCCACGCAAACTTGGGGTAAGAAGCTTCAGAATCCATGCAGACTTGGTGAAGACGAAATCCACGCAGACTCGGGGTAGAAAGCTTCAAAATCCACACAAACTTGGGGCAAGAAGCTTCAGAATCTACGCAGACTTTGATGAAGAAAACTTCAGAATCTACGCAGACTTGAGAAAGAAAACTTCAGAATACACGCAGATTTGGGATAGAACTGCCAACTGTCTTGATTCAGCGTGCTTCGACTGACACAAAATCTCTGGTAGTGATTGCTTTTGTCAGTCACATTAAATGACAAAAAGCTCTTTTGGTACGCCAACTTGACGAAGGTTGAGTCTTGCTGAAGAAGATTTCGAAAATCACGCAATAGACGGCTGTGATCTCTCGAATTCTGTGCATACGTGGCATACGAAGAGACATTCTTCGACTGTTGTGCTGTCAGTCATAATTACTCTCTGACAAATGATGAGCTGTATCCCCAGCATGATTTGTAAATATTGTCTGGATCAACTGAGCGTGACTTTTGACTCTGTCCTGATCAACTCAGCGTGACTGTCATTTTTAAAGGCCTACAGTATCCTTCACTAGCCCGTCGCTCTTTTTGATACTTGCCGACGGAATATCCGTCGCTACGTAGTCGAAGAATTATTCCGCCATTTCTTCCAATAATTTCTGCCAAATAATCGACTGCATAGCGATGGCTACTTATCCGTCGCTATATCTCCGACGCCCTAGCGACGGATGAGCGACCTTTTCTCCCCCTTAAAATAAAATAAAAATTATATCGGCTTGTCGTCGCTACTCCATCGGTTATTTGTCGTAAATTTGTCGCTAACGTCGACGAAAATTATCCGTCGCTAATGTACCGTCACTAATTGACTGTATTTTGGTAGTGTTTGGGGAAGAACACTTTGTGAAAGAAAAGAAGCAAGATGGAATGAAATGAAAGAAATGGAGGCTAACCTACCTATAGTGGCTACCATCATTGCCCTATTTAGGCCTTGGGGAAAGTCCAATAAGGCCCCTACTAATCCTCCTTGGTTAATTTAAGTTAGGTTCAAGTTTGGGATCAAAAGGGTTAAGTTTAAGCCTCTAACTTAACAAATCTAACAAGTGGGATTAGTCTAAACTTACTAACTTAATTAGTGGAGTTTGTGGGCCATAACTAACTAATCTTGGGGTCCCGTCTATAGTGTAAGCTACCCGGGTCACTAACACAAGTCGGAACGAGATGAAAATCGAACCTGACTTAACAAATCCCATAAAATCAATAATAAAATATAAAAAAATGACCCAAATCATAATACATCAATTTAAATATTATTAAAATAATATAAAATTTACCAAATAATCAAAATCCTAAATAATTCAAAAGTCACAAAATGACCAAAATATTCTTAGCCTAAAAAGTGATAATTAGCTAATCTAATCACATGGATTAGGCCTCCAAGGTCATGGTTAGTCTCTAGGCTAAACAGTTCTAAGGTTATACTAGCAAAACATCAAAATTACAATGCACTAATTTAAATAATTTTAAATTAATCAAAATTCACCATAAATTATTATTATTAATATTAAATGATAAATTTTTACAAAAGTTCAAAATTATCCTCATTTTAGAAAAATGGTGGTTACAAATCTACCCTCCTTAGAAAAATTTCATCCTCGAAATTAAGATGGCCATACTCCTTCTAGGTTAAACCCCCAACAATCAAGGTCAAGATAAATATATCTAATAACATGCAAATTGTGGTCCTACTGGTCGTGAGTTTACAGTCTCGAATAGGGTCACCGTACTATCTATCACAGTACAAAATATTCTGGTAGGTACTAATGAAATCACAGATCAAATAGGAAAGAAGAACAGAAAAGACAGACCTGCTAACCCGTCACCTGCAGCGTCGGTCTCCTCGACCGTCAGCGCAAAAGCCCTGCCCCTCTGGTGCTAGGCATGGTTCTGCGTCACAGGTGGCCTAGCTCCCTCTATCTACTTTATGATACTCAAGTAATATCCACACTGATATTCCACTCTATTATACTAGGGCACCATCTATATAATATCAATTCTGCAATCTGATAATCATACCCGTCTATCCAGAACCATGTTACCAGAATCCTTGTCACACCACTAAGTATGGCTACGATAATCCATAGAGTACGCAACTAAGGTACATACCTATAGAATCATGGTATTTAAAATTTTTAAATTGCCGCTATCTTGGCTGCGAAAACTTTAAATTCTCACACCCGAGAAATATATTCAAAAAATCAGACTCTATACCTTCGTCTTGCCAGCTAGTATGACTGTAGAAGACTCTAGTTTCCATAACTGAGGCAACCTATCCTATAAGATTTATCTTGGTATAAAATCAAGTCAACAATGAACACCAAGAATCAAATTCAACAACGAACAAGGAAAGGTAGACAGAAACTGTCGGAATCGAATTTCGAGATAGTTCATAATGAGATCCTTAAGGGTTATTCCAGGAATCTTCTCAAGTAGTCCTAACTGTGATTGAGTAACTCTCGATACTGCCTATCCTATATGCTAGCATCAAGTTCGTAGCAGCACTCTAAATCGAGAACCACTACGAAATCGTACTAGTTGTAACTCTGACCTGCATGGGCCACCACAAAAACGTGTCACGACCCACACCCTGTTTAGGGACACGAGAACGTGGGCACGTCCAACCTACGTTGCAGTGTCGACGGTAGAACGCTGTATAGGTCATCTATAACATCTAACATCTAACAACGAGATATAAAAACCTATCATCTCCACATGGAGGTATAATATAACATCTCTACTATATAATCTCAATCACAAGTCTAAGGAAGATAGAGCACGATATAGAATCAGATAAAAGGAAGAAACTAAATATAAATAGAGTTATCACACCACACAAAATAGATGTCCAATACAAATAAATATAAGTCCTGAATATAAATAAGTCTCAACTAACAATCGAAATAATCCTATACAAACTGAAAGTTATAAAGTATTAAGCTATAACTAAGCACACTCTACCGGGATAGGTCCTCCTCTGGCTGCTGTGTACCACCCTCATAAGCCTCATAGAAGGTAGGACAGTCATCTATATCATCTGTAATATTTGTCAATATATCCAGTCTGGATGGAACGAGCACATCTCATCTAGAAATTCCAAGTAAATGACAAGGACTAAAAAACAGTTATAGACAGCTATATTTATGAACGTGGTAAGATAGACAGAAATCTATAAGAACAAATAATGGAAAAGAACTACTATATCAAGATAGAAATGTAATGGTGAACTGGATGTATAAAGCTATAATAGACAATATATTTTGGAATACCAGTTGGATATGTGATCGACCTGGGATATTTAATAATTTACACTAAGAAAATCTAGGTCAAACATACGTGCAATGTATGCTTAGCTTGTAGCCGATGATTTACACTATTAGCCGATAGTTCTTGATCACATATCTAACTAGTATTACCCCCGTCCCGACTGATACGATGGATCCAACCATAACACGTTACTAGCCAATGTTAACCAATATTTATCCAATGCTATCCAATACCAACGAGAACAATATTCGATACCAATAATATCCAATGTTATCCAATACCGACAAAAATAGTATCCGATACCATCGCGATAAGTTAAGGTAACATCTCATCACTGAAAATCCAATAACAATACCAATCCATGAACCATCGTGCCAAAAATCATAGTAGACATCGAATATAACTAACTAGAACTGAAATACAATAATCACCAAGTAAATAAAAGAACTATCAGAGAATGTACTCGACTGATATCCTGAATGACTGATATGAATAGATGTCCGAACTGATGTCACAGAGTCCTAATTAGAGCAACACATGTTATAAATAGTTTAATTTGAAATAATAGAAATTTATAATATAATCTACATATTTCTAAGTCAATCTAGGTCAAAGTCAACTCTTGTTCAACTCTAAGTCAACTCTGGTCCACCTTGGGTCAAACTAGGAGTCAAGGTTAAGCTTCTAGGATTTTGGTCAAACTTAGATTAGTGGTCAACATCTATGATACTTAGGATATATTAATATATATATATACATACCACATATATCCTTACCCATATAGTACCACCCAAACACATACTATAATATCATATATCAAGTATATACATATCCTCACTATGAACCATAACATATATCTATATACTCTCATAATATATATAGATACTATATAACCCAAAAATATATATACATATCTATATAACTCTTCCACAATCTAACATCACCTACTCTAACTCAAACACTTAGATACTAACCCACTAACACTAGGATACCATATCAACCTTGGTCATATCGGCATCCCAATACCAGTACCTTGGTTGGAATCCAATACCTTAACTTGGGTAAACCTAACCTTACCTTGATATCTTGATATCTTACCTTGGTACCTTGATACCATAACTTGGTTATAAGGTAAACTAATCATTTACCTTGAAGGTAAAGGTAATTCATATTTACCTTAAGATACTAACATAGTATCATGAGATACCAAGATACCCCTCAAATATCTAATTAACTAACTATCTAATGTACTAACACAACATCTTAACTAATATCTAACATATAACCTATAGAGACTAACTTGCTAACATACCAATATCTAGAACTAACATAACCTACTAACATATCAATATCTAACATACTAGATATCTAACATCAAACTATCTAACAACATGTCAAATATCAAACAAAATACTAATCTCTACTATCTAACTAACACTAGTACTAACAAATATTACCTAACAATAATATATATATGTATATCATACATATACTCGACAACCTATGATACCTATATTCACTTAATATTCATACTACATAGGCTCATAGGTTACACAAAATACCTATATCGTATAGTCACTCTTCTACTTAAAATTAATACTGTACCAATTGAGCCTTCACTAAATTCTAGGATTAAATTATGTTGTAGCCCTTCGTATTATCTTTCTAAAACTTCAAACGGATCGCATTTTCGTGTCCGGAAGCTTCCGGAATCGCGAAAACACCGAAACGCGTTCGTATTTCATACAGCTGACACTCAAACAGTTCTACAGAAAGTTTTAGAATGCATTTGACCTATTAATATATATATTTGGAAAGCTAACTTCGATACGGTTCTGTCAAAAAAATGGAAAATTAATCGGAGTTCTAAGC